>CM022951.1:52812561-52975061 GCA_012931725.1 Litsea cubeba | reverse complement strand
CTAAATACAAAAAAAGCTTAATTACAATACTTTCAAAAAAAATAAAGGAACTATTGTAATAAAGGTAACCTAATCTAAGCAATCCTAAAATATCTAAAAACCTGCAAAAGAACACACAAATCAAACAACCAGTTTAATATAAAAAAAATCAAAACAAAACTTCCTAAATTAGATCCTACTTACCAAAAATTAATTTTTATGCAAATATGAATGATCTATAATGCCCTAAATGCTAACAATGCAATTTTATGCAAGTTTCTAACTATATGATGCATGCTGTAAAAAATTCTAAGTATGGAAAACTGTTGTGCAGCCCTATTTTCACTAGACTGTACGACATGACTAAGATGGTGTGAACCTAAATCTAATGGATGGGATCAATAGTCTGATGATGAATGAACACAACAAAAAACAAAAAACCAAAAAAGGACTTAAAATGAAAAAGATATGATCACCTAAAGATGCCTACTTGAACTATTTTGTTGCTGAAATCTGAACACAGGCTTACCAACTACCCCTGGTTGAGCCTCTGGTTGACATGGTTCCCGAGGTTATTTTTGGCTGAAATTCTGGGGTTTCAAAGTCCAATTACCATACTTTAAATCTGCTATTTTGTGGACAAAAATATTAACGTTTACCTGGTTTTTAAATGGTGCACTTTTGTAACCAAGTTGGGTCAGCTGCTGAAATGTGCAGGATTTTTCACCACTCATTTATCAGATCTGAATTTAGTATATCTAATCAGTTGATAATCTTGTGATTCCAGCAACAAAAACTTGTTCTAATGCAATTTCTAAATATGAAGTATACACAAAGACAATTTCTAACCATATATCATGCAATCAAGAATAGAAAGTTTCTACTAAACATAGAAAGATGCAAGTTGAGTTTTTAAATCTAGAATTTGTAAATAGAACAAAAAAATTAAGAATATTAACTTGAAAATAACAACAAAAAGGGTGGAAAGAAAATAAAAAGCGGAAAAGTAGTATCAAAGATCTAGAGTCTAGACAATCCTATAAATATTGATAATGCGATGATAATGTCCTCTCTTCTCAAAGTAGGAAAAAAAAATTATGCAAGTGATTATTTGATGTCTCTCGACTTTTGATATTTTTATTTTATTTTCAAACCCTTGATCTAATCATGTGAAATATTGTCTCCAATCAAAACATATAAAAGCGCTAAGATAAGAAAATTAAATCACTTACATAGAAAGTTGCAAAATCAATCCAAGTAGTGTCTTTTTTCCTTGATCTTGAAATACACAAAATTAAGATTCTTCTCTCTTCATCATTCTCTCAACATGATCTCTCAATCTATGTCTAAAGAATTAGGAGGAAAGAAGAAGAAGAAAGGGACTTAGAGAGGAAGGTGGATGGGAGTGGAATAGAGAGAGGAAGAGTCTCCTTGGTTGCTACCAAAAGCCTTGGACCAAGTGATGGCCTCATCCCCTTTGGCTAGACCCTCTTTTATAATCTCTTATGCCCCTTTGTTTGGTAACACACCTCCTTCATCTTGGCTTAAATTCAAACTTCAATTGATTTCTTGTCCTTGCGATCCAATTTTTTCCATCTTGGGTTCCTCAAAAGATCTTTAAGATTGCATTTTGATTTTCTTCTTGATTTTTGTCTCCTCCTTGATTAGATTTCTTCTTCCACAAGTTTGACTTTGTGGAGATCTCCTTCCAATGCAAAACTTGCCATCCACCCACGTTTTTGTTTCATATATGCCATAAAATATAATTCCAAGTGGACTTAACTTCTTTGTATTAGGTGAAAACTTCTTTAAAAACTCTTTCACAACCAAGACACATTCATCTAACCATCATGGTCCCACCAATCATGTAAATCTTCATGGGATAGGGTCCCATGTTGTTGATTTTTTCCTACAAATTGAAAGAAATTAATTAATCACATATAATAAAAATAAACATGAATTATGCATGGGACCCTACATGCCTAATGATGCACCCAAATGACAAACTTTCCAAAAAATAGCACAAGGTGCCAAAAATAACAAGTATGCTTTGATGAAGAAAAAGAACTAATTTTGGGGTGATGAATGAGATGAAAAATCCTAATTTCACAAAAATCATGCAGTTCAATAAATTTTGACCAATTCTGACCATTTTTCCAAAAATATCCCCAAATACATGTAATCATGAAATTAAGTGCAATTCTATGCAATTAGACCTAATTAAGTCCACAAATGCTCATGAAATGATGACCTAATGACCTAATTTTGTGGACTTATCACACCCCTCAACCAGCTTTTTGCTAGTCCCTTAGCAAAATAAGCGACAAGGAATAAAACTCACTAAAGTAATATTATGGAAAATAAATTAATGCAGAAAATAGAAATGAAAAACACCACTTTCGCTGGCACTTTCGACTGCATTTAGCGTATGTAGTAAGCCCTTAAACCCCTAGGTTCCCCCTAGTGGACGAGTTGTGCCTCGTGAGGGTTTGCAGTGAATATACCCACAAAATTCTTTCTTTTTTTTTTCATTTTTTTTTAAAGTAGAAACCTAACGAAACCAAGGGGACGTTTCCAAAAGAAAATTTACAAACACCGGATTTTCTCAATTCTTGGAATTTTTTTTTTAAGGCAAATCTTAAATTAGGTTCAAAAATCTCATCTTTTGGTCAGAAATTCTCGAAATCATGCTGAATTGATTGTGCATGGTGATAAGTGCGTATACGAAAAAAAAAAATAGGTATCAAATGATCCACCAAAAAATTTCCGTGAAAACGATTTTTTATCCAACATTCTAGGCCACCTAACCTTAGCAAAGAAAAAAAACAGCTTTCCTCTCAAGGCGACATGACGGCTTTCGCACTACTGCTTTTTTTTTTTTTTTCAAAGGCCGCAATTTTTATGAGTTTTTTTTTTTTTTTTTTTTTTGCAAACACACACATGTGACTGTGCAATGCCTAGGTCCCTTAAGCTCTCTAATTAACCCATGTAACGAGCGTTAGGCCAATGACTCCCAAGTCAGATGTCTTTAGGGCACTAGGTATGTAAATACCCCTACGGGCTTACTGGCTCAGGTTAAAAAGGCTACGAACCCAAACTAGTCACACAACTTCTTATTCTTTTCAAGACTTATAACTAACACTTTTTTTTTTATGGTCCCAAAACAATAGGCAGCCCTTTTCATGTGCCCGAATTAACTCAACGGTTTGTGGCTGATCAAACCACCCATATGAGCCAGGAAACTGTGAAAGTAAGGGTCGGTTTTCCATCATATTTTCAATCCAATCGTCAAACAAAACAGAAATCATAGCTTCACATTTGAAAACCTTGAAAACGTATACAAACTGTTGTAAAAGTGAGGGATCAAATTTCAGCACTTTTCCAAAAATCCTTTCCTTAAACAAAACAATGAACCATTATATTTTTTCCTCGCCCAAAGCTTCAAAAATTCCAAAATTCGAGGTATCTTCGTTTTATAAAAATTCTCTCGAAATTCCCTTTTTTTGTTTTTTTTTTTCAAAACCCTAAAAACGAACAAAAATAAATTTTTTTTTTTAAATTAAAGAAAAAGGGTGTAAAACTTTTGTCTAAAGATGGACAAGTGTGCTTGTTCCTACCCCCCAACCTAGCATGAACATCGTCCTCGATGTTTAAATGAATGAAATGCAATTAAACGTATAAAACATGAGGATGAAAAATATCGGAGGGTAAAGTGAAGAAGTCACCTGGGATACTGCAGATTTCCCGTGAATCTGTCCAAAATGAGGCAACATACACAAAAACAAAGCAGGAAGATCTATTTACATATGTACACAAAGTTGAGCGCTGTCAGATCTAACGCTCGTCAGTCCTGATAGTCAGGACTAATCAGAGGTAAAATAGTGTCCTCTGAATCAAATGGCTCAAGAATGGTTTTAGACGTTGTCCATTCACTTTGAAAACTGAACCATCCTTGGGATTCTCCAACTCAACCGCCCGTGTGGAAAAACATACTTAACAGTAAAGGGGCCACTCCATCGAGATCTCAATTTCCCAGGAAAAGAGATGCAAACGAGAATTGAAGAAGGACTTTTTGTGACGGGTGAAAAGTTTTTCTAAGAATGTTTTTATCATGGAAAACCTTGGTCCTTTATTTGTAAATACGAGAGTTTGATAAGCCTCGTTGCGAATCTCTTCCAATTCATTCATTTGGAATTTCCTCTTAATTCCAGCTTTCTCCCATATCAAAGTTTAGCTGCTTTAGTGCCCAATATGCTTTATGTTCCAATTCCACCGGAAGGTGGCAAGCTTTCCCATAAATCAGTTTGTATGGAGACATGCCTATTGGAGTTTTGAATGCAGTGCGCTAAGCCCATAACGCATCGTTTAGTCGAAGTGACCAATCTTTACGAGTAGGGTTTACTGTGGTCTCCAATATACGTTTGATTCCCGATTCGAGACCTCAACTTGCCCACTTGTCTGCGGATGATAGGGCGTAGCCACTTTGTGTGTAATTCCATATGTTTTAAACAAAGCCTCAATTACACGATTACAGAAGTGGGTACCTCCATCACTAATGATGGCTCGTGGGATCCCGAATCTAGAAAATATGTGCTCCTTCAGAAATTTCTTGACAACATTAGCATCATTTGTCCGACATGGTTATAGCTTCAATCCACTTGGACACATAATCAACAGCTACTAAAATGTAGAGATAACCAAAACTCAGGGGAAACGGTCCCATGAAATCTATTCCCCATACATCAAACAACTCAATGATCAAAATTGGATTCAGGGGCATCATGTTCCTTCTTGAAACAGAACCCAATTTTTGACAGTTTTCACAAGACTTGCAATATTCATGAACATCTCTAAAAAGGGTGGGCCAGTAAAAACCGCATTGCAGAATCTTAAAGGCAGTTTTTTTAGAAGAGAAATGGCCCCCACAAGCCTATGAATGACAAAAGGAGATGACACTGTTTTGCTCATCATTTGGCACACACCTCCTAATGATTTGGTCTGGGCAGTATTTAAACAAAAATGGGTCATCCCAGAAAAAATTCCGGACCTCAGAAAAAAATTTATTCCTATCTTGCCTTTTCCAATGTTCTGGGACTATGCCTGTAGCAAGATAGTTGGCAATGTCTGCATACCAGGAAGTTGGGATACTGCGAACAGTTGTTCGTCAGGGAAGTTGTCCTGGATGGGTGTGGATTCCAAAGATTCAGAAATGACAAGTCGTGATAGATGATCTGCAACTACATTTTCTACTCCCTTTTTATCTCGGATTTCAATATCAAATTCCTGGAGTAGAAGGATCCAACGAATGAGACGCGGTTTTGCATCTTTCTTAGAAAGGAGGTATTTCAAGGCTGAATGATCGGTGAACACAATAATCTTAGATCCTAGCAAGTACGAATGGAATTTGTCTAGTGCAAAGATCACGGCTAATAATTCTTTCTCTGCGGTGGAGTAATTGATCTGTGCGCTATTCAAAGTCCGGCTTGCATAATAAATCACGTAAGGTTTCTTTTCCTTACGTTGCCCCAACACAGCCCCAACAGCATAATCACTTGCATCACACATAAGTTCAATGGGTAGGCTCCAGTCAGGCGGTTGCATAATCGGAGCGGAAGTCAGCATGCCCTTTAACTTGGTGAAAGCTTCGTGGCATGCCTCAGTCCACTCAAATTGAGTATCTTTTGACAGAAGGTTGCACAGTGGTCTGGAGATAGCGTTGAAATCTTTTATAAACCTTCTGTAAAAGCCTGCATGCCCTAAGAACGATCTGATATCTCTAATGGTTTTTGGGATGGGCAAATTTGAGATCAGATCTATTTTTGACTTGTCAACTTCCATTCCCTTGGATGAAACAATATGGCCAAGGACTATTCCCTGGCGAACCATGAAGTGACACTTCTCCCAATTTAGCACCAGGTTCTTCTCTTCACATCTGACAAAGACTTTTCCCAAATTACTTAAGCAGTCTTCGAAAGAATTACCGAAAATGGAGAAATCATCCATGAAGACCTCGAGGAAACGCTCCACCATGTCACTGAATATGCTCAGCATGCAGCATTGGAAAGTAGCGGGAGCATTGCACAGTCCAAAGGGCATTCGCCGGTAGGCGAAAGTTCCGAAGGGACATGTGAATGTGGTTTTCTCTTGATCCTCAGGGGCGATTTCTATCTGATTGTATCCTGAGTATCCATCCAAGAAGCAGTAGTATGGGTGGCCTGCTACCCTTTCCAAGATTTGGTCCAAAAAGGGTAGCGGAAAATGGTCCTTCCGTGTGACCGCATTGAGCTTTCTGTAGTCAATACATACCCTCCAACTTGTGGGTATCCGGGTAGGGATGAGTTCATCCTGAGTATTCTTGACTACAGTGATGCCGGCTTTCTTTGGTACGACCTGGGTAAGGCTGACCCACTGACTATCCGAGATCGGATAGATGGTACCCACATCCAGAAGTTTTAAGACTTCAGCCCTAACCACCTCCTGCATGGTGGGGTTAAGCCGGCGTTGCATTTGTCTAGAATGTTTTGCATTTTCTTCCAGGTAAATATGGTGTGTACACACGTAAGGATCAATGCCTTTAATATCAGCCACAGTCCATGCTATTGCACCCTTGTGCTGCTTAAGAATTTCCATTAATTGCTCCTCTTGGTCCTTGTTTAGGTGTGATGAAATTACAACTGGGAACGTTTCATCATCCCCAAAGTATGCATATTTGAGGTCAACTGGAAGGGGTTTCAACTCAGGTTTGGGTGGCCTCACCTGAGAGGGAAGAGACTTAGACTCCGATGGTACTAGCTCCTCAGCTTTCGGGTTCCACACACTACTGGCCATCTGAATAGTATCATCTTCAATGTCAAGAGAATGAGGCAAATCAGATTCAAAGGGACACAAGGAATTGGGGTCGGTGGACTCCGTAAGAGATTCTTGAACAATGGCCTCAATCATGTCAATCTCTTCGAAATCAGGACCATCATCCCGCATTTGTTTGCACGCATTGAAAACATTGAGCTCAATGGTCATGTTTCCAAAAGAAAGCTTCATTACCCCGTTTCGGCAATTAATTAGTGCATTTGAAGTGGCTAGGAAGGGTCTACCCAATATTACCGGAATTTGAGTATTAGGATTTGCCACAGGTTGGGTATCCAAAACGATGAAGTCCACTGGAAAGTAGAACTTCTCGATTTGTACTAAAACATCCTCTACCATCCCCCTCGGTTTCTTTATTGATCTGTCAGCGAGCTGAAGAGTGACCTGAGTAGGTTTCAACTCGCCTAGCCCCAACTGTTGATAAACCGAGTAAGGAAGTAGATTGACACTCGCCCCCAAGTCGAGTAAAGCTTGTTCTATCCGGAAGTTTCCAATGATGCACGATACTGTGGGGCATCCCGGATCTTTATATTTAGGGAGAGCATCTTGTCTTAAAATCGAGCTTGCTTGCTCGGCCAAGAATGCTTTCTTAGAAACATGCATCTTACGTTTGATTGTGCATAAATCTTTGAGGAACTTAGCGTAAGATGGAATCTGTTTGATGGCATCCAAAAGCGGGATATTAATCTTGACTTCTTTGAAGATATCCAAAATCTCCTCATTTGGGACCATCCTCTTTGGCGATCTCAGTCGTTGGGGAAATGGGGTCACAGGCTTGTACTCAGGAATTTCGGGGTACCTTCCCTTTGTCATCACCAACCTTTTTTATGACTTCTTTAGATTCAGACTTATTTGAAGAAACTTTTTGATCTGAGGATGCAGGTGACTTTCCTTTTCTCGGATCATCTTTCGAAATTTCTTTACCACTCCGCAAAGTGGTCACAGCTTGCACTTGCTCCTTTGAGGTAGAGGGACCTGTATTGGCCACTTCGTATTGCCCTTTAGGGTTCGGGTGTGTTTGGGCTGGGAAAGCCCCCTTCTCCCTGTTTTAAAGGGTATTGCTGAGTTGGCCAATTGAGGTTCTCACCTCTTTTTGAAGTCTAGAAAAGATTGTTGATTGTTTTGAATGATGGAATTCTGAGTTTGAATTAAATTTGTCAGCAGATCCTCCAAAGACCTATTTTGAGACTGTGGAGGGGATGGTGTGTATTGGGCTCCTTGTGTGAGGGCCTAAAGTCACCACCTTGATGTGTAGGTCTTTGGGGGACCGACTCCTGATTAGCAGTAGGCCCATTCCTCCAACTGAAATTGGGATGGTTCCTCCAGGTGGGGTTGTACGAGTTACCGAGTTGATTGTTGAAAGGCCTCTGATAAGCAGTGGTTGCATTGGCCTGTTCCTGTAACACCTCTTTGAAAGCAGGGATTGTTAGACAATCTTCCGAAGAGTGGGTGTCACAGTCACAAATACCACACACGGTGACGGGCTGTTTACTCCTCCCCATTTCTATGGCTTCAATTTTTCTAGTTAGGGATGCTACTTTTGCAATGAGTTCCATTTCATCATCCTGAAGTCGATATATTCCCCCTCCCTTAGGATTATTCGATTGCCTTGGATTATCAACTCCATCTGAAGTGTCCCAATTTTGGGCACTTCCTGCAAGAGAATCTAAGTATTCCCATGCTTCATCTGGGTTTTTGCTCAAAAACTCACCATTACACATTGTTCAACGAATTGGCGCATTTCAGAAGTTAACCCATCATAAAACATACCAATTACGCGCCATGATTCGAATCCATGATGTGGGCAGGCTTGTAAGAGCTCTTTGAAGCGTTCCCAACACTTGAAGAAAGACTCTTTTTCTTTTTGTTTGAAATTCATCATGTGTCTCCTCAAAGTGTTGGTTTTGTGAAGTGGGAAAAACTTTTTCAAGAATTCTCGCACCATAACATTCCAAGTGGTAATCGAATTGGGCCTAAGGGAATGCAACCATATTTTTGCCTTCTCCTTCAGTGAAAAAGGGAATAATCTAAATTTGACTATGTCCTCCCCAATATTATTAAAGTGTAAAGTGGCACAGACTTCTTCAAATTCTCTTAAGTGCGAGTATGCACTTTCTGAATCAAGGCCATGGAACTTAGGGAGTAATTGTATCACGCCCGGCTTTATTTCAAAATTTCCCACATTGGGTGGGACGACCATGCAAGAAGGTGTGGTTGTCCGTGTGGGTTGAAGGTATTCTCGTAAACTCCTAGCCCTTTGGTTAACCGCCTCATTACCATCATTTTCATTCCGGTCGTTCCGGTCATCATTGTTGTTGCCACTACCGGACCCACTTGCCATTGGTGATGGTCTCAAAGAACTTGATAGAATTGGAGATTCAAAGTTTTCAATAATTCTCTTAATCAGAGACTCCTTCCTTCTTAATCTGTGCCCTGAACCTCTTTGCCAAATTGGCGGGGGCCTATCCTTCTTTTTGGGAATCTTGAAAAAAAAATTTTAAATGGTGGAAATAAAGAAACTAACTTAGAACAACAACTAACCTCACTAGAGGTCAAAAAGTTCACCTCAGCCCTTAGCTCAAACTTATGAAGTTAACTTGACCAGGTTAGCCCCCAGGTAAGTGGTGAGGTCACAACGGTCCCGCTTAAAAGCCACTTGCCTCGAATAGCTTGACTATCTCCCCTTTTGGGACAAGGCTTTTCATAGGCATCGAGTTTAACCAAAGAACGCAGCTTTAGGCCTTAGTTTCACTTTCCTTCCTTAAGGAGTTAGTTAACTGAAAAAAAAATTTCAAAAAATAAATTGAAAGATTTTGGTAACTTTTTGGAGTTTTCTAAAAATCAATGATGTGAATTTCTAACATTCCATGCACTTTCCTAATCCAAATTAGGGTAGTTTCAACATTCCATGCATGCACCTCTTATTTCTAGCAAGATGCCAAAAGTAATGTACAATTTTAATAGGAAAGACAGAAAGTTACCTTCACTGGCGCTCCCCGGCAACGGCGCCAAAAACTTGATCGATCCCCAAGTGTAGGGTACGATTGTAGTAATAATCTGGTAAATCCAGGTCGATCCACAGGGAGCAATGATTTTCAAGAAACCTTCCAACTTTGACCTATCCTAAATAAACACAAAATCTGGCCTAAATACAAACTAATTAAATTAGATAACTAAATACAAAAAAGCTTAATTACAATACTTTCAAAAAAATAAAGGAACTATTGTAATAAAGGAAACCTAATCTAAGCAATCCTAAAATATCTAAAAACCTGCAAAAGAACACACAAATCAAACAACCAGTTTAATATAAAAAAAATCAAAACAAAACTTCCTAAATTAGATTCTACTTACCAAAAATTGATTTTTATGCAAATATGAATGATCTATAATGCCCTAAATGCTAACAATGCAATTTTATGCGAGTTTCTAACTATATGATGCATGCTGTAAAAAATTCTAAGTATGGAAACTGTTATGCAGCCCTATTTTCACTGGACTGTACGACATGACTAAGATGGTGTGAACCTAAATCTAATGGATGGGATCAATAGTCTGATGATGCATGAACACAACAAAAAAAGAAAAACCGAAAAAGGACTTAAAATGAAAAAGATATGATCACCTAAAGATGCCTACTTGAACTGTTTTGTTGCTGAAATCTGAACACAGGCTTACCAACTACCCCTGTTTGAGCCTCTGGTTGACATGGTTCCCGAGGTTATTTTTGGCTGAGATTCTGGGGTTTCAAAGTCCAATTACCATACTTTAAATCTGCTATTTTGTGGACAAAAATATTAACGTTTACCTGGTTTTTAAATGGTGCACTTTTGTAACCAACTTGGGTCAGCTGCTGAAATGTGCAGGATTTTTCACCACTCATTTATCAGATCCGAATTTAGTATATCTAATCAGTTGATAATCTTGTGATTCCAGCAACAAAAACTTGTTCTAATGCAATTTCTAAATATGAAGTATACACAAAGACAATTTCTAACCATATATCATGCAATCAAGAATAGAAAGTTTCTACTAAACATAGAAAGATGCAAGTTGAGTTTTTAAATCTAGAATTTGTAAATAGAACAAAAAAATTAAGAATATTAACTTGAAAATAACAACAAAAAGGGTGGAAAGAAAATAAAAAGTGGAAAAGTAGTATCAAAGATCTAGAGTCTAGACAATCCTACAAATATTGATAATGCGATGATAATGTCCTCTCTTCTCAAAGTAGGAAAAAAAATATGCAAGTGATTATTTGATGTCTCTCGACTTTTGATATTTTTATTTTATTTTCAAACCCTTGATCTAATCATGTGAAATATTGTCTCCAATCAAAACATATAAAAGAGCTAAGATAAGAAAATTAAATCACTTACATAGAAAGTTGCAAAATCAATCCAAGTAGTGTCTTTTTTCCTTGATCTTGAAATACACAAAATTAAGATTCTTCTCTCTTCATCATTCTCTCAACATGATCTCTCAATCTATGTCTAAAGAATTAGGAGGAAAGAAGAAGAAGAAAGGGACTTAGAGAGGAAGGTGGATGGGAGTGGAATAGAGAGAGGAAGGGTCTCCTTGGTTGCTACCAAAAGCCTTGGACCAAGTGATGGCCTCATCCCCTTTGGCTAGACCCTCTTTTATAATCTCTTATGCCCCTTTGTTTGGTAACACACCTCCTTCATCTTGGTTTAAATTCAAACTTCAATTGATTTATTGTCCTTGTGATCCAATTTTTTCCATCTTGGGTTCCTCAAAAGATCTTTAAGATTGCATTTTGATTTTCTTCTTGATTTTTGTCTCCTCCTTGATTAGATTTCTTCTTCCACAAGTTTGACTTTGTGGAGATCTCCTTCCAATGCAAAACTTGCCATCCACCCACGTTTTGTTTCATATATGCCATAAAATATAATTCCAAGTGGACTTAACTTCTTTGTATTAGGTGAAAACTTCTTTAAAAACTCTTTCACAACCAAGACACATTCATCTAACCATCATGGTCCCACCAATCATGTAAATCTTCATGGGATAGGGTCCCATGTTGTTGATTTTTTCCTACAAATTGAAAGAAATTAATTAATCACATATAATAAAAATAAACATGAATTATGCATGGGACCCTACATGCCTAATGATGCACCCAAATGACAAACTTTCCAAAAAATAGCACAAGGTGCCAAAAACAACAAGTATGCTTTGATGAAGAAAAAGAACTAATTTTGGGGTGATGAATGAAATGAAAAATCCTAATTTCACAAAAATCATGCAGTTCAATAAATTTTGACCAATTCTGACCATTTTTCCAAAAATATCCCCAAATACATGTAATCATGAAATTAAGTGCAATTTTATGCAATTAGACCTAATTAAGTCCACAAATGCTAATGAAATGATGACCTAATGACCTAATTTTGTGGACTTATCAGCAGCATCAGGAGTCGTATCCACCAAAGCTCCTCCACTAGCAGCATCAATCATGCTTCTATCAGTAGGTAGAAGGCCCTCATAGAAATACTAGATAAGTAGCTGCTCACTAATTTGATGATGGGGGCAGCTTGCACATAATTTCTTAAAACGTTTCCCAGTACTCATACAGGGACTCTCCGTTGTGCTGATTTATTCCACAAATCTCTTTTGCGAATGTTGGCCACCCTTGAAGCTGGGAAATATTTCTCCAAAAATAATCTCTTCATCTCGTTCCATGTGGTAACACTCCCGGAGGGTAAATAATAGAGCCAATCATTAGCCGAATCTTTCAAAGAAAACGGAAAGGCTCTCATTTTAATTTGTTCTTCAGAAACCCCCATGGGTTTCATACTTATGCATACCACATGAAATTCCTTGAGATGCTTATGAGGATCTTCACCTGCAAGTCTATGAAAAGTAGGCAAGAGATGTATTAGTCCAGATTTTAATTCAAAAGTGGTAGTAGCTTCTAAATTAGGAAAAGTTATGCATAAAGGTTGTTGATTTAAATCTAGGGCTACGAGCTCTTTCAACGTTCGATTTGCAGCCATGACTTCCTCCTTTTCTAGATCAGAATCGCTAGCAAATAGGGAATCAAGAGCTAGATTGTCCTCTTCAGAATTTCTCCGAGCTTCCCTCCTTAACCTCTGCAAAGTTCTTTCTATTTCTGGATCGTACTATAAATCACCTTGATTAGACAATCGAGTTACAGGCATAAGCAATCAAGGAAACCATAAAATCAAATTAGGAAAAATCTAGAGTAATAAAAATAAAAATTCTAATAAAAAATTCACTAAAATAAAAATTCTACGCATAAAAATTAAACTCTAACAGGTCTGGCTGCTGCTGGGCTTCTGTGAAGTGAGTCAGGTCGGGCCTGTCCTGAAAACGACCCAAGGCTAGGTCTCCTTCTTCACTACGTCTTTGACTACTGCAGTTCTGTGATAGAACTAGCAACCTGCGCAGGGTAGTTTGCTGGTCTTTCTTCTTCTTTGTCTTCATCTTCGTCTTTTTCTCTGTGCACAAGAAGTCTGGTAACAGAAAACGGGAAGTCCGACGATGGCAGCAATTCGGATTTTCAGAAACAGGCTTCTTCTCCGTTCTCTGCGTTGGAATTTCTTTGAGAGAATCTGATCCGTGGGGTCCACCAGAGATCAATGCTGTAAGACCCCAACACGAGAGACCTCGATTAGAGTTAATTAAGTTATGTTTTAGTTTTAAGTGTGTTTAGCGGTTTTTGGATTAATTTGAGGATTAGAATAGCTTTTATAATAGCTTTAGGGAATTTTGAGAGCCTTCTTACTTATGGGACCCTTTGGGAGTTCTTGTTACGAATTGTGTGAGATTGGGGGTTTATTCATGATTTTAAAAAAAAAAACTGTGTTATTAACCCCATTTGACTTATCTTGTTAATCCCTACAACTTTCATGTTGACATCGTTCCCATTCGAGAACCCTAAACCCGACTTTTCGCAATTGAGGGCAAAATGGTCTTTTTACCCAAAATCTGGACACCAATTTCAATGTCACCAAAACGTGCAAAATATATACTTTTTGGAAACTAGAAATTTCGCCGATCAACTTTGTCTTCTTCGTCGAAGTCGTTTGAAGCCCCGAAGGCCATGTTTTTAGCCCGAGGAGTCTTTTAAGTTGTGAGCCCCATCCCCACTTGCTATATAAGGAGAGCTCTTCTCTTAATCCTCCCCTTCCTTGCTAAAACCCTAGAAGGAGAGAAAGTCCCAGCCCTAAGGGTATCTCCCTTGTCCCTTTTGCTTCCTTCCTCATAAATCACCACAAGAGCTCTTCCTAATCAAGAAATGGATTCCATGATCATCTTCCTCACCTCAAGAGCTTTCTATTGGTACCATTTGTGAAGACATGCCTCACCATTGGAGCTTCTTGTGAGCTCTCTCTACCTATTTGAAATACTTTTAGGTAAGTGATCCTTCCAATCTTCTAGATTCTTACTCTCTTAGCCCTAGAGAGACTTAATCTTGGCTATTACAAACTTTCTCTTGTTATTGTTTGGTTTTGATGGTTTTAGGGTTTGTTTTTGGGGGTTTTGTGTAGATTTGGTGCCTTGGCTTAGAGAGGTGTTAATGGCTTGATTTTTCTTAGCATTGGACCTAAGGCAAGTGGATGAAACGATTCTTATGTGTTTATCATATTTTACAAAAGCTTTGATTTATCTCTATTGATTGTTTTAATGGTTTGACATGCTTGATAGTTTGATTCTATTGATTTTTGAATGATAATTTGATGAGTTGAGGAGGTCAAGAAAGGGCCCAAATATTCATGGAGTTGTGTTTGGAAGAAGGGGAAAGAAAGGAAATGGAAAGGGATTGGACAAAAGAGGAATCCAACCATTTAGGCTGAGATTCACCGCTGTCCGATCGATCGGACTGTGGGCATTACAGTTCCGATCGATCGGACTGTAAATAACTGAGAGCATTTCAGGACCGATCGATCGGCCAATGAGTCCGATCGATCGGACTGAAATGAGAAGAGCTGCAAAATAAGGGGATTGTTGGACCGTTCTCCAGACTCACTTCAAGCCCATATTCAAGTCCAATTCAGCTCTATCCCTTCTCTTCTTATTTGAAGCCATTGAACCTGTAATGATGCATAGAAGCCCATGAAAGATTTGGGTAAATTGAGATGTGATGTAGTGAGGAGGTATTGTTTGGAGTTCCAATGCTATGTAAGGACTTGTAAGGTGTTGTATGAAGTCCAGAGGAAGGAGAAACCTCATCATGGAGATTCCATGAGGTTTTCTAGATTGGCCAATGTGTGTAAGGACCCGGAATGTCCCTAACTCTTAAAGAGTACCAAAATTTCATCATAACCGACATACGGGACCCTATTCATACTGATTCAATTCTGGGAACCTCAGTGTTTAGCCCGTAAATGTATGAGGATCCACTCGTATTTGATTTTTAACTGAATTTTACTTATGGAATTCAACCCATGATATGTGAGTATACTTGACCCGAGGGCATTGTTTTACCATATTGTTAATTTGTTTAGACCCGTCCCGACATTTATGCGTTTTGTACCTATGGGTACCCCGCCCCGTTATGTGTATTCATTTGTTTTGATTTTCGTATGTTACCTATGAGTCGGCACTACTAAGCTTGGATAACCTTATCGGTTTGATCCACCGGTTTGGATATCCCCCTTCTGTTATACCAGCTGCAGCATGGTTCCCGCCTCGCCCCGATATACATACCCGGTTCGCTACCGTGGTCCCGCTGAGTATTATATGTATTTATTGTATAAAATCGTTGACCTTCCTCACCTCGTGTGACTGAGGTCAACGTCGTTGATTCTCCTCACCTCGTGTGACTGAGGTCAATGTCCCGATGTGCTCTCATCACTTTTGTGAGAGGATATTTAGCTTTGTGTGGTTGCCACCTTGTTAGTCCCGGATCCTTGTTATCTTGCATGTTTTATTTGCATATGTACCTCTTTTAAATGATGCATTCTTCTTTTATGAAATTCATTATTTATCTAGGTTCTACTATGTTTTTAAAGGCATCATTGTTTTGAATTATTGTTATATCTATTCACCCACCTGCCAGACCGTCGTGTCTGATCCATTTATTTTGGTACTCAGGTCCCGAGCTTATTGCCATCGAGGAGGAGCCTGAGGAGGCGGTCGGTGAACCGCAACGTGTGATAGAATGGCAAGCTGACGATGTCATGTAGACATTCGTTCGGGCTTTGAGGTCGACATTTTTGGGAACGTGTGATAACATCTTTTGGGTTTTGTTGGATGTATGGTCTTTGTTGACCATTATTTTGGGGCAATTAACTAACTGATTTTTTGTATATACAATTAACTTTACTTTTAGGAAATATGCTAATGATCATTGCTCATTCTGATATCTTGTCATGTCAATTACTATCATTCTTGTTATGGAATGGAACAACACTAAAATGGTTTGATACACGCTTCCGCAATCTCGAATACGTGTTGGATATGTTTATTTGTGAGATGATATCTATGGATAATCCTCACCGCGGAACCCTGTGGGAAATCACGAGCACGGATAAATGTTTCTTAATTCCGTGTGTAAATTAGCCAAAGAGATGCACGTGGCGCGGCATCAACACCGTCCCGATCCCGGACTTGGATTCCCTAACCCGGTCCGGGGTCGCGACAGATGCAGACTGATCTTCTCGTTCTTTTCTGCAACGAAGTTTTAGAAAAAAACAGGAGATGAGGTCGGATGAGATGTGATGATGAAAATAGATGAAGAAAAGAAAAAAAATGAATTGAATATATGAGATGAAGTCAGAGAGATGGAGAGAAGATATGAGATAATGAGATGTGCTGGGTGATGGTGTAGAGAACAGTGAGGAGCCTGAGAAAACAGGTGGATTAGCCGGCGGAAACTGCTACAGGCGGTGCAGTTTTTTTTTTTTTTTTTAGCAACTTAAAAAAAAACTTAGAAAATCACAGAAAGCAAAAAAATTCAACTATAATCATTCCCCGGCAACGGCGCCAAAATTTGGTCGTGCTGTCGCAGGCACCCAAAAATAATAAAACCTTAACTCCTAAGAATATATGTAGTAGTGCGAGTAAGGATCGTTCCCACGGAGAGTGTTTAGCCAAATTTTATGCTACGTGATCAAAGATGGGGGTTTTGATTATATTGAAAGCAAAAACAAATAAAATCAAATAAAAAAAACAATATAGTAACGGATTCAATCAAATGAGCAAGCATTGGTCAAAGTTAACATCCACCATCGGAAATTCAGAATTGATCATTGATGCAAAAATATATCAACTAACACTTTGAATATTCATCATTCGAATTAAATTCCTACCTCCTTAATTAGTTAATTAGAAAACACGCGTTCTAATTAACCCTAATTACTAAACAACCTAAGACAAGCGCCAAAGATTTAATTTAGTAACAGCATGAAGAATAAGAGAGATCGATGAATCTAAACAACACAAGCACACGCTGTTGCATTTAATTTAGCCAGGTGTTCTTCCTGATATTTAATAATTTCCAAAGCAGTAAATTATTAAATATCAGTTGCTTCGCAAAATAAAGGGATCAAACAATTACGGATTTGATTTCTAATTTAGCAGTAGATTGCAACGAAAAATAAACTAGTATGCATCATAGCAATTAAACAAAACAATCATGATAACAAATTAAGCACAGAAGAACAACCCATATTCAAAGCATAAATTGAATAATGAAAATAAATTAGATCTCACAGTATTTATTCCGAGGCTTCAGTCTCCTTCAACCAATTACATAAAATTAGCCACGCAGGGCCATAAAAGAAACTTGCAAATTAATAAAAGAAGAAGAAGAATACTGAAGAAAGAGAGAAAAGAAATTCGTCAAAGGAGAAGGTACCTGCTTTGTATATGTAGTGGTTATTTATAGATGGCATGTATGGCCGAGAGAGGAGAGAAATAAGGTGAGGTGGCATTGGAGTTGGAATAAAATAATCAATTAAATTATAACTTAGTCAAAATCTCCTTTTTGACTATATTTTCTCACTCGGGCTTCTGTTGGACTCGACCCAAGAATTAAAGTTGCACCATTTTTCGTTCTGCACAATATGAGCCTAATATTGGATATGTTTCGACGAACTCCTGATTTCTTCAAATTTACCATAATGCAATTCTACTTGATTTTTCATCCATTTAGCATCAAGTACGAGCACCTCTCTTGCAACTCTGATCTTGAGGCAGCCGATATCTCGCAAAACTCAAAACATGAAAGTTGTAGATCTTTTTCTTGGCGTTCCATAGCATTATTGAATCATCTCAATTGGAGCTCAGATGAGAGAGTTATGCACAGATTACGAAGCGATGTCCAAACTGTCCAGAATCGCCCAATTAGCTTCGTTTTGCACTTAATGCCTCCTTTTGCACCTAAATATAAATACAAGAATAATGAGTACATTTAGGCATCAAATAAGTATAAAGTGCTAAACATTAAGGGAGAAAAATATGACATTTTGCATTCTCATCAACCAATGGTAATTACTACCACTCTCGGGTAATCGACAGATATCTGAACCCCCACTGGTTATTTTTTTTTTTTACCAGAAATGAGGTTTTACGTTCATTTAGGAAAGTTTATATAACTTGTCATGGATTATTATTTCGCTGGTATCACTTATCATGGTCTTAGGCGTACCTCGCACACACATAATGTGACACCAACGAAATGTAGCGCGTACATCAAGTCACCTAAAATTACATCGTAATGGACGGTTAGAGGCGGCGGGTAAATAGATTAGGTTTGGATAGTAAATTACCTTGATTCCATTTATCAAAACTGGATTTGCATGTTGAGATTGCCTTTATTATTGACCTCGGTTTCTAAATAATTGCTTATATGTATGATTCATATTATTCTTTAATTTGTTATTAAATTTTTCCTACATATGTCACGGTATATCAATGGAAACTCGAATTGAGTAAGTATGTGATTTGAATTAAAATGAAATAAAAAATATTAGAATTGAATAGAATAGTCTTACTCAATTTCTATTATTTGATTTGAATGGTTCGACACTACTTAGCTTTAACCTTATGATACTCGGTGGGGTTCTGTGTGGTTTATTAATTGAGGCCACTACGGTAGGTTGTCTAATGCACCTGAACCCCAGAACCAGGTAGCTAGGAGAACTTTTGGTCGAGTTACTAGTGACATCCCAACATGAGTGCTCTCTAATTGAGAGGATACAGCCAAAGTAGTAGCCAACTAAAAAAGTAAGTTTCTCTATATATGATTCGAAAAACATGATTTATTCATAATACACAATTTCCCTAGTGGACTATTATTTGACATCTTTTAATCACGTGTCTATAATTCCAATTTGATAGAGCATGTTTTAATGACAATTGCCTATACTTTGTTGAATCGTCGTATTCACGATGCTACTCTTGGTATCACAGACTCATTTGCAGAAACCGCCCCTGCGGGAATTCAAGAGACTGAGGAGGAGAACTAGCAGTTCCCCACAGTTATAGAAATGAACTGCAGAGGATAGGGTTTCTTCCTTGCCTATCGGAGAGTGTACAAGAGTATAACTGGGTTTGGGATTAGATAATGCATCATGATAGCTTGCATTTATTGTATGAAGTGCTTATGGTCAGTCATGCTCCGTATTTGTCTTAGGGATATGTCTCTATAATGTATGACATTTTATAGTTGTTAGCATTTAAGTACTTTTGTACCATCAATGTAACGGGTTTGAGTTCTTACATTAGTTAAATGGTAAATATCATTATGTATATTGGAATTTTAAGGGATTGTTTAGACTTTGACACCGATGATAATACAGGCTTCCGCGCAAGATGCACAGTGACAGGTGTCATCGGTAAATCTTACCACGTGTGAAGTGTGAATTATGCTTCGTGGAATTCGGACTTAGTCCGGAATAAGTGTGAATTTCACAGGAGTACACGTGTCACACCTCGGGGAGGATATCTTGGGACAAGGATGTGATATACTTAAGTATGGTATCAGAGCATGAAAAAAGTCTTTCTAAAAGATTTAGAAACCCTAGGAGATGTGGTGAGGACACATTGGGATGTTTGGGTGTTTTGTTTCTAAGGTTTTGCTTAGAATTGCCCATTTGAATGAGCATTAACTTAAATTATTTTACAAAAAAACGTCACCTCGAAGAACTGCCAGAATCAGTGAAAGGCCACCAGAGTTAGTCTGATTCCAAGTTCTGCCCAATGCAAGGACAGTAGCGACCAGCTCAGGGTCAGCAGAGACCCGCGCAGCAGAGATAAGTTCAACGAACGACAAGACGTGTGTACGCTATGGCTCAAGATGAGGCAGAAGCGACATGCATCGTAGAAGAAGGAAAGTCCACAATTTGTCATAATCAGGCCAGAGTTTGTTTGACTTTGATTCGACACACACTCTATCATTGCATCACACTCTGTTGTTATTTCCAGAGGTAAACCATACAATTGTAGGTTGTCTTTTGGTGACAATTTTGACAGGTTGGTAGATAGTTTGTGAGTTGTTTTCCTAGAGTGTAAGGGTTATGACAGAGAATTTATAATGACTGCATATTAGATAATTTTATGATGCACAATTTTGAGGTTATCTTAGGGATGGATTGGTTAATTTTTATACAGGGTCCCACATCTATAGGTGGACGGATTGGATATAGTGGCTTATATATACTTCTGTTGGATCCTGTTTACATAGTTATATAGGTGGATGGATTAAATAATTTTATAAACGTAATAGTCCTACATATATTGGTGGATGGATGGATTAGGTCACATGGATGGAATGGGTCTAATTGGTCACACGAAGACATGCACGATGTTGAGATTAGAGAATGGCCTCGTATACATAGACAATTTAATTAAATGATATCATGTGAATAAGGTGGGATTAATTAACGGTTTGATGTGTTAAATGTAAAAGATATGTAGTGGATCCATGCATTGATGCTTGCTCATTTCCATTTGATTACTGGTAAGCATGAATAAGAGTTTATGAGTAAGGCGTAAAAGATTTAAAGAGATTTACTCCTATCCTTAGAGTAAAGTTAAATAGGCCATAACAGTCTAAAATTTCAACTCTATCCTGTTTGGATGAGTCTGGCCCAACAGATAAAGTAGTGTTATCAGCCACATATACTTCATTTCACTTCAACCCTAATTACTTCTTTTTTCTTGAGTAAAAGTGGATTCTATTACAAACCTTAACTTCACACCAAACCAAACCAAGCCTTTTCCCACTAGGTGGGGTCGGCTATATGGATTTGACGACGCCAATCAAATCTGTTTAGGGCCATGTCCTCCGTTAGATCCATGTAGGCAAGATCATGTTTAATAGTTTCTTTCCAACTTCTCTTGGGTCTCCCTCTCCCTCTCCTACTCTTGGCAAACTCCATGCTTTCACACCTTTTAACAGGTGCCTCTGTTGGACGCCTTCTAACATGGCCGAACCATCTCAGTCGATTTTCTCTCATTTTATCTCCAATCGGTGCTATTCCTACTATGCCCCTAATCTCCTCATTCCTAATCCTATCTCTCCTTGTGATCCCGCACATCCATCTTAGCATTCTCATCTCCGCAACTTCCATCTTCTTGACATGATTATGCTTTACTGCCCAACACTCTGATCCATATAACAACGCTGGCCGTACCGCCACCTTATAATACTTTCCTTTAATCTTGAGGGGGATTTTCTGATCACACAAGACCCCCGAAGCACTCCTCCATTTGGTCCACCCGGCTTGAATCCTGTGACTTACATCAGTATCAATCCCTCCATCCTGTTGCACCATAGATCCAAGGTACCTAAAGTTTTCTTTCTCTACTATCTTTTGTGTGCCCAAACTTACTTCTATGTTACCAGGTGTCCTACTTTGACTAAACTTGCATTCCATATATTCCGTTTTGCATCGACTTAGCCTAAACCCTTTTGTCTCTAATGTTTTCCGCCACAATTCAAGTTTAGCATTCACTCCTTCTCTCGTCTCATCCACTAAAACAATGTCATCTGCAAATAACATACACCACGACACCTCATCCTGGATATGTCTTGTAATCTCATCCATAACTAGGGCAAACAAGTACGGGCTTAACGCTGAGCCTTGGTGTAGACCAATCGTGATAGGAAACTCCTTAGTTTCGCCGCCAGTCGTCCTTATAGATGTCACGACTCTATCATACATATCCTTTATCGCCTCAATATAAGCGACACAAACTCTTTTCTTTTCCAGAACTTTCCAAAGAATCTCCCTAGGAATCCGGTCATAGGCCTTCTCCAAGTCAATGAACACCATATGAAAATCTCTCTTACCTTCTCTATACTGTTCCATTAACCTCCTCAGGAGAAAGATAGCCTCCATGGTTGATCTCCCAGGCATGAAACCAAATTGATTCTCTGAAATATTTGTTGTTCTTTCTTAGTCTTCTCTCAATAACTCTCTCCCATAATTTCATCGTATGGCTCATCAATTTAATCCCGCGGTAGTTCGCACAGTTCTGAATATCTCCTTTGTTCTTGTATATGGGTATAAGAATACTTTTCCTCCATGCATTAGGCATCTTCTTGCTCTTTAGCACTACATTAAAAAGCTTTGTCAACCAACTAATACCATCCTCCCCCAAGCACCTCCATACCTCATAGGGATACCATCTGGCCCAACCGCTTTCCCATTCTTCATTCTTTTCAATACTTCTTTAACTTCTTCCCTACTGATTCTCCTATAGAACATATGATTCGCTTCTTCTCTAGAAATGGTAAGCTGCCCCAATTGTATGTCACTACTACTGCTTTCGTTAAATAACTTGTAGAAGTAGCTTTTCCAACGCTCCTTTATCTCCTCCTCCTTTACTAATACCTTTTTCATCCTCATCCTTAATGCATTTAACTTGGTTTAAGTCCTTGGTCCGCCGATCTCTAGTTTTAGCAAGCTTGAATATCTCTCTTTCGCCTTCCTTAGTGTCAAGTCGCCTATATAGCTCCTCAAATGCCTTTGCCTTGGCCTCACTAACTGCCTTTTTGGTTTCTCTTTTTGCTTCTTTATACCTCTCCAAGTTCGCTTCAATTCGATCCTTTTGCCACGTTTTTAAAGCACTCTCTTTTAACTCTTATCTTGTCTTGGACGGCTTCGCTCCACCACCATGCCTCTTTCTGTACCGGAGCACCCCCTTAGATTCTCCTAAGACTTCTTTCCCTACCCTCCGAATACACTCTGCTACCTTATCCCACATATTATTTGCACTCTCATCTGTCGCCCAAACGTCTTCCTCTAGTACTCTTTCCCTTAAGCTAGTTGCTTATCACCTTTCAGGTTCCACTATTTAGTCCTTGAGCATCTATACAACTTCTTTTTTCTAGTCCACCTTTGTAACCGCACATCTATGATCAACAACCTATGTTGGGAAGTCAAGCTCTCCCCCGGTATAACCTTACAATCTTTACAAGCTAAACGGTCTCTTTTCCTAGTTAGGAAGAAATCAATTTGTGTCCTCGATGAGCCACTCTTATAAGTCACCAAATGCTCCTCTCTCTTTCTAAAAAATGTGTTAGTTACCATGAGATCATAAGCCACTGAAAACTCCAAGATATCCTTCCCTTCTTCATTTCTATTACCGTACCCATGTCCCCCGTGTACTCCTATGTATCCATCTACGTCACGTCCTACATGACCATTCAAATCACCTCCTATGAAGACCATCTCTCCTTGGGGTATCTCTAGTAGCACTCCTTCCAAGTCTTCCCAAAACTTCTCCTTATGTCCATCTCCTAAGCCCACCTGGGGGGCATAAGCACTAATTACGTTCACTATCTCTTCTCCTAATACTAACTTAATTGCAATAATCCTATCTCCATAGCGCTTTACATTCACTACATCTTCCTTTAAGTCCTTATTATTTACCACTATGCCTACCTCATTCCTCGATCTATTAAGTCCGGTATACCATAACTTATACCCGGTCCTCTCAATCTCTTTAGCTTTGTGTCCCACCCATCTTGTCTCTTGCAAGCAAGCAATTGCGATTCGTCTCCTTTCCATTGTATCCACCACTTCCATAAGTTTCCCAGTTAGGCTCCCAATGTTCCAAGTGCCCAATCTCAGCCTTCTATTTTGGACTAGCTTCCTTACCCCCCACACTCGCCCAATAAAGTGTGAGGACCCTTGCCTATTTAGCACTGCACCCGGGCGCCGATGCAGCGGTCCTTGCTCACTTATCACTGTACCCGGACCATACAGCGCGTCGCTAAGTAGGGGACGCCCCAACGAAATTTCATTAGGTCTCAAATCCATAAAAAAATCCGACTGAGTATTGTGCTGGCTGTCGGCTACCTAACGCACAACCCTCCTCCTTTGTCCGGGCTTGGGACCGGCTATGTCAAGGATACCCCAACATAGGCGGAGTTACAAACCTTAACTTCACACCAAGTATCCAAATTGAGTGAAGTGAAGTACTCTACCTTAACTTCAACCCACTTCACTCCTTATGTGAAATTTGCATAACTTTACTCCACTCCTCATCTACCTTAACTTCAACATACCCGAGCCTGTTTGGATAGGCAAAAAATAGAGTAGAGTGAAGTTAAATGGGCTTTAACAGTCTAAAATTTCAACTCTGCCAAGTTTGGATGAGTCTGAGCCGATAGATGAAGTAATGATGTGAGCCACATGCACTCCATTCCACTTCAACTGTAAATACTTCAATTTCCTTGAATAAAAGTGGATTCTACTCCAAACCTTAAATTCAAAATAACCATCCAAATGAAGTGAAGTGAAGTACTCTACTTTAACTTCAACCTACTTCTCTTCCACTCTACTCCAGATGTGAAATTCACTTCATTTTACTCCACTCCTCATTCGTGGGGATAGAAGACATGGATATGGAAACTTTTAAAGAAAAGTTGTGGTCTATAATGATGTGGCAGGGTAAAACACACACACACACACTCTCTCTCTCTCTATATATATATATATTTATATATTTGTGTGTGTGTGTATTTTTAAAGAAGAACTCTTATTCTGCTCATGTGGTGCGCCTCCCTCCCATTTGCTTTAATGCATATATAACTAGCAACAAAGGCCCGAGCAAAAAAAAAAAAAGCTTTTTTATTTGAAATATTTGTGATAAAAAATAAGCAACAGAAAGAAACCTTTGTTATGAATCAAAACATTTATGTAAAAGAAAAATAAATAAAACCCCAAAATCAACTATAGAATAATAAGTAACTTATAGCTTAAAGTTAGATTAGAATTCCAAATATGTAATTGTTGATAATATGTTTTCATACACATATATATTATTTATATCAGAATTTTAGTTTTTTTTGGGTTTTAACGGGAAAAACCTTTATACATGGGCAAATATTTGATTTGGCCCCAATAAAAATGTTTAGACAGAAGTGGCCCCTTGGGCCACTTACGTTTTTTTTAATGATTTTTTTGTAATAGTCGATATCGACTATCCAAAAACCTGCGCAGAACCTGCATCTCACCCTCTCTAGTGCCATAGGCGTGGAGTGCATCACCTTCTCCAGTGCCTGCATCGCCTTCTCCTTCACACCATCACTTACGGAACCAGGTAAGAGCACCCCCTCCTCTTCCTCGCATTTCACCATCACCTTCTCCTTCTCCATTTTTTTCTTTCCCTTCTCTTTTCTCCTCCTTCCTTCCTCCCAGGATACACCCATTGCATATGCATCATCCCCATGAGATGGTGATGAGCATGAGGGAGATGAAGATGCAGAGGGCTGCCACGTGGATAGAAAAGCAATCGTTGTGCTCACAGCTCCTACCGTCACTTTCAAATGCAAAACCCTTGCCCACCTTCCTCTTTCTTCCATACTCAAAACCCATTTCTCCAACTCCAATCTCTTATTCTACAAAACCCTATTTCCCCTTTCAACCCATTCTCCCAGACCCACCCCTTCTTGGGTTTTCAATCCAACAACCCCCAACGCCTCCACCAGTGCCTTATCATCAACTACAGAAAAGACGGTGACGGTGGAATCGAATTCCCCATTTGGGGTTCTCCCTTCTACTCAATGGATTGTTGTCATGGAGAAACCCCCAAATGGGGTTTCTTCAAAATCAGATGTTATCGACCATTACGTCAAGACCTTAGCCAAGGTTTTGGGAAGGTGAATTGTTGTTTAAGGATCTTGAAATTCGAATTCTAATGTGGGTTTCTATTTTTTTGCAGTGAAAAGGATGCTATGAAGAAGAGATGATGATGGGCCGCGTGGAGATAAGGGAGATGCGTGAGGGCTACAGATAGGGTGAGATGGAGGTTAATGGCAGGGAGATAAAAAGGATGAAGGAGCGGTGGGTTGGCTGGCCGGAGAGGACTAAGGAGAAGGAGGAGAGGTCTGCGTCATGGGATGGTGAAGATGGGATGAAGGAGATGAACCGTGATGGGCCACCGCACACCACTTGCATACCCCACCGAGATGGCTCTCCTCCCTTTTTCTTTCTTTCTTTCTTCCTTCCCCCTCTCCCGCTCTTCTTCTCATTTCTACCTGCACTGCCCTTTGCCACCCACTGCACTCCATGCCAGTGCACACCTCCTCATTTCTTTCTTCCTTCTCCCTTTCTTTCTTTCCTCCTCTACTTTTCCCTTTTCCCCCTCCATCACTACTTCACTCCACCCTCACAGCCGCTATGCACACCTCCATCTCCCATAGCGTTGAATGAAGGTTCGAACGGCCTTCTATATGAGCGTCGATATTGACTATAATGCTAAAAGACAAAAAGAAGAAGAAGGGAGAAATATAAATTCAGGGCTCCTTCTGTCTGCCCATTTTTATTGAGGCCAAATCAATCAAAGAACCGTTTATGAGGGTTTTCCCCGTTAAAACCCCCTTTTTTTTCTAAGTAATGAGATTTAATAAAAAAAAATCTCATTAAAAAGAAAAGTATATTTGTTAAATGTTAGATTATATTATAAATCCTAACTTAATATATTAGTATTATCTTTCTTATTTTCTCTCCAACAATTTTATTAAATCTGAAAAGAGAAAACTGATTGCCCAGTTTATAAGGACTCCAATTATACTATATTAAGCTAGGAGGTTTTGGGGTTGGATTTTGACTATCAGTTACAATTTTGAATCTTTTCAGTTTTCTCTACGTATAGTTATCTTATACAAACTACCTTTGAAACCACTACTCACCTCTCTTCCCACTTTTTCACTTTTGAAACTTTTGCATACCTCCCTTTCTATCCAAAACTTCATCATTCCCTTTCTTCTTCCATTATTCTCATTCATTCTTAACCCATCAGTTCTTACATTACGTAAATAGGTACTTTCATGGTGACCTTTTCTTTATATATTTTCTTTATATGATTTATGGCTATTTTTTTAATGCATAAATGCTGATCATACATGTGCTAAGCACGGGTTATTATGCTAGTTAGTCCCTTACTATGAGGGAAACTTAATACCAAAAGAGACTTCAATCTTCTCTTTTAAACATGGTTCAGAGATCCACTCTGAGTAGCAACATGGTGACCACTTTTGCAAATGCGATCCATCCTTGGTGCATCTACACTGTTCAATCAAACTGTAGCCTCATGTTTGGCATAAAAGAATGTCATGATTGAGATCAATAGATATATTTGCGATTCAATTTATACCATGTAAATTCACACCTAATGGTTGCCTTAAATGTTTCATACCACTCAACCATCCAAGCAAAATCCATAACATGTAAATAAAAAACTGTGATTATCGAGTGTGGGCTACTCATTTGTTTATACAAATTCTATTTCTAACTAATTGGTCAATAGAGAAATTACCAATTTCAGGCCAATATCATCATGTGGGTCACTTGCAACCTCTCCTACAGTCTCATAACACGTATGAATGGCATATGCAAATCTCATATTATCATCAATAGACCAGAGCATTAACACTCGTTGCCTCATCAATCAACAAAATCACATGATCGCCCTCGAAATCTGACATTGACATGCAAATCTATCAGCTACTTTTCTTGCAACAACATCTGGATAATTTAGATAGGCTGAAACATAAAAAGCCCTTTTTAAGCAGAAAAATAAAAGCCCTCAAATTTTGAGCTTTATGAGGTCTAGGACGGGCCATGCCCCTTTTCCAAAGGGCCGGATAGTTACAGATTGCTAATACATGGTCCCATGTGGGCTCTATAAACATATTATAATATATTAAGCTGAAATGTTTTAGATATAATTTTGACTTTAATTTTTAATTTTGATCGGAAGTTATTTTCAATTTCTACAATTACTAGCACGTTATTTTCGGTTTCTACAATTGCCAACAGAGGCGGACCCAGGTGTAACTGTCCGCCCCAGGTCAGATCCATAAATCACATAAAATTAAATTGGAGATTGTGCCATGCCCCACGAAAGCTAAAGCTAGCAATCGCCCCACGTCGATCCTTTTATTCTCTTATTTGGTGGAAGGTAGTGCTGCATAGACCGGACCGAATTTATGATTTTCGTGGCCCAAATCCGGACCGGATTTAAAAAACCGGTTATTCCGGTCCGATTCGGTCCAGGCCTTTTGGGGTCCGGTCTGGACCGGACCGGACCGCATTTATTAAAATAATAATTTTTTTAAATTAATTTTTCTAATATATGATGATTAGGGCTTCTGGACCGGACCTGCGCCCAGCCGCCCATGAGCCTGCGGCCCTGCGCCCACGCCCAGTCGCCCACTGCCCAGCCCATTTGCATATTACACTCCATCAATCCATCTGTCCATCATTTGCCCTAAAAGTAAAACCCTCTCCTTCACATGAATCAGTGAATCACATCACAGGCGTGAGGACTGAGGCGACGATCTCTGAGGCTCTGCAATCGGCCAACTGATTGGGATATACTCAATTCAATTCCTATGTATTTTAACAAACAAACAGTACACTTGACCCTTGTGTCGCCATAAATTCACACTCTTCACAAAAATAGGGAAGAGAAAGATCATATATAGATGAGATGGAGAGGATTTAAGAAGCCTCGTGAGAGTCTTCCTATCAAAATCATGATCAGCAAACAGGGGAATTCATCAATCATCATCACACTAAGTCTTACATATATATACAAGACATGACCATATCACCCATTCAAATAGGAATTGCATTGGAGACTGTTGGATAAATGACTGTTGAAGGGTGGGCCATGATCCGTCGACCCTTCATGTGGCGAAAGCAGTAGACCACAGCTCCAATGGGCCACTCCACCACCCCCGCAGCAACAAACACCAGGAACCCCAGGGTGGGCCCCACCACCTTGCAACGGCAGGGATTTCTCGTCGTGCCACATTCCACACATAAGGGTACCCCAACACCCACAGCCATTGCCAAATGCAACGGAAACAAAAAAAAAATCCAGGTAACAAAGACCAGAAGATAGGAGACAAGAGAAGAAAGCTTGTACAAAACCAACTATAGAAGTGGAAGCTTTCAAAACTGAAATGAATCTAGGAGAGATTCAAAGAGAAGAAATACAGTAGATGTAGTCAAGAAACTAAGAAACCCCACAAGTTGAAACATGTCAATTTATCTTAAGATGTGAGCTGAAAAAAAAAATACTTAGGAAAAAAAATCAAAACCGGTCTGGACCACTTAAGTGGTCCAACCGGACCGGACCGGACCACTTATAAGTGGTCCGGTCCGGTCCTTCATTTTAGGCTGGACCGAAACTCCGGTCGTGCAGCCCTAGTGGAAGGGAAAAAAAAACATTCTCTTTCCATCTTTACGGGTAGGGGTGTAAGAAAAAACTGATAAACCGTCTAACAGAACCGAACCGAACCACAGTTAATAACCGTGTTCCACGGTTCGGTTATGGTTACGGTTAATGAAATCCAAAAACCGCATGGTGCGGTTCGGTTATGGTTTTTAAAAAAAAAATCATGGCGATTAACCGAACCGAACCGTAAAATGCGGTTCGGTTAACGGTTAACCGTACCGTTATAAAATAGAGGAAAAAAAAGGGGGGGGGGGAGCTGAATGAAAATTTTCTCAATACATAAGTAATGTCATAAACAAAACCCTAGACTTTAAAGTCCCAACTCCTCCCAACCGCACCTGCTCTCTGCCCCTCTCCATCTCCCAGCCGCACTTACCCTCTCTCCCTTTCAATAAAATCTCATATTCTTCTCCTTCTCCTTCTTCTTCTCCTTCTCTCATCTTTGTCTTCGAAAGGGTGAGTGTCAGCTTTCAAAACCAAGAAAGATGTGGTGCAGGTAAATCTATATCATTCTCTCTTCCTCTCTCTCTCTCTCCCTTTCTCTTGCTGAAGAAGGGCCACTTGGAGCATGACAAGAAGATTAGCGGTGGTGTCTATGCAGTCCAGGTCCTCTACCATCCTATGTAGATTCGTTCTTGTAAGATAGGATGGGTGTGCTGATGATTTCAACTTCCGAAAGTGTGTTGATAAGATACTCCCTTTGTCAGATAACATGAAAACACCTGCTAATAAGGATCCATCTGATTGGAATTGAGTGAGTTTTTTTTTTTTTGAAAGGCCTCTTTGGATCTTCATAAACCAAGTATAGGTAATTATGTGTAAATATTGTTGGTTCATGTCCATGGATTACCCGAATAACTATTGTTTTGTTCTTGGCCTTAACCTGTTATGGATGATAAGGAATTACAAGTAACCTTAGTAGCCATTGATGTAAGTTGGGGAGGGTGGTCTGTACATATGAAAAAGAACTGAGCTGGAAAAGAAGACATATTGTGTGTACAGAGATAGAGTTGTGTCTGGGCTGGTCTCTGTTTTCTTCGAGAAGTTGAAAAAGATGAAATGGGAATTGGGTGTTGGAAAGAACACATTTTTTTTTAAATTTCTTTCTTATAGACCATAACATGATGTTTGTGATTATGCTTACAATGTTCATTTATAAATACGGTTATTAACCGTAACCGAACCGTCTAATACGGTTAACCGCGGTTCGGTTTTTTACGGTTTTTGTCTTCACGGTTACGGTTACGGTTTTCAAATATAGAAAATCGCGGTTACGGTTCGGTTAACGGTTTTTCCAAAAAAATCGGTTAACTGAACCGTTACACCCCTATCTACGGGAGAGTAAGACTACGTAGCTCAGTTCCATTCTATGACTGAAGAATGAAGATGAAAACTCTTGTCTGCTCTTCTATGCCTTTATGCGATATTGGCCTTTTTTCTTAGATGACGTCTCTTTGTGTTATTGGTTTTATCATCTGCTTTTTTTTTTTGGGTTTTCTACTTTCTCGAGGAATTGAAAAGGCATATTTATGAATTTGGTGTTGATAGTAGGGTTCCTTACAAAAAGAAAAATTTGTTTAAAACTATGTCTTTAACCTATGCTATTGATTTTATCTTTAAATTAGATACGGAGAAATATAACAAAAAAGATCAACTATTAATCTATTTAAATGCAATATTTTTTCTCTTTTTCTATTGTTGATGTGAAAAAAAATCTAGCAAAAGAATGATTGACGTTTTCAATTACCATTGTACGCCCCACCCAAATGAAAATTCTAGGTCTGCCACTGACGACTAATTAGGGGTGTACATCGGGTCGGGTTCCGGGTTATCGGGCCGGGTTTGACCCGACCCGATTAGTTTATGCACACCGGGAACCCGACCGAATGCCCGGTTAGCTATAGCCGGGTTTGTCGGGTTCGGGTTACCGGGTTTACCGGGTTACCGGGTAACCCGGTTACAAATTTTAAATTTTTTTTTTTTCAATCTGAATCTTTTTTTGATAAAATGCATGGAGATAAAATAACAACTTCTATGAAATGAAGATTTTCTCATCTAAATTCAAGTTTAACAACAAAACTTTCCACAAAACTTTATTTCAAAGTTTATTTCTAAATCAGCTAATTAGTATATAAAAGTTATTTTTTTAATATTTTTTATAACCGGGTTATCGGGTCACCCGATAACCCGATTAACTAAAAATCCTTAACCCGACACCCGGTCCGGATTAGTATGTTCTGGGTTGGGTTTGACCCGACCCGATATAAGACCATGTTACACCCGCCCGAATACGTCCGGGTCGGGTCGGGTTACCGGGTCAGGCCGGGTTTGAAAACCCGGTGTACACCCCTACGGCTAATATACTCTCCCTCCACTTTTCACTAATATTCTTCTCCTATTTAATATTTATGGAATTCTATCTTCCTCCTTTCTAACCTACATGTAATCATATCCCTTTCGGTATATATCCGTAGCGTGGATTTTTGTGCTAGTTAAATTATTAAAACTAGGATTTCTCTAGCCGTGGCCCGTGGTCCACTTCAATGGAATAAGAAAATAATAAGACAAGTAGCAACAATCAAATACCTACTCCCCATATCACTCACCACGTTGCGACGACTGACGACGATTTCAAGCCAAACTCGTCTACGCCAATCACCTCGTCACTCATTTTTTCTGTGGGGCTACGGATCCAAAGTCGTCTTTTGCACCATTCACATTCCGGTGTGACAGGTTTCTTAGAACTTGATCTTGGTGCCCACCTAATGATAATTTGGACCCTTCACAATAAATATCATCCCCTTCAATGATATATCTTCAAATCTGACTTTGAGAAGAACGAGTGAGTCACACCATCTGCTTGATCAAATGACTAATAAGGTGATTAGCAAAACGAATGGTGGGACCCACCCATCTAAAATCAAAATGAGAACCGGTGCAATAAGATTTGTCCAAATATTATTTCAAAAAAAGTTGATCCCACCTCAAGATTCAATATAAGTAACTTTAAAAAAAAAATTTAGAAGATGGCATTCATTTTGAGTAGCTGGCATTATGAACAAATGATTTCCCCAACCGTGGAGTTTCACTCCTATTGAATTTGAATCCTTTAGCATATAAAGCCTTCATCTTTCAGAGAAGGGGTTACATCAAAAGTATATATCTTTAAATTTTTTTTAATTTTTTTATAAAAGAATAAAAAAGCAATATCTTTTTCCCATTAAATGATAAAAAATACACCCTTTTTACACTTAAAAAGTCAAAAAGATTATCTACCAATTTACTAAAGATAAAATACCATCATTTTCCTTATATATATATATTTTATTATCTCTTAATTTAATGCTTTACATCACTTTTAATTTAATAGTAAATTTCCAAACTTAAAGACCATAAATCTCGAGCTAAAGGAGCGTAACTCTATAGCAGGACCTAGATTTGTTAATTTGAATAATTTAAAATAAACACCCTCTAATTATATGGGGTAATCTCAAATTTATGTTAATCAGATTTTATTCTGATATTGCGCTTATCACGTTTTCATCAAATAATCAATCTTACAATGGAATAAACTGATATTAAAAATAAAATTTGTGAATACCCCCGTAGAAATTCATTTATTTTCAACAGTTTGAATTTCAATTAGTGGAACCACTGAGATGGAGTTTCACCCTAACTCAGGATATCCAAGTGAAAGCCCAGAGGATCTAACTTCCTGCCGAGCTGAAAGCCCAGAGGATCTAACTCCCTCCCGACCCGGCAGGAAAGTATGCATCGGTGCGAGGTCAATGCTTTAACTGGCAGCATAACCATACTCGCACGACATGTGCGTATATAGTATATACAGATGTGCATACGTTATATTCTTTTTAAAGCGAGTCCTTACTCATCTCTTCCTCTTCCTTTTCCTTCTCCTTTCCGAAACGGAAGTTTCAACGCGCCACCAAACTCGCATTCCTCGGAAATCTCGATCAGGAAAAGAAAGATCTTTTTCCAGCATCCAAACACACCCATCTCTTCGTTTCGTGTCTTTCTCTTCCTACTCGCTGCGGCCACAACACAGAGGTATGGATCCGATAAACCCTAAACAAAACCCCATGAAATCTCGTTTCCCTTTTTGACTTTGACTTGGATTTCGTTTGATTAGTATGAACTCTCGATCACCTGTCAGAGTCCCTCGATCTTTAAATGAGATGGGGATTTTCATCTGATTTTGTTGATTTTGTTTGTTTGAAGTTTGAACCCATGATTACTAAACGAGATGAAGATGTCTGACTTGTGAGAATCAGATAGTTTGCTTATCTGGATGACGATTTGTTGGGATTTAGTAGTTGACTTGTGGTTGGGTATTTACAATTGCTGTTCGAATTCTGCGATATTATGATCAAAGTGATGCCCAGTTGGTGAATTTGTTGCAGGTAGGCGAACAGAGATGACCCAAAGTTTAGAAATGTTGTTGCGGGTGCTGGTTTGAGCACCATTTGGAATGGGTAGATATCGGCCATGAGTGCGTTAAAATAGGGTAGATTATGATGTGTAGGTTATGAGAAGAGAATGGGAAATAAAAAAGAGGATTGAAAATGGCCGTATTTCCTCCTAGATGAATTGACCCAATTATGGGATTCAATACACCTAGCATCACCTAGGGCTGAACAAAACCGGACCGTAGACCGGATTTGTGGTTTTACTGCTACAAATCCGGACCGGACCGGACCGGATTTGGAAAACCGGTTATATCCGGTCCGGTCCAGGCCTTTTGGGGTCCAGTCCGGACTGGACCGGATTTATTAATATAAATAAATAATAAATATAGTTTTTTATTTTTTTTATTACAAACACAACTATGCTCCTCTGATTAGTTTTTCAGTTGGATTTTGATTGGATAGGCTTTTCCCAACTTTCATTGTCGGCTTTGAAATGGGGTTTTATTAAAATTTCAGATTGGGTTTTCTGTTTAGTGTTCTGATTAGGATTTCAAATTGGGTGCTTGATTAAGGGGTTTTTATTTACTGGGTCCAGATTATGGAACCAAGATTATGGGCGGCACACATGATTTTATGAAATTGTAATTGATATTTTCAATGTCATGGAAATAGTCTCTTCTAAATCTAGATTTCTGTGATTCCTGTTGTTAGGTTGAGAAGAAAGATGTGCAGGAGTTTGTTGCATAATGTCACAAGCATCTATGCAAGGACATGTCATGAAATTCCTAAATATGGAACAAATTGGCAAAAGAGCAGAAGATACCATATATATGTTATCAACCCATATATATATACCTTACACTTTATCACTTGTCCTAAATGTGTAGTTCTTGGTGGATGCTGTGTATGCTTTCTGCTCAGGCAGAGAGTGGGAATTAAATGTAGATGAGCCTACAATATCAGCTTCTATACGGCTGCATTCCTCAGCTGTGTTGTCAACTTGCCAGAATATTACTTGTCAAATCCCCTTCTATACTTCGATGTTAAGGTGAGCTGAAAATGAAACTAATTTTTTATCTTAAGATGTGAGCTGAAAATGAAAAAAAAAAAAAAAGCTTAGGAAAAAAAAAAAATGAAACTGGTCTGGACCACTTATGAGTGGTCCAACCAGACAGGAAATCCGGTTGTGCGGCCCTATAGCATCATCACAAGTATCAATTTTGACATGGTTTACTTTTGAATCCTAGGATTTACCTATAAATGGGATTTTCTGTATAGATGCAAATCCTTTTCCTATGATTTGACACAAGTTGTAGGATCCGTATCCTGAATCATAGGATTTTAACAACAATAGATGGGATGTCTAAAAGTACCCTTGCCTAGTTTTGGGGTCCGAATAAGTATTTCCTTCGTGCAGCTGAGGGTACTTCGTATTAGATATTTAGATTGATGAATTATAGATGGGGGCTCTTGAGTAGCTGGTTTTTTACATGAAGTGTGTCATCCTATTTTAAATGATCACAGACCATTAATCATGAAGGCTTCTGCCTGGATGCTACTGATGGTCAAGGTACCTTGGGTGCTAGGGATTTTCACATGCAAGGTTGGATCTGATCAATATTAAATAATATGGAGTGGTCTTGATGACAGTTTTGGCAGATAAATCCACGTTAGAAAAGATGCTCGCACGATGTCTCAAATTCTGTTGTTTCATTAGATCTTTTCTGTTGGTTTGATTTAGTTTATGATGAGGAGCATGATAATCGTGCTAATAAAGATCATGCAACTGATGGTCAAAGTTATGTGGCTCACAATTTGGCTGATCTAGATAATACTAGTAATGATTGGCTAGATTTTAATCAGATGTTGAACTTGGGAAAGTGGGGGGTGTTATTGGGGATAATGGTGAGTATATGTGACATTTGATCATGCATTTTTTAGAGAAAGTTCAAAAGGTGTTAAATAAAAACAAAGGGAAAGGGGAGAGGCAGCTTAAAAATCTGCATGGCTCAATTAAATATTACAGTAGGTGGATATTAAAGCGAAGGAGAAATGTGCCCAGCCACGAGTCATTAGACATTTTGCAAGCCCTACCCTCAACAAATGCGGGTCGTGCTTGGGGCTGGCCAAAGCATTTGGAGGGCCTGCACTTCCTAGGCCCTTACCCAGCCATTGCAGGTGAGAGCCTGGGCCCTAAAGAGAAGAAAACTAGTTTTTAATTTTTTTTCTATGTTGCACAGGACCTGACATTAACACTCCTTTGTCCGAGCTTGGGAGTGTCAATGGAATGCAACACACAATATGGCAGTAGATGGCTTTACTACAAATCTACAATCTGATATAGGGTGACAGCTAGGCAATCATTAGACCTTAACTAAAGAGAAGTGATCCGATTGGACGTGGACAATTGGAGTGGAATTTGAATATGAGGCTAAACATTAGACCCAAATACCCAATAACTGAAGAGAAATGATCCCATGCTAATAAGAACCCACCTAAGACTCACTTAAGAATCATGCTTAAATAAAACCCGTAATATGCTAAAAAAAAATTAACATATATAATTTTTTTGAATAGTAAATAAATCCACATTTACAACAATTGTACATAAATAAGCCATTGCAAAAAAGAAAAAAGAAGTCTTCATGTTGATCATTACAGGCCTCTTGAATCTTCTATTCCCTTATTTATTTGTTATTTGATTTGTTGTTTTTGTTTGTGTGTACTGCATATTGACTATTGTTCACTATTTTTTTTTTTAATATAAGAATTCTCTTGTTGAGACCATGTGAATCAATTGAAACCTCATATTGATACTAGAACCACGGTGGTTCAATAAAACCCAAAAACTGTGACCAAGGGTTCTATGAGTAAGAACTATTTGATCTTGTTTAGATAAAAATCACATAAGAATCATATAAAAAATATTAATATGAGAATCCACATAATAAATATACTCAAATAAACCACATATGTCCTCAAATAAATTCACATATATGTAAATAAGAAAATAGGAGGGTTGGGCCTAGTATTGTCCATTGTCCAAGCCCAACTTCAAATTGGCAGGGCCTATAAAATTTTTGTCCAAGCCCGACTCTCGGGCCTTTTAAGGAAAACAAAGCCTCATTTTGTGGGATTTTTGAGTACTGGGCCGGGTTGGGTACCCTCCTAAGAGAGCCCTATTGTTAGTCCTCTCTCTCTCTAAGGCTGGGTACCCTCATTTTGCGGGCTTTTTGAGGGTCGAGTTTTGTTACATTTATTGTGAAATTTAATCCAACGGTGATTATTATTCATATTAGTGTCAAATTAGGGTGAGTGCTGATTCATGGGGTTATAGTGAGTGTGAGGGGGTTGGGTTTGTCATGGGGGATCCCATGCAGTGGTAAAAGGGTTACCTCATGCAAAATCCATGAAAGGTACCTCTTAGAAGAACTTAATCCTATATATATTATATATACAAATGCTTGCAGCGCCCACCTGGAGCCCCACCTAATCAATTTGAGCCTATCATCCAAGCCCGCCTATATGTCACGGATCCCATGGGTTTTTCACTGATCCGAATGTGTTGAATTTGTAGGTGCAGAAAAATAATGACCCACAATAATCGGGGTGCCTTACAGGACTTATCAAAATGAAGAAGATAACCTGCTGCCTGAAAGCCTGAAAGGGAAGAGCAAACGGTCAGAGGACCCTGGCCTGGGCGGCGCAAGGCTCTCCGATGCCTAAGTCAGTGAATGAACTGGAACAAAGGAAGGAGAGGAAGAAGAGAGGCAGAGTAACGACTCTCTGGGTTCGATTGTGCGTACCTTGCATGTGAAATGAAGCTCTATTTATAGACGATTTGGAAGATATTTTTGGATGATATCTTAGTGTGGGTCCCATGACTTGACAGGGAAGTCATCATCAGCCCACAAAGTAATAAATGTGGTCCAATCCAGCCCACTTTGCATTTAATGCCAGTCGGATCAGCCCATATCGCATTAAATGCGTGTCACGTTGGGCCAGATTGTGTTGGACGCCTTTGGCGGTAGGGGTACCATCGGATCCACCCTCGGGCCTTGCCCTGATTTGGCCTCAGCCGCTGGATGCCGCCCTGTTAGGGATCTGGCGAAGATTGTGGACGGCTGGATGTCGCATCTGTCTTACTGGCTCGCGCCCCTATTCCTCCACGTGTCCGATGACGTGGGGGGCGAAGGGCGCGAGTGGAGATTCTCTTCTTGCTTCGGCTTTCGTCCCGGCACCTTCGGCCGAGGTGGAGTTTTCAGCCGAGGTGGGCACCTGGGGTAGCCGAGCTCGGCGCTAGCGGCCCGGACCTGCCCGACTTCGGCCGGGGCCCCTGTCCTGGTAGCCGAGACGAGTCCGATGCCACGTAGGTGGCACGCGGACGACACGTGAGAATGCTTAGTCCCATTTAATGGCTGTGATTAGCGTAATCCTGGAGCTTTGGAAATCTCCCCACACAGAATTGTTGGATTGAAATTATTATTATTTTCATTTTAAATCGTTTAACTTGTAGGCGACAAATTAAAGGACTGGGATGATATGATTAACTTGAAATTTCACATATGGGCGGGTCTCATTTAGATCTTTCCATCCCCCAACATGTCCTTGTTTGGTGGGGCCTAATAAGCTGTCTCGCATGATCTCTTGTGCGAGACATCCACACAGGAGCACCGCTGATCCTCAGATGAGGACATTTTTTTTATGAGACATCCCACGGGCCCTCTTTTTTAAGCATGTGGGACCCCATGGTCAATCCAACCTCATCAACTCACCACCCCCTAGTACAAGCCCAAATTTGACACGCATCCAACTGTTACACATCTTTTCTTTTTTTAATTTTTTTATTTACATGGATTGAGATTCTCAAAAAAAAAATAAAATAAAAATGCATCCAAAACCATTAAGCTCGAGGGCCATAGATCAAGGATTTTGGATGTTCTAGTGGAGTTCATATTTTGCACGCTTGTAGGTCCCATCTAGATTGGCGTGGCCTCAGGTGGTCCCATAAGGGAGTTTGCATGTAGGGTCCATGAGAGAGGCATCCGCTCTAGCCTCTAGAGCACAACCCATATATGTGTCGATGGCCCTCTTTGCAGACGTCTGCATGGAGATCCACTGTGGAGACTCCCTTGTGAGGGCCTCCTGTGAAATTTGCACATTGGTAAGTCCCATCCATTTCTTTTGATCCCTTACTTTCCCCATGAATGTCGTGGCCCTAGGTGGGCCCCACAAGGTAGTCCACATGGGGTTTGCACGATAAGGGTGTACTGGAGAGGGCGACCATACACGACATATTTATATACACTAGTGCTTAGGTGTGAATTTCTTGCACCATGCGAGGCGATGTGTGGGACCCACCTCCCCCCATCCAATCCCTCACATACCACTATCCACCCACACCCCCTGAATGTCACAAGTGGGGGTGGAAAAATTAGACCTGACTGATACCCGACCTGCATAACGCCATAACCTGACCTGTATTTTATATGGGTAGGTCACGGGTCAAGTAGACCTGATCCGCAGAGCAACGGGCTGGGTTACGGTTGACCCGCGTAACTCGTTTTGACCTGCAGCTACTCTTCTTCTTCCTCAATCCAAACTGCACAGAAAATTTCCTATATTCATTGCGATGGCCACAACTATTCTTCTTCTTGCTCTGTGACAAGTAGAGCTCCTCCTTAGCATCCTCTTTCCTCTTCATTTCACTTTAAGCAATGTGGATATGAGTAACTTTTTCTGCTTCTCCTCGATATATGCTTACAAATCTCCATGGGATTAGACCAAAAGAGCCGGTCTGGGCATCATGTGTCAGGCCCACTTTGGCTGGAGTCAGCATCCTTTGAGGCCCTCACTCACTCATGAGTGAGACAAGTGGAACTGTATTCCTGCATGGAATATAGCCCAATATTACTAAAATAGGAGTTGGGTTTGCAGTAAAATTGAACATATGATTGATAATATATATGCTCAATTTTATGGTCGTACCGACTCCTTTTGGAATAAAATTATGCTACATCCCATACAAGAGGAGGGTGTTCAAAATGAGCATTTTGGGTTTTCAATAAGTTGGCTCCATAGTGGAGCACCAGGGCTCCAATCTTTCACTCCACCGTGTCATGTGTGAGCCTTAGAGAATGCAAACTCTATGAGCTTCCACTCTTTTCAATTCTCATTCAAGGAAGAGGGTAGGCTGATATGTGGCGCCACATGTCACCTAGGTGATAGTAAGACCTCGAGATTCTTGTGAGGGTAAAACCTCCACCCTACATTAGGTTTTGCCTTTCTTTGAGATCTGTTTTAGTTTCTTTGCTAGAGAGGGTGATGAAACAAATAAGGTAATTTAGTATTATCTTTCTATCGATCCCCTTAAGCATCTTCTTAAAGTGCATCCATGGAAGCTTATGTGGAGACTGATTGGTATATGTTCCGTTAACCTCTTCCTTCCTTCCCTTGGCCGATTTCTCCATGATTTTTGCAGCTCCTCTCCACTTCAAAACTCTAATTTCCAACCTTCAGCTGCTTCTTCCTCTTTTCTTCTTCTTTGCATTGGGTTGTGTGGGTTGGGTTGGGTTGGGTTGACCCATATCGGATGCAGTTTAAGGTTGCTTGACCCATTTTAAAACAAGTCATTATGGTTTGGGCTTCAACCTATCGATACTCCTAAGTCCTACTCAACCCAACCCTTTTTTACCCGACCCAACTTGTTTGCCACCCCTTGTCATAGGCCTCATGTTTTTTACACCCATCCAAATGGGACTCATCATTGGATTGAAATAAAAAAAATAATTCCTTCTTAAAACTGTTAGACTTTAGGCTCATGGATCCAAGGGGCTAGGATGATAATGCATGCTTGAAATTTTGTGCATTGGTGGGCTCCATCTCGATCTTTCCATCCCCCACCTTCCCCATGACTGATGGGGACCCAGGTGGCCCCACAGCCCACAAGGCAAGCCTCATGGTATTCAATGCAAGACATCTGCATATGAGCTCGATATATTTTGCTTGTGTACATACACTTTGTATGGAGCAATTTGTACGAGGTAGCATACTGGCCCCCACCTATCACCAATCCCAACTAACCATGCACAGGGACGCCCCGATATTCATTGATCTCTGAGTTTTGCACCCATCCAAATGGACTGGACCATTGGATCAGTGCTATTTTTTATATATAAAGCTGTTAAACTTGTGGGTCATGGATCCAGGGGTTAGAGGTGTGAGATTGACCCCAAATTTGATAGCTGGGGCCCATCTTAAGTGGATCTTCTCATCCCCCTTAATTCAATCATCAGTGGGGCCCTAGGTAGGCACCATCTGGCTACCTTCTACGGTAAGACCATGCGAGGTATATGAATTGGAGGCCCGGGGCACATGGACAGGCATATGCATGTATCTATGTATTTCTGTGTGTGTGCATAACACTATCTATCCACATGCTAGGCTAATAATCTATATGTGATATCAGCAGAAGTTATGATATTTGGCAGCCACAATGTCCAAATATCAAGAAAGGTTGTATACCATGCTTTGCTTTTCCCAATGAATTGTTAGATTTTCCAAAATATTTAAATATGATAATCTTATGATTGTCATTTTTGTTCTGTAAATGAATGATTGATCAAATGTGATAGTTTCTATGCTTCTTCATAAGCTACAGGCTTATTACTTTTTAATTGGTTGCAGCAACACATTTCAGACAGGTTAAAGTCCTGAACTTGTATATCACTTTGGGAGGCAATATGGAGCCACACCTCCCTGTAGAAAAGCGAACCATTTTCAGACAGAAGTAAATATACTATTCTATTCTATTTATATAGTCAAATATCTATTATACATTATTCTCAAGGAAAGTTAGTGAGAGTCACATGTATCTCTTAGTAAAAATTAATAATTTTTTGGAAAATTGTATTCCTGAAAATAATATTTAATTTTAGGAACCACAATTACATAAGATCCACTTATTGCAAAAGCTCATCTTAGTAAACCATCAATCTTTTTCCTATTAAAATTATAAATTTTTGTTATGAAAAGAATAAGGAAAACTCGTCTTTCTAAATATACATCATTCTTTGTAAAGAGAAATTAATTACTGAAAATAAAATATTTTTTTAATATTCATAATAAAAATAAAAACCCAACTTTCTGAGAATAGACTCCCTTGGCAAGTTAGTAGTCGTGATAATAAAAAAACACGTATTTTCTCCTATAATACTCATTATCCTTTTGTTTTTATTCTTATCACCTTCTTCAATTATTTTTCTTTGATTCTACTTTTTAATTTCTTTTTTTATAATTTATTTTATCAATAATTTTAAAGTTCATTGATATCTTATTTTTAGATCTTTTATTTTTCCTTTATTGTTGGACTAATGTTCATTGTTGGACTAATGTTCAATATTTTTATTCTTGTTCTACAACTTTTATATATTTTTTATTATTTGTTTCATTTTGCCCATTCTTTTCATTTTTTATTCCTTTCTCATATTTTAAATTTTTCATGAGAATTTTATTTAAAAATTTCAATAAATAGAAAGGGTTTACAGTATGTCTTTTTTTTCTCTATTCGAGACTTCTATAATTTTGTAAATTAAATTATTATTATTAAATCTATTTGTTCCTTTTATGCCCCAACAAAGTTGAAACAAGGCTTTGGTATGTGTGTCCACGCATTGTGTGGGCTTTACCGTAGTACATATTTAAAAAAAAAATTTACTTTGCCATTTCGGGGTAGGAGTTGGGATTCTTAATCCCTTGCATAATTTGGATAATTTAGTCTTGAGAACAATAAAAACACAATGAAACCACTTAGTTGACCACTACTTCTTGACCTCTACTTTCCTAAACATGTCAATAGACAAGTAGAGCTCCTACTTTTATACTAATAACGACTCTTACTTAGCAACTTGGACTTTTGAGACACCGTTGCTCATAACTTAGCAACTTGGACTTTTGAGACACCGTTGCTCATAAGAAAATTGAACTTAACTAAACACTTCGTGGTTGAGTGCTTGGTTCCACAATCACTAATTAAATTAAATTTGTATGCTCAACTCGTGTGGGCCCTAGATTTGGACATTGTCCCCTCTTGGACTTCCTTCAAGCTTTTAGACTACATCATCCTCCCATCTTGGAAGAAATTCCTTGACTTATGCAATGGTCCATCTGTGTAAAATCAACCGTACAAATCCTCAATTTGATAGTTGGATTATATTTCCTTTGCCATCACCCTGATAAAATTACTCAGTAGGCCACTAGGCCTCATAATAGACTCTGGTCTTCTGTTGCGGGTGTGTCTCATGAGTCATGACATTAGAAGTAGACACGAGAAGAGATAACTTCACACTGTCCAAAGCTAAAGGGAGAAAACCCCAAATCTCAAAATAAGTTGTATTGTTTTATTAATGGTCATGTGGCTACGTATATAGGAGGCGACTGATGCAGAGAACAAGAATAAAATATCTTTTTTACATTATAATAAACTGCTTTGAGATTTCCTAATTTACTTAATACTAAGGCTTGAATAGAAGACCCTACAGATTAGGACTTTTGGTTTTCTTAAAGAAATAACGTGTCGGAAAATATACGAATAGGGCAGGATTGCGCAAAACAAAACCCAAATATTTTGGGCATTCTTCCCAGCTATTGGTCTTATATGTGAAATGTGTAATCTGTCCTTCCATGGGAGTAGAATGGAGGTGCGGGCACCTATGATCGCTTAGATCTAAGGTGGAGCACCAGTGGATTGTTGGGTCTGCTAACCTCGGTTGAATTATTGGATTAACAAACAATACCTTCTTTGGATCTTTCATCTGATTCCTCTGAAGACAATCAAGGATCAGGCTATGTGAGATCAACAGTGAAACCTTCTTTGTAGCTCAGCTGGGCTGATGGAGGATTTGAGATTGATTAGCGAATCAGATCCATGTAATGATCAGAATAAGGGATGGATTTGCATGCTCTTTCGAAGATTTTGCCTCTAACAATTTCCATGGCTTCATTATCAAATTCTTCATGCACCTCATCTTTTAGCAGCTCTTCTAGTCACCTCTTTCATAGGTAATTCTTCCTGTTCTTGAGCTGGATCTTCTATCAAGAGTTCTGCGATAGGCTCATCTTCACTTTTCTTTTGCAACTAGGTCAGTGACATCGGTTGTTCATCTTTGATTTCTTGAGTTTCTGCAACTAAAATTTCATCCTCCTTTACTTACCAATTATCGGTTGCTCTGGTAGGAATTTCTTCATGTTACAATTGTGGACCCAGCATAGGAAGAACTAGCGGTGTGTACCAAGCTCGATTCTTTCCAGATCATTTTATCATTCATTTGAAGCAATTTTAGTACAAACCATCATGCTGTTAAGCTGACAATCTTCCCCAATATGGCTAACCACTTTGAGTTGACATTCTGAATCTTTAGTCAGATGTGAAATTGGGTTGTGTTTGGTGGACAATGGTTTTTTGATTAAGGATTTAGGATTGCTAAGGAACTGAGGTCAAAATTTATATGGTTAGGAGGGTGGTTTTCTAGGAGAATTTAGGGTGAGAATAGGGACAATATATGGTTGCTAGACTGTTTTTGGCTGAAAAGGGGTTGTTATGTGGATCGTTTAAGGAGACCACATGACTTTAAGCATAACAGCATTTGGGAGGTAGTTTAATGGTTGTTTGGACAATGGAATGGGGCCAAAAGTAGGCTGGTTTAACTTTGTTTCAGAGGGTAAAGCTGGTCAGGTTTGGTTGCAGCTTTGTGCTGGATTTGAGGGAAAAGTGCATTTACATGCGTGTGTGCGTGTTTTTCTTCTTTGATTGGTAATTTGAGGGTAAAGTTGGGACAGGAAACAGAAAGTTTTGGTTGATAGGAGTTGGCTGGAATCTTGGCTGCCAGTTCGTAATGGGTTTTAGTTAGGGCTGTTAATCAGAATTTGGTATAGACTGGCATTGGCCTATCTTTGGACTGAGACTAAGCTCAGTGTGGGTTGGCTGTAAGGGATGATTGGTGACGGTTCTGGGATTGCTAGAGGTAGTGTAACTGTGGCTGGATGAGACATGATTTGCTGCAGACTTGCGCTGTAATTGACTGAGTTGAGGGGAGCTTATAGGTCTGATATCTGCACAGATTGTGAGTGGAGCGTGGGACAGATATGGGTGGGTTTGGGTGGCTGGATATTCAGCAGAAATTTTGGCAGAGTTTTGTCTGCATCTGATGACCTATATAATGAGTATATAATAGGTTAGGAACAAAAGAAGGAGAGAAGGATATTTTTAAGCTTGCAAAGTAGTAATTGATGCAAAGTGCAAAGCATATGATGACCTATATAATAGGTTAGGACCAAGAGAAGGAGAGAAGGATATTTTTAAGCTTGCAAAATAAGATAAATGAAAAGTAGCACGTAAGTGTCAAATGTATTAAGAGCAATGACCAAAAGGTAGTAGTGAAGGACAACGATATCAAAGAAAGGTGGAGGGAATATTTTAACATACTTTTAAATGAAGACTATATAGGAGACATGCTGGTGCAACCCCAGATCCGCGGTCGAAACAATAGATCAATCTCTCGAAGGATTGATCGAATCCAACGATGGATTCTAGCCTTATAGCACCAGCAAAATCATACACCATAAGCGAAGAAAACTTAAGAAATATTTGATTAACTGGAATAAGCATTCTAAAGACAATGTGGCTTTATCATCCTTATATAGAGGAGTAGGCTTGATCCCTAAGCAACAATACCCTTCTAATATCTAAATAATGCCTAAACAAAATGGGAGACTCACAAATATTAATCCTAATCAAATTAAACTACTTAATAAGATTCCTAAATAATTGGATGTTCTGTTGTGCCTATGGACTGGGCCCAATGGGTTGGCCGACCTATTGTCTGGCCCGCATCAATTTGTTACTGCCTCGAATCAGCAATCGAAACAATAGATCAATCTCCCGAAGGATTAGTCGAATCCAACGATGGATTCCATACCTAAGGCACCAATGGAACCATAAAACACATCATAACTGAAGAAAACTCAAGAAGTCTTTGATTAACTGGAATAAGCATTTTAAATACAACGTGGCTTTATCATCGTTATAGAGGAGTAGGCTTGATCCGTAAGCAACAATACTATCTAATATCTAAATAATGCCTAAACAAAATGGGAAACTCACTAATATTAATCCTAATCAAATTAAACTACTTAATAAGATTCCTAAATAATTGGATGTTCTGTTGGGCCTATGGATTGGGCCCAATGGGTTGGACGACTTATTGTTTGGTTTGGCCTGCATCAATTATCCCGGGCTTGGAAAAAACTAGACTTTGGCGAGTCGATAGGTTGATAATACCGGAGAGAATTCTACTGCAAGTTCGGACATTGTTCTCCTAGGTCGAAAATCAATCGCACAGACTTTTGATTTTTCTTGTGATCTTCATTCTCTTGACATGACTTGGAAGTTTGATCTAATCTTTTCCTCCATATAAAAGTAGATCGGAAGTGTCGCTTCTTTTGATGTCTCCATTGAACTTTGATGTGCAATTTGACCATTAGATGCTTCAGTCGTTGCCTTTGTACCAACAGATCATGATCGTTGAATATCAATTGCTGATCCCCGAAAATGAAGTCAATGTGAGGGACTTCAACAACTTAATCTTCTTGTGAAACCACTAGGACAATTGATTTGATTTCCGATGACCCAATTGGATTTTTTGAAAGTAGCATTACAATTAGATTCACTGGATGTTCAATCTTTTCATAACCTGATCAAAGTCTTCAATGTGTGTTTGTCCTTGTTTTCTCAACCCTTTGCGGCTCTTGATTGACATTGCCTTGACCAATATTGTGCGTACCACTGTACCCACAAAATCAGCTTTGCCATGAACTAGCTCTTCGACATCATCCTTGGTGTCTTCTTTCTTCTCTTTTGGTGCAATCATGACTTCTCTTTCAACTTTTTGCTCTTTCTGTGGTTCTTCGGTTGAAGGTGATGATGTAAACGAAGACGAGGCTGTTGATTTCATTGGAATGAGTCTAATCCGTTTGCCATTCCACAAAAAGCTATGTGTTTGCCTCTTTATCGTAGTGCACTTTCCAATCCAAAAGCCATGGGCGTAAAAAAAGAATATGAGCAATATTCACATCACACCAAATTTTGTCCTCATAATGGCCAATCTTGAAAGATACCAAACATCTATGAGTCACGGGGCTGACATAACCGTTAGACCATGTGACTTGGTAGGGCTTAGGAAGCTTCTTGGTGTCAATGACCTATAAAGCCCACGACCCATGACCCATTTGCAAAGCCCAATCTTTTTGTAGACTAGTCAAACTTGTACAACACTACATACTAAAATAGGAGATTTGATAGATTGATACTAGTCAATCTTGTATAGCACTACATACTAAAATAGCTAAAATAGGAGATTTGATAGATTGTAATTGTAGCCCAAATTGGGCATCTCTCATCTATAAATATAGTGGTGGTCCTGGTGGATCCTCAAGGTTGGACAACCAATTCCATTCAATCTTGTTTTGTATTTTGTTTCCCTGTAGATATCATGGAACTGTCACAGAGCACTTGGGTGCTCGTTGCTATTTCAACATCGCATAGATCAAGGACCGTGGTTCTTCTCCTATTTTAGTATGTAGTGCTGTACAAGATTGACTAGTATCAATCAACTAAATCTCCTATTTTAGTATGTAGTGTTGTACAAGTTTGACTAGTCTACAATAAGATGGGCTTTGCAAATCGGTCATGGGTCGTGGGCTTTATAGGTCATTGACACATACACCTTTTCGGTTATATGGTACTCCACCCACATACACACACCTTCATACCCTTTGGTTGTGTGTGTTTTGTCCATCTTTTTTCCACCGAACGTACGAAGTTAACTGCTCAATCTGCTTGATGTGCGTTTCTTGGTTATGCTACCAACCAAAAAGGTTTTTTTTTTTGTTTTGTTTTGTTTTGATCCTACTTCCAACCATGTTCACATATCTAGAAATGTGTTTTTTTTTTTTGAAAATCAGTATTTCTTTCAACATTCATGAGCATCCAACATCTTACTCAGGCTTACCTGATTTCTCTGATGAATCTTCACCCATTGAAAGGTTTAATCCCAATTTTGTTTATAATCGACGACAAAAAGATAATGTTCCGACACAGCAACCTTCGCATGAACCTTCTGCTGCACCTGATCCCAATCCTCATCCTGCGACTGACCTTCGGCGATCTACTCGGATTCATCGTCCTTCGAATCGATATGGATTTACTTATACTGCCTTATTAGCTACCTTATCATCCTTTTATAATCCCCACTCTTGCTCTTAAGCAGCTAAGCAGGAATGTTGGCGTTCGGCTATGCAAGCAGAATTAGATGCACTTCATGAGAATCACACATGGGATGTGGTAATGTGTCCTCAAGCCCATTGGATGCAAATGGTTATATTCCATTAAGTTGAAATCTGATGGATCCCTCGATCGCTACAAAGTGCGTCTGGTGGCTCTTGGAAACAGACAAGAATACAGTATTGATTACGATGAAACCTTTGCCCCTGTGGCAAAGATGACTACAGTCCGCACTGTCCTTGCAATAGCAGCAGCTCAGTCATGGCCTCTCTACCAATTTGACGTGAAAAATGCTTTCTTACATGGTGATATGAAGGAAGAGGTGTATATGCGCATTCCCCAAGGTGTTTCTGGAACAACACCAGGTGATGTCGTTCGCTTACGCCGGTCTTTATATGGTCTAAGACAAGCTTCTTGAGCATGGTTTGAGAAATTCCGGGAAGCCCTACTTCAGCTAAAGTTTCATCAGAGTTATTCTGATCCTTCTATGTTTCTTCTTAACACAGAGGCAGGGATTACTGTGCTCCTTGTTTATGTTGATGGCATTATCATTTCTGGGACAGACGCTAAAATGATCCAACATCTTCAGGCATCATCTCTTCATGACTCATTTCACATGAAAGACGTAGGTCCTCTGACCTATTTTTTAGGTCTCAAAGTCCTTCAATCAGAAAAAGGATTGATTCTTAATCAACATAAATATGCCATCGATCTTGTTGATGTCAATCCTGGGCCTCCAGGTCCAATATATCAGGCCCATTTACATACTAGTTAGTTGTTAGCTATTAGTATGGATCTAAATCCAAGTGTAATTAATGGATAAGCATTGTTAGAATGTAATCAGGGATTAAACCCTTTAAATATAGCTCTCAGTTGACCATGCAAGGCACGACAATTAATCTCCATTTCTCTCTTATGCCTGTCTCTTCTCTCTAAAATAACATGGTATCAGAGCTCAGCCGATCACCTGTGATTCTCTCCAAAGTCATCTTCCAAGCATTGGAAGCCCGTCTGTGATCATCCTCTTCAGCCGGATCATCTCTGATCATCTCTGATCATCGCCGATCACCCGTGGCCCACCGGAGATCATCATACCAGAAATTGATGGAATCAGTCACCAAGCTCGCCTGTTATTCCTCTTATTTATCACAATTTTTCCAGCAATTTTTTCTCATTAGAGGTAGGCCATCTAGCATATTTTGTGATGGTTCAGTTCTATTAAGAAGTTTTCATCACAGCCGTCCAAGATTGTGGATTTTGATCCGTTTCTAGTGGAACTTCTTCCCATAGTTGCGAAAAATCCTTGTTTTTTCATCCCCAGACTCTGATCAGATCTCTGATCATCCACTGGGGCCCACGTGGACATATTTCCACTAACGTCCAAGGACGTGTTGCCACTTTCTGCTCCCAGTTGCCGTTTTCTTCTTCCTGTTGCTGTTTTCATCTTCTATTGGTTACTGTTACTGTTGCTGTTGCTCTCTGCTGTTGCTTGCTTCTTCCTCTGGGTTACTTTTACTATTGCTGTTGTTTTTTTCATCTGGGTTGTTGCTGGTACTTTTACTGCTGTTACTGTTGTTGCATCTCCACTGCCTTCTGTGCTCTGTTCTATTGGTAACTGTGTTCAACTGCTGATTTCTGGAGAATACACTCCTCTGCTATCATGGATAAAACTGATAAATCAGATCTCTCTATTGTTAAATTTAATGGCAAAAACTATGTGTCTTGGGCGTTTCAATTCCAGTTATACCTTGAAGGAAAGGAACTGTGGGCCCACATCGATGGATCTGATACAATTCCTGCTGATGATGCCAAGAAAATTCTTTCTTGGAAAACTAAAGATGCAAAGATAAAATCTTGGATTCTTTCTTCTGTGGAACCAAATTTTATTTTGAATCTACGACCATGCAAGACTTCAAAGGAAATGTGGGAATATTTGAAAAAGGTCTATTATCAAAATCATGCTGCTCGTCAATTTCAACTGGAATTAGAAATTGCAAATTACTCCCAAGGGACGCTTTCCATCCAGGATTATTACTCAGGCTTTCTAATCCTCTGGTCCGAATATGATGAAATCAAGTTTGCTACTGTCTCTGAAGCGCTGCTACCCGAGTTACTTTCTTTACAACAAAACAGTCATCGGGACCAATTGCTCATGAAACTGCGCCCTGAATATGAGACAGTGAGATCCAACTTGATGAGCCGAGCTTCTCTCCCCAACGTAGATGACTGTCTTCAAGAACTTCTACGGGAAGAACAACGCCTTGTTTCCAAAATTGCAATTGACCAACAGTGCTCCACTGATGCTCCGCTTGCCTATGCTGCTAAAACCAGGCCTCCTCCTCGAGACATCAGTAAAGTACAGTGTTACACCTGTCAAAAATATGGCCATTATGCAAATCAATGCAAGCTGAAAGTCTGTAAATATTGTAAGGCCGTTGGTCACATTATTGAAGAATGTCGGAAGAAGGCTCGCAATTCGGCTTCTCGCCCCTATGTGCAGTCAGCTCCAAGTGCTTACACGGCTACCACCCCACAATATGCATCTTCTGAATTCAGTGGTTCAATGTCGTTTGATTCACCATCACAGCCTGGTTCCTCATCACATGCACAGTCCCCCGCTCCAATTACTCCGGCTATGGTAAATCAAATGATTATCAATGCCCTGTCCTCTATGAACATTTCAGGTACAGGTCCGTCCCTTTCTAATACATGGTATTTAGATTCAAGGGCTAGTAATCACATGACCTCCTCACCCACAAAATTACATCATGTTGTTCGCTACACTGGCACTCTTACTGTTCAAGCTGCCAATGGGAACCACCTTCCCATCGTCTCTGTGGGTGATGCCCCTGGCCCTTTTCCATTAACCAATGTTTTTGTGTCCCCTCATCGTGCTACCAATTTAGTTTATGTGGGTCAATTAGTTGAGAATAAATACTATGTCTCCTTTTCTTCTTCTGGTTGTGTTGTGCAGGACCAGGAGTCGGGGGCAGTGATCGCGAGGGGGCCTAAACGTGGCAGACTTTTTACCTTATCAGTCTCTCCATTTCTTCAGAATAAACCTTGGCATCAGTTGTTTTGTTTTTTCCTTCATAATAATTCTCGGTTATGGCATAATAGACTTGGTCATCCGAATGCTGCTACGTTGTCCACTTTGTTTCAAACTGGATTATTAAATAAACCTCTTGATTCTGCTTCATTTGAGTGTGATGCTTGTAAATTAGGAAAAAATAAAACTTTACCTTTTTCTAACTCTACAACTCGGAGCAATGAATGTTTTGACTTAATCCACAGTGATGTTTGGGGCATTGCTCCTACCATTTCTCATGGTCATTTCAAATACTTTGTTACATTTATTGATGATTACAGCAGGTTTACTTGGGTTTATTTGTTACATTCTAAATCTGATGTTCTTAATGCATTTAAAATTTTTCTTAGATATGTTGGAACCCAATTTTCCAAATGCATTAAAACTTTGCGATCAGATTCAGGGGGGGAGTATGTCTCCACTGATTTCCAATCTTTCCTAAGAAGTCGAGGAATTATATCTCAACGTACTTGTCCATATACTCCTCAACAAAAATGGAGTCGCCGAACGGAAAAAACAGGCATCTTCTTGATGTCACGAGAACGCTTCTCATTGAATCATCTGTTCCTCCTCGGTTTTGGACTGAAGCTCTCACCACTGCAGTGCATCTCATAAACCGTCTTCCATCACCTACCATTGCCCAATTAACACCACATTTTAAACTTTTTGGTCAACATCCATCGTTTAATCATCTACATACCTTCGGGTGTGTTTGCTTCGTTCATCTGCCTCCCACAGAGCGCACAAAATTAACGGCCCAATCTAGCAGGTGTGTTTTTTTAGGATATGCAACTACCCAAAAGGGTTTTGTTTGCTATGATCCAATGGCTCGTCGCACCAGGATCTCTCGTAATGTTATTTTCTTGGAAAATCAATATTTTTTCCAAACCCACTTGGATTGTCCTTCTCCATCTTCCACTACTTTGTTACCTGGGTTTTCCGAAGAAACAACTGTTACACGATTTAATCCTAATTTTGTGTATCGTCGAAGGGAACGAACTACCACTGCAGATGCCCACCCTCCTGATCCTCCTGATCCTTCGGCAAATGGTCCCACATCTACTGGTACCTTGCGTCGCTCCTCCAGAATTTCTCGACCTCCTGAGAGGTATGGATTTACCCATGCTTCTTTGATGACAACACTATCCTCTGTTTCCATCCCAAGTTCTTATTTGCAGGCTGTGCAACATGATTGTTGGAACCAGGCCATGAAAGAAGAATTAGATGCGTTGAACCAGAATCACACCTGGGATATTGTGGACTGTCCTTCTTCAGTTAAACCCATCGGTTGCAAATGGATCTACTCGATCAAACTAAAATCCGATGGCTCCTTGGATAGACACAAAGCTCGACTTGTGGCACTTGGCAACCGACAAGAGTATGGCATTGACTATGAAGAGACATTTGCGCCAGTTGCAAAAATGACAACTGTTCGGCTCCTTCTCGCCATTGCTGCTTCTCAATCTTGGCCATTATACCAAATGGATGTCAAGAATGCCTTTCTACATGGGGACTTGAAAGAAGAGGTCTATATGCGGATACCACAAGGAGTCACCTCTCCGTCTAAGAAGTCTGTATGTCACTTACGCAGATCTCTTTACGGTCTCAAGCAAGCTCCTAGAGCGTGGTTCGAAACATTCAGAGATCGTTTGGAAACAATTGGCTTTACTCAAAGTCCGTACGATCCATCTCTTTTTCTGAACCATGCATCTACTGGCTTTACTGTTCTCCTCGTATATGTTGATGATATCATTATCACTGGCACCGATGATGCTATTATAAAATCACTCCAAGCCTCTCTTCGCGATTCATTCCATATGAAGGATCTGGGTCCTCTACATTATTTTTTGGGCTTAGAGATACATCAATCTCCAAAAGGCCTGTTTATCAATCAACACAAATATGCGACAGATCTTATTGAGCTTGCTGATCTCGATGAATCTTCCTTAGTTGATACGCCGCTTTAAGTCAATCTTAAGTTGAGTAAAGATGGTGGAGCTCTTCTTCCTGATCCACATACATACCGGAGACTCGTCGGCAGTCTTGTCTATCTCACCATCACCAGGCCTGACATATCTTATGCTGTCAATCTTGTCAGCCAATTCATGACGTCTCCTCGCCACCTTCATCTGACAGCAGTGAAGCGCATTATCCGGTATTTATTGGGTACTCGAGCTCGTGGTTTATATTATCCAAAGGATAATCGTCTACTTCTGACTGCTTATGCAGATGCTGACTGGGCAGGATGTCCGGATACCAGACGGTCCACCACTGGTTGGTGTATGTACCTCGGTCAATCTCTCATCTCTTGGAAATGCAAGAAACAAGAACGGGTCTCCAAATCTTCCACAGAGGCTGAATATCGGGCTATGTCCTCTGCTTGTTCTGAAATCCTATGGCTTCGGGGACTTCTTTCGGAACTTGGATTTACGCAGGCCTCTCCCACTTCCTTGAATGCAGATAATACTGGGGCAATCAGGATCACTGAAAATCCTGTTCTTCATGAACGCACAAAACATATAGAAGTTGATTGCCACTTTATTCGAGATGAATACAAGCGTGATGTTATCAGTCTACCTCACGTCCCTACAGAGTTTCAGTTTGCAGATATCTTCACTAAGGGACTTCCTCGGCCTCGACATCAGTTTCTTGTCTCCAAATTGCTGCTTTATGACATTCCCGCATCAATTTGAGGGGGGGTGTCAATCCTGGGCCTCCAGGTCCAATATATCAGGCCCATTTACATACTAGTTAGTTGTTAGCTGTTAGTATGGATCTAAATCCAAGTGTAATTAATGGATAAGCATTGTTAGAATGTAATCAGGGATTAAACCCTTTAAATATAGCTCTCAGTCGACCATGCAAGGCACGACAATTAATCTCCATTTCTCTCTTATGCCTGTCTCTTCTCTCTAAAATAACAGTTGAAATGGCCCGTCTTCAAAATTCTTCTCCGGTGGACACACCTTTAGAGGTAAATGTCAAACTCAGTCAGGTTACAGGTGATCCTCTACTAGATCCTACATTATATCGTCGTTTGGTTGGTAGTTTGGTTTACTTAACTATTACTCGACCAGACATTTCGTATGCAGTCAACTTGGCCAGCCAATTCATGATAGATCCCCGTCACCTTCACTTAGCTGCTGTTCGGCGTATTATACGCTATATTCTTGGTACTTCCACTCGGGGATTATTCTTTCCTGTTGGCAATTCAATGTGCCTCACAGCTTACTCTGATTCTGATTGGGCATGATGTCCGGATACTAGGCGTTCTACTACAGGCTGGTGCATGTATTTAGGTGACTCCTTACTTTTCATGGAAGTGTAAAAAACAGGACAAAGTATCCAAATCTTCTACTGAAGCGGAATATCGAGCAATGTTTGTTGCATGCTCTAAAATAGTCTGGCTTCGGGGCTTACTTTCAGAACTTGGGTTTCCTTAGACTACTCCAACACCTTTAAATGCTGACAATACAAGCGCCATTCGTATTACTGAAAATCCCTTTTTCCATGAACGGACTAAACACATTGAGGTGGACTGCCATTTCATTCGTGATGAATTTGTTCGTGACACAATCAGCCTGCCTCACATCTCTTCAAGTCTACAAATTGCAGACATACTCACAAAAGGACTGCTGCGACTACGCCATCAATTCCTAGTGAGCAAATTGATGCTTGTCGATTCTCCATCATCAATTTGAGGGGGGTGTCAATGACCTATAAAGTCCACGACCCATGACCCATTTCCCATTTGCAAAGCCCATCTAATAGTAGACTAGTCTAACTTGTACAACACTACATACTAAAATAGGAGATTTGATAGATTGATACTAGTCGATCTTGTACAGCACTACATACTAAAATAGTTGATTTGATAGATTGATACTAGTCAATCTTGTATAGCACTACATACTAAAATAGGAGATTTGATAGATTGTAATTATAGCCCAAATTGGGCATCTCTGATTTATAAATGCAATGGTGGATCCTCAAGGTAGGACAACCAATTCTATTCAATCTTTTTTTTGTATTTTGTTTCCATGTAGATATCAAAAACTGTCACTCGGTTGGAAAATTAATCTTGTCAATAACCTCTTGTGCGACAAAATTGATTGCACTACCTTTGTCAATAATCAAATTAACGGAATTGTCTTCAACTCTTACCCATGTGTGAAGTTTCTTAGCCTGTCTCCATCATAGTTTAAAAATTCGGCCGAGTCTGGTCCTATGGGACTCAAACTCGAAGTCATGGGACTTGTCCATGAGACCATAGGACTCTACCCTGCTAACATTTTATTTGAAATTGGCACTCGGCCGAGTCGGGTCCCTAGTCCGATTTAAACCTTGGTCTCTATTATACTTCTTCCTTCTTATTTGTAGTGGGAGTCGGCGAATGACAAGAGTGGGATTATCTTCTTCTGCAAAATGCTTCTCCACAACATGGGCTCTTGATCTTTGCTGAAATTTTCTTTCTTGAGACTGAGATTGACACATGCGTGATTTTCAAAACATGTGCTCAACACGAATAGCTTCTATGTATGCTTTTGGAATGGTTTCACAAAAGTTTTTATTTTTGCTCGTATGCTTGGCCTAACCCTTTGATATATCGAGCTCTATCATTCCTATCTCTTTCCCATAAGCCACATAAACATTTCAACTCTTGATATCGGAATGTATATTCATCAACAGTTAAATTTTCTTGCTTCAAATTAATGTACTGCTCAAAATAAAGCTCTCTTGGTACTGACTTCCATATCTAAATTGATATACAACGGCTTAAATGTGTCTCATATTGATTTGGAGGCAACAGGAAATGCGAAGAGATAATATTTTTCTTTGATTGGAACAACTTTTTATGAAAAGTCTTTGATTGTTAATAGTATGTAGATGAAGTTTGAGTAACAAGAGATCACCCTTTGAAAATCAATGGCTGAAAGGTAAGCTGACATGTGCACGGAGTGTTTTTTTTATTTTTATTTTTTATAGTAGCTCGGGTTCAGGTCAAACCTGAACCTGAACTTAAGCCCAATAGATGGAATCTGTTCAAGTCATGCCCTAGAATGGCTACCTTGTCTGCTTGGGTTTTGTGAAGGAAGGAAAATAAGAGGGTTTTTATCTCTTGTTGTGTTGCAACGAACAAAGAGAGGAGGGAATCTTCGACTTTCTGTTGTGACGGCGAGGAAGATAGTTCGACTTGAGATTGAGAATGATGCCAGAAACGGTGGTGGAGCTGGACGCTGTGACAACTCCGACAATTGTGGTGTTGGTTCTAGCCAGCAAAAGGAGTTGTAGATGATGCGACCAAGACGGCGATGGAGATCTTGTTGCGGCAGTGCAAAGATGTTGGATGGGACTGTTGGAGGAGCGGTTGCGGCTGAGTGATCGTCGGTGGTGCCATGTATGCCCTACGATCTCAAATCTCCTCCTTTTTTTTCTCTTTCTTCTTCTTTCTTTTATTTTAGTTATGGGTTTGGGGGATGCCAACAGAGATCAAAGAGGGCCGATGGCTTGGAGGTCGACTGGGTTTTGCTTGAGTGAAGGTTGAATAGGTTTGGGTTGGTTTAGGGTTCCGGGATTTTCGGGTTTCGATTGAGATGGGATGGGAATGGGTTCGGAAGACCAAGATGGTGTTTGGACGGGCTTGCTTGAGACGGGACGAGGATGTTGGAATGGTGGGTTCTGTATTTCTATTAGGTTATCTGAAGTTGGGTATTGAGTTGGTTAAGGATGATTGCGGTAAGTTTTGGAGAGGGGTTTAAGAGAGTTAGGTTTCAGCAGGGAAGAATTAGGGGTTTAGGAGTTGAGGATTTTTAGTTGGGGAGGTGGAGTTTTTGGATTAGGTTTGGCAGTTTGGCTGGAGTCTGGGTTGCCGGGATGGAACAGACGGTGGATAGTGGTGGATGGAAAAAAGATGATGATGGATGACAAGAGGCAAGATGAGACGGACGGACGGATACCCGGGTACAACAGACGTCTCCTCGGAGATCGGTCTTCGGCTCTGATACCAAATTGACGCAACCCCAGATTCACAATCGAAACAATAGATCACTCTCCCGAAGGATTGATCGAATCCAACGATGGATTCCAGCCCTAAGGCACTAACAGAACCGTAGAACACACCATAATAGAAGAAAACTCAAGAAATCTTTGATTAACTAGAGTAGGCATTCTAAATACAATGTGGCTTTATCATCCTTATATAGTGGAGTAGGCTTGATCCCGAAGCAACAATACTTTCTAATATCTAAATAATGCCTTAACAAAATGGAAAACTAACTTATATTAATCCTAATCAAATTAAACTACTTAATAAGATTCCTAAATAACTAGATGTTCCGTTGGGCCTATGGATTGGGCCTAATGGGTTGGCCGACCTATTGTCTCACCTGCATCACATGAACAAACGAACAAAAGATGATACTTTAGTAGCAAAGCATACTTTTTTTCGTAGAATCAGGGTGGTGGAAGTGAGGAAAGCATTAAAACAAATGAAGACAGGAAAGGCTATGGGTCCAAATGACATCCTGATTGAGGCTTGGAAATGCTTAGGAGAAGTTGGGGAGATTTGGTTAACTAGACTCTTCAATTAGATATTAATGACAGAAAATGCCGGATGAATGGAGAAGAAATGTTGTAGTACATATATATAAGAACAAGGAAGTTATACAAAGCTATACCAACTATTGTGGAATTAAACTTATGAATCATACTATGAAGCTATGGGAGAGAGTAATGGAGTAAAGACTTAGACATTAGACCAAGATATTTGAAAAATCTATTTGGTTTTATGCGAGGGAGGTCAACGATGGAAGCTATCTTGTCACGTAGGCAATTAATGGAAAAGTATAGAGCAAAGAGGAAAAATCTGCATATGGTCTTCATCAATCTAGAAAAAGCCTATGACAGGTACCTAGAGATCAAATTTGGTGGGTTTTTAAATAGAAGGAATGTTCCAAGAGGTTATATTGAATCATTAAATACATTTATGAAGGAGTAGTAACGAGAGTGAGAACTACTTGTAGAGAGACATGGGAGTTCCCGGTGACCATAGGTTTGCATCAGGGGTCAGCCCTAAGCTCTTATCTCTTTGCATTGATTATGGATGAGTTAACTGCTCATATTCAAGAAGAGGTACCGCGGTGCATGTTATTTGCATATGATATTGTCTTGGTAGACGAATCAAGAGATGGTGTGAACGCAAAACTCAAGAGATGGTGGGAGACTTTAGAATCCAAAGGCTTTAAAATAAACCGTATAAAGACGGAAGATATGGATTGTATCTTTAGTAGGCATATAGAAAGAGCCGAAACTACTGTGAGAATTGAAAATCATAAGAACCATAAAGTGATTCTTTCCGCTACCTTGGCTCTATAATTAGTAAGGATGGGGAGATTGATGAAGATGTCAAACATAGGATTAAAGCGGGATGGTTGAAGTGGAGACTACCTTCTGGAGTGCTTTGTGACCTACGAATGCCAACAAGATTGAAGGAAAAATTTTATAGGACAACGTTTAGACCAGTTATGACCTATGGAGCAGAATGTTGGCCAATCAAGAAGCAACATATGCACAAACTGGATGTAGCAGAGATGAGAATGTTGAGGTGGATGTGTGGCAAAAGTAGGAAGGATAAAATTAGAAATAAGCACTATGAAGAGCATTTAGGGTCCGTTTTTTGATTTAAAAATAGTAGAGTGAACATAAAGTTAGATGTCACATCAAAGTGTAATAAAGGTGTTTTGAAAGTAGAGTTGACTTTTTGGTTAGGTTAAAAAGGTGTTTGGATTGTGATGGCAAGTGGTTATTGTACCTTACTTTGCAGCGTTTGGATGACAACACGATGGTATTCAAAATAACCCGCTTGTTCAAAAAAAAAAAAAAAAAAAAGAAAAAAAGACCTGCCAGATGCATTATACTAAACATGCGAGGTTAAAACGAGTAATCCTTCATTTGTAAGATCTAAAAAATCGCGAGTATTCATTTCAAATTACTGATGTCAATTGTTGTTAAACAACTGTACATTGAAAATTTCACTCCCTTTACCACATTTGGACAAATTCCATTACGTAAGGGTGTCCCTCATTTAAATAGCATAGGCCATGCATATTCGTTTAATTGGTTGATGATTTATAAGTTTCAACTAATAAATATAAAAACCGGGTTCTACTTATGGCATATACCCAAATAACATTTTAAAATTACCCCAGTTATCTCAGTCATGCGTGTGGGTACTATGCATATTCAAGTGAAGATATTCTCTCGTACAATGCTACTGACGATGTTAAACTAAGAAGCTGCCCGTTTGATGCTTTGTTGAGGATAACAAGTGTTAAAGAACGTTTTGGCAGAGTCAGCTAAGATTTACACATATTTACAAATGAATATTCTCGTTGCAGAGAGCGATAAGGAAAAAAATATCCGACATTACTTAGACATATGAAGGTTTCACGTTCATTGATAGAGATAGGGTGCCAGGACAGAATGGGCTTGCCCATTATAACTCAAAACATTATACACACATCATCGGAAACTCGTCCCTGTCACCTTCATTATGCTGTCACATGAGTTTTTCTTTGAAACTGGTCAACTGTGTCTATTCATTCTGTGTGCCCCTGTAAAGCTGAGACATGTATATAACTACCTTCAGCCAAGCATTAGATGGACAAAGCACCATGTTATATAACCCCTGCACTTCCTGATATAATTTACATCCAGGTATATAATATAGATCAAATGACATGGTTTTGTTCCGAACATAAGATTCTGAACGTCTTTCATTGTCATACTACTTAAAACATTGTACCGGTTAGCAGTAGCATACAGGCCTATGATAACAAATTACATTTAAAGGCTTCGAACAAGATAAACAATGATAGCCAGCAGAATATAGATAATCAAAATGAGGATAAAACAAGTCTAATAAGTGACGGCAAATGATCGTCATGCCCAACTGGTGCTTCTCGATGACTGCAATAAACAGGAGTGAAAGCATCTTCGGTATGGCCATCGTCCTCTTTGTAGTTGTGCAGATTCTCTTTGCTTCTTCTATATTGGATTATCCCTTATAAAGTGCAATAGGAAACTGATGCACTTGTGCTTTGCACTCAGCCCATGTATTATATATACCAGGATGTCGTCCCCGATATACAACATAATAATTGTGTCTTGGCATCGTCAAACACAATTGAAAACAGCTATAAAGCCAATGTAAGAAATTATAAATCCACATGCCCATAATGAATAACAGAAACATTTCACCCATTTAGAAACATAAGCACGCAAAAATGCACATATGGCAAAGCATCGATTTAGAAATCGCAATCAAGCATAACATTGCATAAGGTTTGATAACATACACTACATGAGAGCAGCATATACTGGATATTAATAATAGCAAAAGTCAGAGGATGTGTAAAATAGTAAGCAAAAGAGAACTAAATGCAAGCAAGAACATGTAAATAATAAAAACTACTTCTACTAACCGCAAACTATCCCCAACATGAAACCAGCATTTCACATTGTCAAATCCTAGTCAAGGATGAAAATAGCATATCGCCAAAACGCTATGCGTAGCGGTGCGATTTGAAAAAGCCGTAAAAAAAATTGAGGAATTTCTAGAAAATCTAGAATATTGGAAAAAGATAGAAAATGTTTTTTTTTTCCTTTTTTTTTGCGAAAGTAACTAAGATAAGATGGCATCGCGGTCTCCTCATTGTATGAGGTCCTGTATGATCATTTTTTTCATATGTATTCATGTTGCTTAGTTATGCTAACTTAAAAACTAATGAAAGGCTCATAAAAAAAAAAGAAAAAACAATGTCATGAAGTCATGACTTAAGACTAAAGAGTACCTAGAGAAAATAATAGCTCTACCAAATGAGGTGTCTGATATGATGTACCTAGAGAAGAACCCTTGAGAAGAACTCTTTGTATCAATTGTAATTCAGTGAGATCATGTATTTTTTGGTGTTCTTTTAAACATAAAAGGGTAGAAGAGTTATGTAGAAATGTTATTTGGAGAGAAGAAGAAAAGAAATAATTCTTATTATGCATTTAATTTTTTTCTTTTTAAAGTAGAAATCTGTCTCACTCCGTAACGGCCGCTACGGTTGGGAGCGGCGCTAAATTCTATTTGACCGCTACGCCGTAGTGGCCGCTATTTTGATCCATAATCACAGTAAAGCCGTCACTACGAATCTTTGGAAGACGACGTCGAATCCATGCACCCTTATCTTTTGTGCAGAGGAAAATAGTGGCCATATCAGCGTGGATTGTCAACCATTCGTGTGCAATTTCCGCATCCAGGTCACTAAGATCAGCAATCTAGTCTAGTTCCGTTACAACATCATCAGATACTCGCTTCTTTGGATAACAGATACTCTCAGTAACTTCTGTAATTGCACTGGTCATCTTATCAGAATTTCAATCAACTGATGTGACGTATGTGTCATTATTCTTAGGGTCTTTGGCACGAGGCCTCTTTTTGGAAGTCCCTTCACTTCCACCTATTCCAAGATTGTCAAAACAATCATTCAAGCCTATTGGTAGTGACCCAGACATTTGCGTGTTAGCCCCACCTAAAGATGTAGGAGGATTTGGACTTCCTACATAAGTTAAAAGGCCGTGCAAATTGTCCGGTTGCAACATCTTTACCAAACACCAAGCTTAGCTTATCGTAATCGATAGTCTTTGATCGCCATGAAACCAGATCAGGGTGACACTATTAAGAAACACGTTTCCCTTATAATATAATGTATACGGGGTCGTTTGTCTTTTATGCATGGGATATGTAAATACAATTTACACATGTAAATGATGAATATTCAAATTTTAAGTATGTAACGTTTACACATGCTTTTTTTTTTTTACAACGTTTGTCTAATAACACCATTTTCGCATCATTTACATATGTGATTTATTTTACCATGTTTGTTTCAATGATATGTGTAAATATATTAGATGATTTTGTAAATGATACTTATTATTCATTAAATTAAATTCTACTATAATGATTTGAAAAGGAGACAAAAGGGTCCATTTTATATCAAAGTCTTTATTTGCATTTTAGATACTTCAAAAGGAATTTATCTTTCAACATGAAATATACTTTTCAAAAAAATACATTTCTATCAATGATTACCTTTATAAAAATGAATTCCAACATGTTTAGTTAAGAAAATATGAATTTATATTCTGATGGTTAAGCAAATAGCATTATTATTAATATTTTTATTAATTATTATTTAATTCAATATTGATCTTAATTCATTATTCAATTTGCATAAAACTTAATCCATGTATCTCACACGCTTTATGCTAATATTAATCAATTATAGAAAGTTCTTAAAATGAGTATTTTGTGGCAAGTTCAATCATATTAAAAGTGTCACAAATTTGTTATGGTTAGATAAAATCACATTTATAGATGATTTTTGAATGATGCCATAATGCTATGTAAAATACATTCTTCGTTCTCTCTTACATTCATATATACATGTCTAAAGATTTTTAAAGTATTGCAATAATAAATAACTTTAGAAAAATCATTCAGATATTAGAAGAAAACTGAAATAATTAAGGTAATTAACTAGTTAAAAGTTGATATAGAAAAATCATTGAGATATTTATCTTATAGATGGTCCCTTAAAATTCTTACTATCAATATGTTTTTTGTCCTATAAATTTTGTCCCTTAAAATTATTGGAGCCACTTTCATTTTCTAATATGTTTTTTGTCAAACAGATTTTGTCCCTTAAAGTCATCCATTTTGAGACCTCTTTTATTTTTATTTTTTTAATGTGTTGGAGGGGGGTTTCGAACTCAAAACCTCTTTCACGGAAATGCCCCAACTTTGAGACATCTTTTATTATTATTTTTCTGCGTTGGAGGGGGTTTCGAAACCAAAACCTTTTTCACGGCCCCAACAATAAACCGTCCGCCTAACGGGTATTCTTTGGAAGCGTATGTGTTTTGGTATTCTCCATTTCCCACCTCAACATGTGTTCAAATTTTGGTGTGAAAATGGGCTCATTTTCACACCATTTACACATCCGATTTACACGCAAGATGCGTAAATAATTATAGACAAACATGACTGATGCGTAAACATTACACATTCACCATTTACATATGTAAATGGGTGTAGATAAACGACCCCTACGGTGATAATTAAATAAGATTAATGGAAATCACATGTATAGTGTAATTAAATGCCTGTATCCATGAGGCCCACACATCATCCGTGGCTATGATTCTTTTTGTTGCCACATCGAATCCAAAACCACATGCATTGAGAAGCTCTGTGGCTTGCGCGGAGTTCTTTTTCAGGACTTTACAATGATTAATTATTGTAGATGCAGTTAGATGGCCAACACCATGATTTGATGCATTCATTTTCTGTGCTATTGTTGCGTAAACATCTTGTTTAAAACCACGATTGCCCCTTTTCCCAAGCTCAATTTGCGCTTGTAGAAGAGCTAGCAATTCTTCATCCATAGTGGCATTGAAACAAATATTCTTCCATTGTGACATTTCTACATTAATATAAATATGCATACTAGGAAACACAATGTCATAATATTGACAACTGAATATTCAAATGACATTAAGGCTAATATTCTTTGCTACATGTATGAAATCGAAATATTAACAAAGTACATATATTAACAGTACAACTAAACCTGAAAATGTAAACCATAATAGACTAAAGTTCCATAGTCAAATTTAATGTCAAACTGGAAGACACATTCATTGACCTGTTGAGTGTAATCATGCCACAGTCTAGCTGCATATGCATCCCTCAAATTGTTCCACTGTTGTCTCTCTGCTTGGGAGTAATATTGCAGCACTTGTGATGGTTGAATATTTTGATTAGCATCATCAGCCGGAAGAGCGGTGTCATCAAGTTCTTCCCTGTTCTCTTCAGAAGCTTGAAGGAGCTCGTCATCATGGATACCCCCCCCCCCCCCCCCCCATTGTTTCGTATGTAGTTATGAAGGACAGCACATGCGGTTACTATTTTCACTTGGCTGTCCAATGAGTATTGGGGAGCTATTTTTAATATCCCAAACCTAGATTTTCATGATTCGAAAAGCCCTTTCAATTACATTTCTTGCCTGAGAATGCCTTTTATTAAAGAACTCTTTTGCATTTTGAGGATTTCTTCCTCTATGCTTACTGAGGTGATAACGCACACCACGATGGGGTGCAAGAAAGCCTGGTGCATTAGCATAACCAAGCCTCTGTGGTCTAGATATGCCATCTTTCACAAGAAGTCTGCCTTCACCTCAGCACTTCTCTCTGTTATGGTCTAGGATTTGTGGCCCAAATTCTCTGTTATGACGCAGCTATTGATCCCAAGACTGTTGGTGCCAAAGTTTTTAATTTGGTACTTGCCGCTGAATCAGCCTCAGTTCCTGGTTCGGTTCTCGAGCCCCAATCCCCATCTGGCTAGCGTCAGGCCTCTCTAGTGTCTTGCTAAATCCACCACCAATCTCACCTTCGCCCTTCACCTAGCAACTTCCCAGCACCTATCAGTCTCTTTCTTTAACAAGGCTAAAGGGTTGAACGTTCTGCTCAAAGTAGTTCTTGCAGCCACAGACTGTGGAAACAGATCTCAATCATGGCAGTCGTTCAGATGCTTCTCCTCGATTCAGGCCCCTTGATGTGTCATAAGGGACTTCACACCATCTCTGATCCTAGAGAGAAATTTAGCTCCCTTTTGCAATCCCATTGAGAGATTTTAACAACATGAGTTTGGACATAGGTCTTTATGACATTGGATTCAAGGGAGCATATTTACCTCGGTAAACAACGGAAAGGGCCCTTTATGTTGCAGCCAGTCTTGACAGAGCTCTCCGAAGCATCCACTGGATCAATACACAACCCCTCTCCCAACAACAAAAAAAAAAAAAAAAAAAAGAACCTCTCACCCTTCTTTCTACCGGCTAGTTCAACCATCCTGGGCCATTGAAGGCAGCCTCCATTCTATCTTGGCAAAAAAACTGAATCTTTTCCCAGAAAAAAAGGAAAAACTAATACTTAAGCAGAAGTGGATTAAGGATATGTTTCAAAGGCTTAAAAAGAATTACTTGCAGCTGACTAAAGGTTCTGCATCGACAGCAACAGCTAGATTCAGATCATGCTAAAACTGATCATGGCTAAAGTTTTTCTTCATAATCTTCAAGCATAGGAGATGACTAGGAGAATGGAGACAAAAATCCTGAATTAATTGGCTCAAAGAAGGGGATAGAAACACAAAGCTTTTCCATTTCAGCTAAATTCTGAGGTGCCATGGATAGATTAACCAGCATCTACTAGGTAGAACTTACGTAATGCATAATACAATAACAAAAACCTCTCAGATGTCAAGACATCACAAAACTTAAACATCCAAGTGAAGATAAAATTGTAATCTGTAATTACCTTGTGGGACACGGAGGGGATCCGCATGGGCAAGTGAACTTTGTAGAACGTGGGCGTCTGTAGCGGATCCCTCCCAACCTGGATGCACATATTGGAAATTAAGATTGAATCAACATGCAGCCATTACATTTTGGCTCAATGTGCCTTTCCGAATTCGGAAGGGTCCTTGCATATCCAATGGGACATGTACTGGAACATGAGTTCCATCAATGGCACCAATACATTCCTAAAGAGAGTTACAGTCATTAGACATAATATTTGTCTAAAAATAGATTTTTAACTACTTTCTTCTCTCAATATTAATACCTCAGAGTATGGTATTCCTTCAGTATTTATCCGTGCTTGTTTGATAATGTCGGGGGCCAGTTGTGCAACCGCTGTTAAGATTCTATGAAAGTGACGGCTAATAGTCTCCTCCGATCTACCAAACCTGACACTATTTGTTCTATTCCTAACATTATGTGCAATGGTATGCAAAAACTTTGCAACTGCCTCCTCCACTGTGACGTATCTTGTGTTTTCCAGGAAACCTCTATTCATACACAAAAGATCGAAGCAATTTTTGTTTAGCCTCAATTGACTATCACATTCATTGTCCCTGCCTTGTGTTAAGTAAGAGATATACTGTGCTCTCTCTGCATTTCTATTTCTTCTTGCAGTCTTGGGTTTTTTTTTCTAAATATTTGATCACCTAATGAGTACATCTCTCTTTGCCATTTAGAGGCTACAGCCCATAAGGTGACTAGAACAACATTATGAGTATTATGACTTCAACATCTTGGACTTCAATATCAGAACCATTACCACCAGCATCTTCCATCTACAGAAGTAGCCCACACTAATCCGTATAAAGATATAAGAAGTAAAGAGTTAAATGAATTTATCTTAATAAATGGAAGACATTTTACCTGGTTAAAACTACCTACTGATAATTACAGGGAACACATAGATGTACTAACACATTCATTGTCCCTGCCCTGTGTTAAGTAAGAGATATACTAAATTGGAAATAGAAAGGAACAAACAAATATAACATACATCTTAAGTTTGTGATGCTTCATTACCTGAAAATTTACCAACATTGGCCTCTACTAATTGGATAAATCATACTTAGGCAAACGTAATATGTGTTTGTGCTTGGTTACGGTCCCTTTTATTTATAGAGCATCATTTACAATCAACTATATCTTAAGTATCAGGCAAAAGTCACAACAAGTAGTGCATAGAATTTATGTTCAGAGGTAACGACTTTAAAACTATCTCAGAACTTCCAGAGACCAAACAGCGTTCTATCAAAAGAAGGAACAATACTTGGGCATTGTTACAAGGAAAACATATCACTGCGGTAGTGCCTTAGATCAAGAGTTTGTAATAATTGCCCAGCCCATATAGAGAATATCATCACAGTAGATTTTAAATGGGAAAGAGATCATGGAAAAAACTGGATTAAACTATAGCTCTTTATCTGTAGATATAACAGAGGGACAACGCACAAAATCGGATTACATAACACTGTGGAGAAGAAGAATAACACAACTACAACATATAAATAGGCGGAGATGGCAAGTTATTACTCAACGTCCCTCTCAGGCATTATATCAAATACAAAGGAGACAGTAGCCTTGGGATATTTATCTTGACAGAAGAAAACATATATGTGACCATAATAGATGGAGTAAGTGCATTAGAAAACATTCACCCATACATAAACTCTGGAAAGAAACATTTTATTTTGAACAGCCATTTTTTATAGAAACCATTTGCTGTAGAAATTAACATATAGGGTCACCGATTAGAGTGGAGGGTCATACCAGTGATTTGCCCTACAGACTTTTGATGTTGGATTTCTCAGAAGTTGAAGACAGAAGAGTTTACCTGGGATGATAGACATATCTTAATAATTAACATATACTTAATCCATCCGCCCACTAAACGCCCAATTTATAGCGGATGATAGACAGATACATTAGATGCAAGTAGCTAGAGTGGTTGGACGAAATTTACCTGGGGTCTAGTCATGAAATAGATTCTGGATTTTGTAGAGGATATATCTGTCGGAAGTAGAGCGTGTAGATCAATCAAACCGAACCCTCGGCTGGTTTCTAGGGCAACCAGCTCACAATTACGAATCAGGAAGATCAATCCCCCGCTGTGAATCTTTGACCAATACACAACGGCATTTACTAGCAGGCGAACGAATTTCTGATGAGAGGACGTAAACCTGTAGATCTAAGCTCGTCTGCAGCAGACTGATTGCGTCTCGGGGAAGCAGATGAAGAATCTCTCATATCGAAGCAGAATCTTGCATATCTTAGATCGCCTGCAAGTTGGAGATCGTGTATCGAATATAGCATGCAGATGCTGTTGAGAAGAAAGATCTGCAGCAGTCGGCACGCCTTGTGCAGGAGAGATGGTGGTAACGTGAGGTGGAGTTGAGGGGAAAGGGAGGTATTGATGGGCATTTACACCGACATCAACAATCCACTTCACACAATGCACTCTGGCTTTCCCACGTGATGCCAAACAATGGGTAAGGAGAAAGTTGTACCGTTGGGGTACAGTATTACATTACCCCAACTTGAGGTGGAAATAACAAACGGACCCTTAGGGGTAGCAACAATAGGGGATAAAATTAGAGAAACCCATTTGAGAGGGTTTGGCCATGTCCAACGTAGGCGGGTAACGGCGCCGGTAAGGAAAAGTTTGGCCATGAAGGTTGATGGCCCACCAAGAGGAAGGGGTAGGCCAAAGAGGACGTGGATGGAGGTAGTAAAAATAGATATGAAGAAGTGTAACTTATCTAAGGATTTGACTCAAGATGTATCGGAGTGGAGAACCAGAATTCCTATAGCCGATCCCAACATAGTTGGGACTAATGATGTTGATGATGATTTGTCTACATCTGAGACTGGGATTTTTTCAAGGAAAAAAAGTGGAGGGTATAGGAATTAACTGAATGCCAATTGATAATAGAAATCATAGAAGTTTCAGTGGGACGTGAAAGTGGAGTAGGATGAGGGTTTTGAAGTTGCATTTTGGTTGTCGTCTTACTGATGGAGTCGCATTGGGAGGGGGCAATGTTGTCACACCGCATATGCAGAAGAAAAGCTTTCCCCCCACCTATCCACCCATCCAGAGGCATCCCCCAGTGGGCCCCCACCACACAGCGAAAAAAAAAAAAAAGAAAAAGAAAAGAAAAATACAAGAACATTCTAATCTATTATACCTAGATACTTCAAAATTGACAGACAACTTATCGTGTTGTATTGTATCCGACTTCACTTTTTATGTGTAAAATCCAAGTCCCTCCCATATACATAGCTTTCTAATATATCCATGTCGTATCTGGGTGTCATAGATTCAATCCTATTGATATGGTTGAATATATATATTTGACTTTTTATGTGTAAAATCTATGTCCCTGCCAAATATATGGCATGTTCCTACTGTATCCACGTCGTATCTGGGTGTCATAGATTCTGATCATATTGATATGGTTGGAATATACATATTTAAAGAATATACACTTTGCTTATATTTGGATTAGGGTTTAATTCGGATGCTTATATTGGATTTGTACCAACATTAGAAACAATTAAATCTCTGAGTCAACCAATACTTCTTGACCTCTACTTTCCTAAACATCCTTGATAACTATGACTGCTATATTCTCTATTAATAACAACATTTAGTTAACTACTAAGGCGCTTGACATGTTTACTCTCATAACTAATAGGAAACCCAAACAAACAATATGGTTGAATGACAAGTGCTAGTAGAATAGTGCGACAATGACTAATTAAACATAATTTGCATGTTCGACTCGTGGGGTGTTAGATTTGGAATTTCCAAGCTTACAGATTGGATCAATTAATTGAAAAAAAACCTGGGCAAAATCAAGAGAGTTGCATACCATTTGGCTATCTGCATTCTGCAAGCAATGTTCCTCTCACCTAACCAAAGAGCCCTTGGGTGTCTTCCTCTCCCTCTTCTTCTCAATCTCCCACTTTGTACCTGATTTTTAGAAGTTTTCTCTTTACAAGTGACGGGTCATCAAAAGTTGGACTATGTTTTTAAATGCTCGATTTCTATTCTCCTTTGCACTTGCTAGAATCCAAGTCTTGTCACACTCAATTTATTTGAAAGTGATTGTCTTCTTGAATGGTGCATCACGTCCTAAGATAAAATATGACCGCCACTTCGATAGTAGAGCCTGATTTATCTTTCTGGTCCTCTGTATGCCTAAAACCCACTCTTTCCTAACCACTATTAGTTACAAATTTCCACCACATGTTCTGTTTGAATGAAATGGCTTGCAAACTGGAAGGATGTTCAGTTCTAACATTCGGGATGGAAATTGAACCACGCACAATGCAGTGCTGATTATATTGTGGTTAAATGTTTTCTCTAGATCTTTCTTACTCATATTATATTATATTAAGCATATTATATGTTATGATTTTTATGTTTGTAATCTGTAATATTCTGAAGCAGAATTAATTTCTTAAACAGATGGGATAAGGCTTTGACACTGATGATGATGGTGATTCACTAGTAATTTCTCCCACATTCCCCATCAACTTTTTTGGTTGCGCCTGTCTTTTATTGCTACCATCTATTACGGATTACAGAGAAGTAACCATGATGCTGCTGCAGGAAGCTAGAGTTGTTTCTGAGAGGAGAATTTACAGGTCATGAAAAGTAAATTGCACTTGGGTTTTATCAGTTGCACATTTTCTGGGACTTGAGGTTCTGGGCTTTCGATCCGATTTCTCATTTTCTGAGCTCATCCAACCATACCTGGTGGGATTCACCAAGCATTTTGCTATTTCAGTTCAGGCGGTACAATAAAAGTTGATTGGCGTTGTGATATGAGGTAATAATGTGTCTCTGGTTCTTTTATAAGTTCTATATATTTAGTTCACCCCCTTTTTTGGTAAGTCTAGTGCTTGTTTTGCTCAACATTGTGGCTAGTATCGATTTTGACATCATAAATATAACATCACTAATGGCAGTATGGATCTTTGCTGGAGATCTTTTGAGCTGAATACAATCTATATGGAGCATCAGCAATTGTAGGCTTAGAGATATCATGCTGTCTGATATGTTTTTAATGACCTTATGTTACAGGAGTCTTTTGTTGATAATATCGGATGCCAATAATTCTGATTTTTGACTGAACTTCATACTGATTTACAAATCAGTATCTTTGTGATATTTCGGCCGTACAAAATGTTTGATTGTGGCTACAAATCGCAGTTTATGGGTGGGCAAAGAGAGAAATTTGTGAGGTATGGGAATCTGTTGATAAAACTCCATTTTTTTCTCAATCTATAGATCCTACTTTGTTTCCTTCATAGTGACGATTTTTGTCCTGCTTTTCATCATGCTATTTATGCAAAGAGACCTTACTTGTAGTTTACCGGAACAATTCGACGACCATTTCCATGCCTAAGCACGTTAATAGCCATTCTACATGTCTCTTTCCATTTTAGGTAATTTTAGAAGCTTAGTTTCCACTTTAACGTTTTGGTTAGAAACTATTCTTAATCCTTATGTGCTGGAGATGCGGTCATGCAATTTTCTTCCTGTACGTATTTCTTCTGTGTATTTCTTATGTCACAAGTTTTCGTTGTTTCCAACTAAATTACTTTATTATTTCTCATTTGCATCATCATCATCATCATCATCATCGCCTTGTCCTAACTATATTGGGGTCGGCTACATGAATTCTGTTTCTCCATTCTGATCTATCTTGAGCCATATTTTTCATTTGTATACTCATCGTAATATTTGATCTTGATATACAAGCTCTAATGTTATGATCGATTAATTAATTTCTACATAAATCAAACAAAATGCTCATGGTCTACTCAAGGCTGGCCCCCAAAATCATGAACTCCACTTATCTGGTGGCCTCCGCAGGATTAGATGGTTGGGAAGTTTGTTTTGATTGTGTGAGAGAATTTCTAAACTCTCCAAAGCCCAAATCCTAAGGTAGCGTTTGGTTTGCTGGAATGGTTTTAGGTAGGAATGGAATGGAGAGTGGAATGAGTCTGGAATGGAATGAGGCAGGAATGGTCATTTCCATTCCAACGTTTGGTTAGACTGAATTATCAATCCAGTAATGGAATGGCCATTCCTGTTCTTGTGTTTGGTACGCTGGAATGATGCCCGGAATGGAATAAAATTTACATGAGACGGACCAAAATACCCTCATCTACCATTGTCCCCCAAGTCCCTGCATCCAACTGCAACGCCCGAATCTGAGAAGAGGATCGCCGCCCAGTGTTTGGAGGCGTTTGGAGGGGTGAGGGCAATGGAGATAGGGAGAGTGGGGGAAGGGATTGTGACCGTCCATTTCTATGATGTGTGGCAGGCGCAGGCGGCGATGGTGGAGATTCAGGGTAGCACATGCGGCAGCAGAGACTGTTGGGGCGGCCTTACTGGGCAACGATGGGAGGAAATTCCGGTGGGGGTGGTGAGGCCTCCGGTGCCCGTGCCCGGGTAGAGAGTTTGTTGTTCCGAGGGCTGAGATTGGAGAAGGGGATGGGAATAATCAAGGGACGCTTGTGGTTTTAATTTGGATTTGGGGTTTTCTTTTTGCAAGCTTAAAGAGATCTTCGAAGCTTTTGGTATGAATAAAAAAAGAAGAGAAAAAAGAGGATCGAATGATGATCTAGACCACTGATCTGGGGGGCCTCACAAATGGGTTTTTTTTTTACGAGCGAGGAGAGAGAATCGAAAATGGGTTTGGTTCTTGCAGTCGCAGTCGGTTTCCAGAGAGGAGAGTAGTCTCTGCGCTGATCGAAGTGGAGAAGCCGCTGGTGCAGTTCTTCAATAGAGAAGAAGACTTGAGTTGCAGAGTTCCCAGGCGTTGCACGCGCTGTAGAGGAAGAGGATCCGGATTTCCAAACTAGAAATCGCAGAGGCCTCACGTCGCCGGACTCCCCATAGTTCGCTGTCGGAACCATAGAAGACATCCGGACTCCAGACTCGTGCTCGTTGTTGCCAAAGATGAAAATAGCGGTAGCGGCGGGCGTAGCGGCCCGCCGCCAAACCGCTATGAAGCGGGCGATACGTAGCATAGCGGGGATACGTAGCGGCGTAGCAGTGCGATTTGAAAAAATTGCCCAAAAAATCTGAAAAAATTCCAGAAAATCTAGAAAATTGTAAAAATGAAAGAATATGTGGTTCTTTTGCAAAAGTAAGTAAGAAAAGGGGGCATAGCGGTGCCCTCAATATATGAAGTCCTGTATCACTGTATAAATAGAAAATAATAGTATTGATTAGTTTTTTCACATGTATTAATGTTTCTTAGTCATACTAACTTAGAAAGTAATGGAAAGCTCATAAAAAAAAAAACTAGAACATGAAATAAAGGCATAAGACTTGAGAGTTAGGTCATTACTCATTAATGAACATTGAACAATTAAATATCAATACTTCAACATTTAAGGTTCAAATTCAATCAAGTGAATGAACTATGAAGTTATGAAGTGATCAACAATCAACATTCAACACCAATTTAAAAATGACAGAGTAGAGAGTTAGTGAAGGAAATAGGAATACCTTAGTCACCAGCACAATGAGGGTTCTTTATAAAATAATTTAATTAAGACCAATTTGAAATCTAGTAGTAATAGGTAACTATATCTTTAGTATTATACAATTTCAAACATAATTAAACATGTTTAATATCTTATCTAGCAAGTTATGATAATAATAGACATCCAAGCACAAAAATGGAAAGACAACCAGCAAAAGAGTCTCAGTTATCATGGTCAAGTATGATCCTTTTGTCTTCTTGATTGCCACTTCTCTAAAACATGCGCTTCGCAGAGGGGGTCCGGGGGTATCCCCCGGCGGCCGCTTTTTTCATCCATGGCATTGATTATGATGAAACTTTTGCTCCCGTCGCTAAGATGACCACGGATTGCACCATTCTTGCCGTTGCTGCATGTCAGTCCTGGCTTCTCAATCAAATGGATGTAAAAAATGCATTTTTTCATGGTGATAATAAAGAGGATGTTTACATGCGTCTTCCTCAGGGGTTCTCATTAGGGAAGGGTATGGTTGCCAAACTCCATCGCTCTCTCTATGGTCTGAAACAAGCTCCTTGCGTATGGTTTGAGAACTTTCAAGATGCTCTTCTCTGTTTGGATTTTCATCCAAGCCAGTATGATCCATCCATGTTTTTACACCATGCTCCATTCGGGATTACGGTGCTTCTTGTCTATGTTGATGACATAGTCATTACTGGTCCTAATGCAAAAATGATTTAAGAGCTCCAAGTTTCTCTTAATGAGACATTTCATACGAAGGATCTCGGCCCCTTTAACTATTTCCTCGGTCTTGAAGTTCATCAATCGACTAAAGGTATAGTTCTCAATCAGCACAAATATACTGTTGATCTCATTGACTTGGCTGGCCTTACTGCTTCCGCTTCAGTAGATACCCCAGTCGAATTGAATGTCAAACTCAGTCAGGAGGATGGCGACCTTCTTCCCGATCCTACCGTATATCGCTAGTTAGTAGGTAGCTTGATCTACTACATGATCACTCATTCTGATATCTCCTACGCAGTCAACCTAATGAGTCAGTTCATGACTGCTTCTTGACACCTTCATATGGCTATTGTACGCCGCATCATTCGGTTCCTTATTCAAACACCAACTCACGGGTTATTCTTTCCATCGGACTGTCCTATATCTCTCAAAGCTTATTCAGATTTTTATTGGGCGTGTTGTCTCGGATACTCGCAGATCGACAACAGGATGGTGCATGCTTTTGGGTGTTAGTCTCTGATTTCCCTGGAAATCCAGAAACATGAAAATTGTCAAAATCATCTATCCGAGGCTGAGTACCGAGCCATGTCTGCTGCATGCTCCGAAATTCTCTGGCTCCGAGTTTGCTCTCCGACATTGGTTCCCGCAGAAGGTTGCATCCCCCCCCCCCCCCCCCCCCCCCCCCCCCCCCCCCCCCCCCCCCCCCCTCCCCCCCCCCACCACCCCCCCCCCTCTCTATGCAAATCATAATAACAAGTGCAATTCAAATTATTGAAAATCCAATTTTCATGAACGCACTAAACACATTTGAGGTTGATTGTCACTTCATATGTGATGAGTTTAAGCGTGATATCATTAGCCTTCCGCATGTATCCACTGAGCTTCAACTTGCTGATATCTTACTAAAGGTTTTCCACAACCACGCCATCTAGGGCTGCACAAAAATAACCGTAACCCGCCCCGCCCCGCTACAAGTGGATATATGTCAAAACCGCCTTTAGGCGGGCGGGGCGGTTTCAATCCATACTAATGAGCGGGCGGTTACGGTTTGACATTTGAGTGGGCGGTTTCAAACCGCCCCGCCCGCTCATTATTAAAAAAAAAAAAAAAAACCTCTTCATCTATTCTTTATGGATAACACTTCTACTCCAAATCCTAGTGCAATCCAATACAAGTCTAGATTATATTGTATGAAAGTTTGACGACCTTACAATTTTATCACTAAACTAAACATTGATGTTTATTATCTTTTATCGATTATTATTCTAACTATGATTTTTTTTTTTTTTTTTGTTGTAGCAGGATTGCTTCAAATTATATTTCGATCTTTACGAACTTGAAGTTTAGATTTTGAATTTATTTTAGCATTTGGACATTGAATTTTGAAATTTGGAGGTTTATTTATTGAAATTTAGACATTGAATTTTCGAATTTAGATGTTTCTTTGTTAGATTTTTGACTTTTGGACGTTAGATTATATAAGTGATTGTATTTTTTAATTTTGGTGATGCCTTTGGACTTTAATTTTACATTGATATAATTAGTTGAAATTTTTTTTTATTACTAATTATTGACTTTTATTAAAAATCATGTTTAATTTTTATTATTTATGTTAAGTACTTTGAAACTTTAGTTACATTCTATTAGAAATAAAAAAAGAGAGAGATAAGTACAAATACCAAACCGCCCAAGATGCCGCCCAAGTCGCCCGCTAAAAAAACCGCCCAAATCGCCTATACTTTGGGCAGTTACGGTTTCTATTTTTTACAAACCACCATAAAACAAAACCGCCTAAACCGCCCAATAACCGCCCAAGCCGCCCGCCGTGCACCCCTAACGCCATCAGTTCTTGGTTGGCAAATTGATGCTTGTTGATTCTCCCGCATTAATTTGAGAGGAGGTGTTAAACAGGCCCACGACCCATGAAGAGATCCGGTCCAGATCATATTATATCATGTGGATTTGATTGGGTCAATGATACAGTTGTATATATTCTATTTTAGTTGTTGTTTCCATAACTTAGAATAGTAATTGATGTACTTACCTAGATTAGAGCCTTGATTAAAGCATGTAATAGTTATATATTGAGGAGAGATCTCCAAAGGGAAGACATGGGAATAATACAATCTGAACATTCAGAACTCACGTTCTATTCTCTTAGTTTTGTCATTGTGAGAATGATTGACTCGCTAGTACAAGACAACCATGTCTGGCTAAGTTTTTTCGCCCATAATACAATGTACATAAGTCAAACATACAATCAAGACCAGTCATCAAGATCCATATTGAGTAGCCCTATCGTTGATTATCGTTCCATGGTCTCCTCACTAGCCTAGACACAACATGCAAGTTCGCAATACACATAAGGGGGTCCTAGGTACATGCTAACTCCTTAGTCTCGACACACCATTGGTACGATTACAATTACAATTACAAGGTAGAACATGTTACACATGTAAAGAGTGTCCAAGGAATGTAAATAACGACGGATAATGAAAAATAAAACTTCAATTATTTTAGATTCTTTGAAATAAAGTTTACAACAACTGTGATGATAATTTTCAACTTCAAATAAAAATTTCAAGTTGGATGATAATTCTAACTTTCAAAAAGTTATAAATAAAAAAATAAAAAATTAAAAGTATGACAATTTCTTGAAAATAAAGTTTACAACAACCATGACAATAATTTCTAACTTGAAATAAATTTTACAAATTACAACTTTGATAATTTTTGAATACTATGATATTTCTAATGTTGAAAAGTCATCTTCTATTTCTTCTTTTGGCATTAAGTTTTGCTTTCTCTTCTCTACCGCGAACCAGTGTCATGTCCCAAACCCTGGGCCCACGGGTCCTAGACATTGACTAATGAGCACCAAACCAACATAAATCAAATCCACAACATAAGCATACAACTGGGCATTTATTTATATCATCTAATAACCATTACTAAAGATCATATATAAAAGAACGAAAAAAAATTGTCTAAAAACACTTAATTAATAAAATTCCAGTAGTCCAATCTAACAAATTTTTATTCATAATTCAGAACTAAATAATCCAAGCGAGGCCAGTCCTCGTCATCTTTGGTGATACGGCTCTTAGCCACGGATGTCAAAGTTACGCGCTTGCTCATCGCAGCTCACACAATCTCCTACCAATTGGTTACCTCGCAAGGACAAACCAGGAATCAACTACCACCGAGTGAGGAGAAACTCTACATAATTGAGTACAAGTGTGTGTATCATGTGACCAAAAGAGATGCATTACTAATTAAGGGAACAAAGATAAAGCTTTCGGAAATCAATTGATCCATCAAATTACTTTTATGTGACACCTTGAGTACCCTCAATTGAATACCAGCACGGGCCCACAACAGATGTTTCACACATTCCGAACGCAAATCACAACTCATGCCTCACATCACATCACAACATTAGGTACTCTCACATCATCCATATCACAACGGTCCTCCCTTATTCTTATGGCATTAAACCATCCCATAGACACAGTAATTTCACAACACCAAATCTCAACCATCATTCTTCAACCCCACAACACAACCAGAAAGTACACCAATAGCACAACAAGTCATGGCATTTCCACAAAAATCAAGCATATATTCTATACTTTCTTCAACACATATGCGACCCTTTAGAAATAGGTCTGAATTTCAGAATCAAACTCCCAAATTGGCCATTGTGTATAGGAGTGTCCCTATACTGTGCTTGGCATCTGAGGGTGTCCAAAAGACTAATACAACAAGGCCAAGTACTGAATAACTTTCCTTTATCAATTCATTAAATTATCAATTTAGAAATAAGTACCCATAATAAACACTACACCCTTTTTAGGTTTCTGCAGTGAACCACACAACCCTTCCTGGTTGTAACCTACCCTTGCCAAAGTCGAAATGGGTCATTATCATGTGCGTGGTGACACTACATCCAGCCCATTATTAGTGTAGAATATTTTCTAATTGCCACAGCAATTTCAGAAATATTTTTCTATGATATAGGTCTACTGACCGGATATGCTCCCCAAAAAACAGAATGGGTATATACATGAATCATCCACCAATCTGTATATGAATTTTAAAAACTGGATTGAACAGGTGTCTTACCAAGAAAATCAATTTTCTTAAATCAGAATTGAGATCACAGATTGGTTATGAGTGTTCATTAAATGTAACCTGATACTAGCATATACATATACATATAACATCAAGGATTAAAATTTTCGAACACAATAACATTCAAAGGGGGTCTACAGTTTGTAAATGGATAATTTAGCCTCAAATTGGAATTGAAATAATACAGAGAACATGCCTGAAATTCCCAAGCATAAGGTCGACCAGCCCTAGATCTCATGATCTAGGGTTTGGTCGGTCATCATATAGCCCAAACTGGGTTGATCATCAGAGCTAGGGTTCGGCTAGCATCTAAGGCTCAGATCTGATCTTGGCCAGCCCTAGATCTCCTGATCCAGGGTTCCCCATGAGAAGAGATCATCTCTCTCTGAACATCTGCTCCTACTCCAGTGTGAACCAAATCTGAAAAATCGAATTCTACCAATATACATGTTAAAAAAAAACACCAAATACAGAACCAGGCTGAATTTTCCTCACCTTAATATAATCTGGTTGCTCTATTTACTTGTGACAGGCTGTATGTCATCAAATCTGGGAGCTCCTCCTCCCCTAGAAGAATTCTAGATCAGTTTTTCTTTTAAAGAAATACAGACTGAAGGTGAAAAGAAGAATACTAGGGAAGAAAATAGGGTTTAAGAGAAACACCCTTAATGTTTGTCGTGGGATAAGAGTAGGGTCCTCTCAAGTGTGCGCAACCCGATATTGCCTCGGGAGATGTGTGAAAGTCCAAGCCCCCAACTGGGACTTGCACAAGTTCCCTTTTTTTTTTTTGTTAAAGTGTGGGTCCCCTCTTACTAACTTAAAACACAATTCCTCTTGTTGTGACAGGTCCCACCACTTAACTTATGATTATAACACATAACTCAAGTCCAATTGGCCCTAACAACACTACAAAATACTAATTATTCTAGGGCCCGCCGGGCAAGCCAATTAGAATAAAACTTCTTATATTTGGGCATATCAATTACTATTTAGAAGACCCCAAAACAAATAACCCCAAAAAATTGGGTCATTACGCCCAGTCTCGTAGGCACATGCGTATTTCCACTGTTTCTTCCGATACCATCATCCTCTTGTAGTCAATAAGTCGTCCACATGCACCAAAAGCTTGGTCCGATGCAACTGTAGACACTCGAGCTGTTAGTAAATCACGGGCCATGATGGAAAGCACAAGAAATCTACTTTCCCCTGCTTTCCACCATGCCAAAAGGTCTTAACCGGTGTCATCATATTAGACATCAACAGGACTAATATGTAGATAAATTGTTAATTCATTTACAAGTTGATTGGATTTGGAGGAACTGCTGCCTCCTAAGAAGATTCCATGAGGCTTTCTTTTTCCTCCTTGTAGTTGGAGAAGGCCTGGAGCGGTATCTGTTGTTACCGGCCTACCCAGTTGGGTAGAATACTGAAAAAAAAGTTCATCTAAATAAGATTTTTGATGATAGAAATATTATTTACATTAGTGTCATTCCTATTATTATTTATTGCTTCATGTGAAGTTTCTACGCCTACTAATTTTAACCTAGGATCTACTGTAGAGGCAAGGATGAAAATAGCGGTAGCGGGTGATACGTAGCGTAGCGGTGCGATTTGAAAAAATCGCCCAAAAAATCTGAAAAAATTTCAGAAAATCCAGAAAATTGTAAAATGAAAGAATATGTGGTTCTTTTGCAAAAGTAAATAAGAAAAGGGGGCGTAGCGGTCCCCTCATTGTATGACGTCCAGTATCGCTATATAAATAGAAAATAATAATAATGATAATTTTTTTCACATGTGTTCATGTTGTTGAGTTATGCTAACTTAGAAACTAATGAAAGGCTCATAAAAGAAAAAACGTCATGAAGTCAAGACTTAGGAGTACCTAGAGAAAAAAATACATCTACCAAAGGGGGTGTCTAATAGGATGTACTTAGAGAAAAATCCTTAAGAAGAACTCTCTGTATCGACTGTAATTCGGCGAGATCCTGTGCTTTTTGGTGTTCTTTTAAACATAAAAGGGTAGAAGAATTGTGTAGAAATGTTATTTGGAAAGAAGAATAAAAGAATTAAGTATTATCATGCATTTTAAAAAAGTTTGAAAATTTTTTTTTCTCACCCCGTAGCGGCCCCGTAGCGGTCGTAGCGGTCCGTAGCGGCCTCGTAGCGGCCGTAGCGGCCCCGTAGCGGACGTAGCGGCCGCTACGGGTGTGACAGGCGATAAATCGGCCGTAGCGTGGCGGTGGCCACCGCTACGGCCGATATATCGGCCGCTACGCTACGTAGCGGCCGATATTTTCATCCATGGTAGAGGCTAAACAAAATGTTAATGGAGCATTTTTCAAGTATTGTGAAAGCTTCATTTCCATTGCTGTACACATATCCTTGAAAGTCGTTATATTTCTATATTTTCCAAAAGTAAGACTAATTTTGATTAAAATGATTCAAAACTTGAGTTGAGGTGGGATAATATACCCCAGAAAAAAATAAGGTTGCATCATAAAAAACTTCTAAAAAAGCTCTTATTATTTTAAGAAGTTGCCAATTTTCTTCACCTATAGAAATATCTGCATGTGTTAAATATAAACCACAATATTGATTAATTACACCTTTATAATTGCAAGTTTCTCTTTAACATTTGATAAGTATAATTCCACCTATGCTTCACATCTGGTTGTATTTTTTATGAATTTTTATTAAAGACTTCTACATATTTCCTTCCAATTTTGTTTCCTTGAAGCAGATGAAAAAAATGTAACCTACAATGTATTTAATCACATCTATTATAGGCTTAATAAATCTTAATTCATCTTGTGCTATAAAATTTAAGCTGTGACATGCACATCTATTGTGAAAGTAAAGCCGTTTAAATTAACTGGGAGCGCAGTTTTTAGTATTCAACAACGCTATTATTGGAGCTTGCATTATTTAAAATTATAAATTTTATTTTATTATTATACTCTTATATTTTCTAGGATGGTGGACCCTATCTTTAACACCAGTTTGTGGGTACTCAAGTAAAGAGAATGAAATCATTCTTTTCTGCATAATCCAGTCCTTATCAATATAAAGTGCAGTGATTGAAATGTACTCAACATTTTGTTTGGAGGTCCATAAATCCGAAGTTAATCCTATTTTTCCGGGCATGTTTTGAAGAGCAACTTTTAAATTCTTTCTTTTCTAAACATTTTTACTGCATCATTTATAACAGTATTTCTAGAAATCATTTTAAATGAAGGGGTGAAGGCTTGATGCACAAGTTCTTCATTCTCAGCAAGTAGAAATGATAGTTGATTTTTACAAGTTGGCATCTAGCATTAGAAGGGTTATAATTAAAAACTCCTAAACTACCAGATGAAGAACTTTGAGATAGTAGAGTCTACGTGCCCCTACCCCCTGCCACCAGGTTGACATTCCCTTCAGCATGTTTGGCCATACACACTCTCATGTGTCTATTAAGGTGGCCAATGCCACCTGATGACTTACAACTGTAAGATTCTTCACAGAATTTGCATTGTGCCTTTTTCACGATGTTTCTAGTGGAATCTTTAATCTCAACTAACTCGAAACATTTCCGAACTTCAGAAGTCAGTTTTCTTTTCTTTTTAGTTGAGGTTTGACGTTGGGCAATAGATTTAGGAGAGCTTTCTACCTCTAGATCTTGATTTAGACCCAAATTTGCAGCATTTGAATCATTTAGGCTAAAGTCAAAGTTGGGCTGTTGTCATGGTCCAGCCATTTTTCAAAAACAAAGTTTATAAAATAACTAAATAAATAATTATATATAAATATTTAAATTATCTGTTGTGATAATTTATATAAAAAAGGGGAGAAGATGAGACTTATTATATAATATTACTATGTATATGCTGAATAAAATCTGAAATTTAAATTAATAAATACCTTGGGGAGAGGGAGGGAGGGAGGGAGGGAGAGAGAGAGAGAGAGAGAGAGAGAGAGAGAGAGAGAGAGAGAGAGAGAGAGAGAGAGAGAGAGCTCCTTGAGTAGTGTTGGTCCTCCGCAAACTAATTAAACCTTAGCCTTTGAGAGTGTAGAGAAAGCTTTTGGTGCCTTAGAGAGAGAGAGAGAGAGAGAGAGAGAGAGAGTGTGTGTAGATGAGTTTTGAGAAATGAGGGGAAAAGGGGTATTTATAAATCTACTAAGTGTTGAAATGACACACAAAATACCCCTTATTGGACCCTTTCTTTACTGTTTTGGGGGGGTGGGTGGGCACCCTGGCCAGCACAACCTGTCCATTGGCCCAGGCCCGGCCCAATTTACATCCCTAATCTCAGTGCAAGATTAAGTTCATTATAGGAATGATGCCAAACAATCCTTTAGTTCTACAAATGTAAGGAAACCCTTAGGGCCCGTTTAACAATTTACTAGGTTAGTAAAAGTAATGTAAAGCCTCCATTTCTCAGACAAGGGGTCACATCAAAAGTACACATCTTCAAAGTTCCCTCCTTTTTCAAAAAAAAAAAAAAAAAAAGTAAAAAGAAACCTCCTTTCTCCACTAAAAGTAAAAAAAAAAAAAAACACTTTTTACACAAAAGTAAAAAAGATTCCCTACCAATTCACTAAAGACAAAATACCATCATAACCCCCTTATATTTTATTCTATCTTGATTTGATGCTTTACATTACTTTTACTTTAATAGTAAATTGCCAAACGGGCCCTAAGAACCTATTGCGCACTTAACAGTCAATTATGGAAGGCCTTAACTGGAAATTGATGATTTATGTCTGTTCCCTAAATATGAAAGCCACTTCCTCTTATTGGAATAAATACCTGATAAAACTTTACCATTAGATCCACCAAAGACCCTTTCTCTTCATCTTGTAAGTTTCGACGGAAAGCTGGTGCGTGGAAAATGGTACCTTCATTGAAGTAAAGGTGTTGGCAAAGTACAAGATGACTCAATGTGTGAATTTTTTTTTTTTTTTTTTTTTTTGTGAAATTCATGCTTAACCTGTTTCTTTGTTTATAGCTGTCTCCTGTGTTGGAAGTTTATTAGTGCTCAATGTGAGATATTCTTGGCACGTGCTGTTCCTGCTCTTGATGTTTTGGTTAAAATTTCTGTACTCGTGCTGAAATTTCTATTGGACAAAAATGGTTTTGTTTGGTATATCTGTAATCATATTGGTGAATCTTCTTTCATCAGTCCTAGATCTTTAAGTTATTTTTTTGGTGATATTGACTTCAAATGTCGAGATTGTTGTTTAGCTTTTCTTTATTTGTTTTCTGCATTCTATAAATCAGGCTTGATGACTTAAACTCTAGATCGGCGCTGGCTTCCAATACGGGCCGAATAAGAAGATCCGGATTCGACATTGAGGGCTCCACCTCGTCAAAATCCTTTAAGAGAGGAATGAAAAAGGGATCTGAAGGGCTTAAGTCAATTGGTCGCTCACTCCGCTTTGGGGTCTCCAGGGCAGTTTTCCCAGAAGATCTTAAAGTGTCAGAGAAGAAGATTTTTGATCCACAGGATAAAATCCTTCTGACGTTGAATAAGCTTTTCGTCATATCTTGTATTCTTGCAGTATCTGTGGATCCATTGTTGTTCTATCTTCCTGTTGTTGATTTGGACTTAAATTGCATTGATATAGATAAAAATTTGGCAATAACATCTACCACAGTGCGGACGGTCATTGATGCTTTCTATGTAATTCACATGTTTCTGCAATTTCGAACAGCTTACATTGCTCCATCATCTCGGGTTTTTGGCAGAGGTGAACTTGTAATAGATTCTGCACAGATTGCTAAGCGATACTTGAGACGATACTTTATCATAGACTTCCTTGCCGTGCTACCCCTTCCACAGGTTTGAAGAATTGTTTTGTTTAAATTATGCTGTTTTCTTCCCTTTCTTGAGCCCAGTCCTTTTTGGTTCTGACTTAGTCATTTAACTAGGAAATCTATGTTTGGTTATTTTGTTTTCGACTTCTAAATGGCGACGATACCTGCAAATCTGAAATGATGCATTTAATATCTGTGGCTTAGAGCAAGACGTGTTTATATGTAGTCGAGTTGGAAGTTGAAAAAGGGAACATTCTTGGTCATACTTTATTACTTATACAGATGCTACTTGGTAGCTTGGTTTTTTTGAACTACAATGATGCTTTGCATCTTCTTCATGTTTCATATAATATGTTCTCCAAAACAGTCGTTATCAATGTGGGGGTGGTATTTGTTAACTCCTTTCTATCATGTGCAGATCGTGATCTGGAGATTCCTTCACGGATCTAAAGGTTCAGATGTATTGAGTACGAAGGATGCATTGCTTTTTATTGTCTTGCTTCAGTATATTCCCCGGTTTTTACGGATTATTCCGTTAAACTCGGAGCTGAAAAGGACTGCTGGTGTCTTTGCTGAAACTGCCTGGGCTGGTGCTGCATACTATTTATTGTGGTACATACTCGCTAGTCATGTGAGTGTAATTTAGTGATCATACAGCCCATTATGCATCATATCATTCCTTGATATCTTTGTTTCATAGGCATGTGTTAATATTGTCTACCAGTATCAGAATCCATTGTGGAGTATCGTGTGATTTGATCAGTGTCATTGCATACTTTCTGATGCACTATCAGTTATTTAAATCCATGTCATGAGTCTTTCGCCCCTTGGTGCAGTGACAACTGATAACACATCCGCCATTGTTGAGGATGGTGTAGTAGGTTAGACCTATGGTAGGTTCTGCTTGTACTCCTTAGAGGTACAGCATAGGTTCTACCACAACAGACAAAAGGGAGAACGAAAAAAAGAAATAAAGAAAAATCCACAAGGCGACGAGGTGCCAAAAATAAGCACAATCGATGGAGCTACTACAAGCAAGCTAGGACGGGGAGAACACACATATTAGCATTGGGCCATCCGGAGTAAAGAAAACACCCTTGTATTAATTTTTGGTCTGACTCTTAAAAACCTGACACCCTGTATAACTGGAACTGGTGTATTTGGAAACTATCTAGTGCAGAACAGACAGAAACAAGTAGAGATCTAGGGTTTTCTCTTCCCTTGGCCTGTCCACTGGATCCACCCACAATTGACAATAGAAAGAAAATAACAAGCCCGAACATGTGAAAATGCACCTGAAATCAAAGTTCCATCACATGTTGTCATGCATCCACCTGCCGTCTTCCGTCTTTGGGATTTTTCTCTAAGCAAGAATAAAAATTCAGCCAAAACTATGGCGTGTCAACCCATATATATATATACATATATATGGGGTTTTTACCCAAAAAAATCCCCTTAGACTCTTACTAGATAAAATAGGACCTAAAATTTCGTTACTAACCAGATTGGACTTCCCGCCACACTTTTTTCTTTTTTCTGCACTTTTCGCTGAGCAGCGATATCGCTGCTCGTGTACACCCATGAGCACCGATATCGCTGCTTATTTTCACTACTACATATATACCGACTCAAATTTCATTTTCTCATTTGTCATTTTTTTGGTCTCAGAAGAGAATATCTGCAAGCTTTTCATCTCATAACCCTTTTTGGCTTTCATTGATTTGTTCTTGCGAACAAAGGTGTTTTTGAACTAAAACTTAAAAGGTGGATTCTATTATAGCGGTTCTCATTTATGCTTGATTCATATTTTTTACTCCATTAAAGAGTTTGGTGTACCATACTATAGAGGTTGGTGGAGTCATTTTCCTTTCTTTAATATTATAGTGATTCCTTTATAGGAGAATGGGCATTGGCATTTGCATTTGCCCTTGCCCAAGCTATGAAATAACTTACATACAAATGTGCAATAGCCTGCTATGAGCATAGATATCGCTGCTCATAGCAGTTAAAAGTCAATGAATAGATGTCATTCTGGGACTGGTAGCTTGTGTTGAGCATAGATATCACTGCTCATACAGGGGTTTGAAAAAAAAAAAAAAAACTTTTGACATTCAAGGATCATCACCAAAGTTACATTCCTACAATGATCATAGGGATTGGAGAAAAAGGGAGAAAGAACGGCTCAAATTAGAGATCATAGGTTTTGATTATGTTCTAGAGGGTTTGGTCTCTGGGTGTTGTTCGGAAGTCTTTTGCAAAAGTTTTAGAAAACAAGTGTTGATCTCCGTTTAGCAGAAATCGGAGAGGGGAAAAGTCGGTTTCGCCGGATCCGGCATGCAAGATCGCTACTGGCCGAGAAGAACTACAGCCCGTCAAAAGAGACCTAGGTCTTGCTGCCGCCGAGAATTATAGAGAAGGCAATTGTGTGGGCGTTGCAGAAGAACTGCATCCCGTGGAAAGAGACTTAGGTCTTAAAGCCTTTGGATTCTAAAGCCTATCGCCATCTCTCGAGTTTTGCATTCATAGCATCTCTTGATTCATCTACCAACACAATATCATCTGCAAATAACATGCACATAGGTACCTGTTCTTGAATATGAGTAGTTAACTCATCCATAATCAACGCAAAGAGATAAAGGCTTAGGGTTGACACCTGATGCAAACCTATGGTCACTGGGAACACCCCTTTCTTGCCACAAGTAGTTCTCACACTCGTTAATGCTCCTTCATACATGTCTTTAATAGTTTCAATATAACCTCTTAGAATATTCTTTTTATTTAAAACCCACAAATTAAATCTTTAGGTACCTTTTCGTAGGGTTTTTTTAGATCGATGAAGACCGTATGTAGATTTTTCCTCTTTGCTCGATCTTTTTTCATTAATTACCTTAGTTAGAAGATAGCTTCCATCGTTGACCTCCTTGGCATAAAACCAAATTGATTTCAGATATCTTGGTCTTCTGTCTAAGTATTTGCTCCATTACTCATATCTTCATAATATGACTCATAAGTTTAATCCCACGATAGTTGTTACAGTTTTGTATATCTCCATTATTCTTATATATAGGTACTACAACACTTTTTCTCCATTCATCTGGTATTTTCTTTGTCATTAATATCTTATTGAAGAGTCTAGTTACCAAATCGCCCCAACTTCTCTTAAGCAGTTTCATGCCTCAATCAGGATGTTATTCTTATATATAGGTACTACAACACTTTTTCTCCATTCATCTGGTATTTTCGTTATCATTAATATCTTATTGAAGAGTTAAATTAAATCTCCCCAGCTTCTCCTAAGTATTTTCATGCCTCAATCAAGATGTCATGTGGACCCGTAGCCTTTCTTGTCTTTATTTGTTTTAATGCTTTCTTCACTTCCAATATCCTATTTCTACGAGAGAAGTATGCTTTGCTACTGAAGTATCCTCTTTTGTTCTTATGTTTCTTATATAGTCTTCATTTTAAAGTATGCTAAAACATTCCCTCCACCTTTCTTTGATATCGGTGTCCTTCACTAAAACCTTTTGGTCATTGCTCTTAATACATTTGACATGATCTAAGTCCCTACTTTTCCTTTCTCCTATTTTTTCAAGCTTAAAAATTTCCCTACTCTCTTTCTCTTGTTCCTAACCTATTATATATATAGGTCATCATATGCTTTGCACTTTGCATCACATACTACTTGCTTAGGTTCTTTCTTTGCCTTCTTGTACATCTCATAGTTTTCCATATTCCTAGTACCCTGCCAAACTTTGTAACGACGCCTTTTCTCCCGAACAGCTTCCTGAACCTCTACACTCCACCACTAGGTTTCTTTATTATCTTGTCTCTTACCTTTCGACTCTCCAAGTACCTCTTTAGCAATCTTCCTAATATAGTTAGCCATTTGATTCCACATTGCTGTAGTTTCTCCTTCAAAATCTCATTCTCCCTCATCAATCACTTTATCCTTAAATATTGTCGCTCTTTCTCCTTTCGAATCCCTCCACCTTATTTTAGAGCAGATCTTTTTTACTACCCCTTTTTCTACCTCCAATGCAAATATCTAAAACTACTAGCCTATGTTGCGTGGTCAAACTCTCTCCAGGAATCATGGATAAAATGCGGCCGATAAATCGGGAGTAATGGCACTGCACGCTACGCTATTTGAATATTATCGCCTCTCACATATGTGGCGGCACGTAGTGGCCACCACGATGCCGTAGTGGCGGACACTCCGATACATATATGTATCGGCTGCCACACAATTTATTAGGGAAATAATGAAAAATAAAACCCTAATTTTGAAATAAAATGAAGGTACCATTTTTGTCCAAACTGGTCAGTGCCGCGTTTAGGTGAAAAAAAAAAAGAAAATAAGAAGAAGACAGAGGAGGAGGAGGGAGGAGGGGGAGTACCTGTGTGCTTCCTTGGTCGTCATTGCCAAGCTCGTCGCCGTGTGTTGACTGTCTTTGTTGAGCTCGTCGTTGTGTTGCGCTTGCGCCTTCTCGTCTCCCTGTTCCGGCGTTGCTTGCTCCCTCTCTCGTCATCCTCCATTTTTTTTTTCTCCCTCCTCTTTTCCCTCGTGTTTTTTTACTAAGGCAGCGAAAGGGGCCTTTGGAGCCTCTGTAGAAGGTAAGAGTAAGAGGCGTCCCCGTGATTTTTTTTCTTATGGCCCCAGGATTGGTGGGCCTCTTTTTTTTTTTTTTTTTGTTTTCTTCTTTTAACATAAAGCCCATGAAGAGATTGTTTGGTGGGCTACACAATGAGGCCCGCCTACTAAAAAAAATTTCCTGTTTGGCGGGCTGCACAATGAGCCCTGCCGATTAAATTAAAAAAAAAATAGTCACATTTTATGCCTATCTATAATTTTACATTAATTGAAACAAGGGCCAACCAATTTTCACTTTATTTGGAAATGGTGAAATGGGATTAGCCAAATTTCACTCTAATATAAAATCGGCCCTTCTCATTTTAATCGGGATTACGCCTAGCTAAATTTCACTCTAATTAGAAATAGGTAAATAGGGCCCAATCAAATTACACTCTAATTGGAAATATGGAAATAGGGCCCAACCAAATTTCAGTCTAATAAAATGGGCCCTCTTAACTTTAAATAGGTCATAATCAAATTTACTGTAATAGGAAATATGGCCCTAATCTTATTTCACTTCAATAGAATTTATATATATTTGAAATGTACCTCTGAAACATTAATTCTAAGCATAATAGTGATGACTTTGATGCCACAATTTGATTATGAGCATTTCATTAGCTTTTAGTACAAGTAATTTGCATGAGTACTTATGAAAAAATGATCATTACTATTATTTTCTATTCATACAGCGATACAGGACCTCATCCAATGAGGGGACCGCTACGTCCTGTCAACACAGGCCCATTAATACTGATCCATTCTTGGCCCATCTATAAAGCCCATCGTATTATAAATCTTGTACAGCAATACATACTAAGTTTGATAGATACTAGATTGATACTAGATTGACTTGTACAGCAATACATGCTAAAATAGGATATCAAATTGATTGTAATTGCAGCCCAAGATTGGGCAGTTTTGATCTATAAATACAGATGGTGAATCCTCAAGGAGATCATCCAATTCTATTCAATCTTTGTTATTATACTCTTCTGGCTTGTTCGTGACATGGTATCAGAGCCATCTCTGTCCATCGTGTGGAAGTAATTCTGTCAGAAGCATCTTTGATTATACAGAAGTTCCATCTTCTGTCTGTGACGCTGGACATACAGAAGTCTTATCTTCTGTTGGAGACATCTCCTTCTTCTCTGATATTCTGTTATGGAGCTCTCGATATTGATTAAAGACCGTTGTTGTGCTGCTAAGAAGCTGTGATCAGATATTGGAGAAGACCTGCGACAGATCTGATCGTCTGTGAACACACTGTATTGGCTGTGATCAAAGGTGGCCCACCTATTGATCAGCCACTGCCCAGAGCAATCCTCCCATTCTGGTCGACCATCACTTCTGGGAATTATACACATTTTTTCTGAATTTTTTGATCATCTGAGGTAGGCCATTCTCTCTGATTTGTTCTTCTCCTGTTTGAGCACATAGTTTTCATCACGACCGTCAAACTTTCTGGTCTCTCGAGCTTTTATCAAAATTCCACTTGGAGGAGCTTCGGATTTTTGATACAGAGATCACCGTGTGCTCTGATCCTACCCTTGATCATCCACTGGGGCCCACAGACACAATCTGTGCCCAGATTCAAGGTCGTCTGGCCCATTTTTTTGGAATTTTTTCAGCTATTTCCAAATCTGTGTTATCAGATGCTGTCTTCCTTCTCTATTGATTGTACTGAGTGCTGCTATATGCTAATGGTGCTACCTATGACTGATTAAGGCTGCTTAAATAACTGATCAGTGCTGGTTACTGTTTTTTTAGTACACTGTTGGTGTGCTGCTCTTCTGCTCTTTTGCTTTCTTGTCTGCTATCAATCTGTCTGGTTTGAAAATGGACAAAAATGAAATGCAATTGATTAAATTCAATGGGAAAAACTATTCTGCTTGGGCCTATCAATTTGAGTTATATCTGAAAGGCAAAAAATTATGGGGCCACATTTCTGGTTCTACGCAAAAGCCAACGGCAAATGAAAAATTGGAAGACTGGGAAACCAAAGAAGCACAAATTATGAGTTGGATGTTGGGCGCAACAGAACCCCAATTTTTTCTACATCTTAAGCCCTATAGAACTGCTCAAGATATGTGGGGATATCTGAAACGCATATATCACCAAGAGAATTCAGCCCGTCGGTTCCAATTAGAACATGAAATTGCTCAATATTCTCAAGGACAGATGACTGTCCAGGAATATTATACCGGATTCTTTGCCCTTTGGACTGAATACACGGATATTGCATATGCCACTATCACTGGAGATACTCTATCTGGGGTTCAGGAAGTTCATAAAATTACTCAAAGGGATCAGTTCTTAATGAAGCTTCGCCCTGATTTTGAAAATGTTCGATCCAATCTTATGAGTCGGCATCCGTCTCCCTCTTTGGATACATGTCTCAATGAAGTGCTCCGCGAAGAGCAACGGATAGTCACTCAGCATCAACTATCCCAACAATTATCCACTGGTCCCGCTGAAGTTGCATATATGGCAAAAGGGAAACTTCCCAGACGCAACACTTCGACCCAAGATTTGAGCAAAATTCAATGCTTCACTTGTAAGGAGTATGGACATTATTCTTCTCAGTGCAAGAGAAAAGTTTGTAACTACTGCAAAGCTAGCGGGCATATCATTTCTGAATGCAGAAAACGACCAGAACATCGAAATTCGCGTGCTTATTCTGCTATTGCTTCTTCAGATTCTCACTTTGTGGCACCTGCTTCTCCGTCTTCATCTATGTCTTCACAGCAAGGTTCACCCAACCCTCCTATCAACCCTGAAATGATTCAACAAATGATTCTCCAAGCATTCTCTACCTTGGGCCTTTCAGGTAAAACCTTTCCATCTCCTTCCATGTGGTATTTTGATTCTGGAGCATCAAATCATATGACTTCCTCTTCCAGACTCATGTCTAATATTCAATCATATGATGGGAAACTCCAAGTTCAAACCGCCAATGGGGGTCATTTACCTATCACTGCCATAGGAAATATTCCACACAAATTGCCTTTGAATCATGTTTTTCTTTCACCTGACCTCTCTACAAATTTATTATCGGTTGGACAACTCGTCGATAATCATTGTAATGTGTCATTCTCTTCTTCTGGTTGTGTTGTACAGGATCAGGGGACGGGATAGGTGATCGCGAAGGGGCCTAAGTGCGGCCGGTTGTTTCCGCTTAGTCTGCCTATACAACCTAGGGATGAATCTACTTCAGCTTTTTCATGTGTTCTTCAAAATAATGTGCATCTGTGGCACAAAAAATTAGGACATCCTAATTCGAATATATTGTTATCTTTGAAAAATTCTGGTTTGATTAATAAAATGCAGTTTTCTACTTCTGATGTCAATATTGATTGTTCTGTTTGCAAATTAGGAAAAAGTAAAGCTCTTCCATTTTCTGTGCATACCTCTATATCAGAAAAATGCTTTGATTTGATTCATAGTGACGTTTGGGGTATAACACCAGTTATTTCTCATTCTCACTATAAATATTTTGTCACATTCATCGATGATCATAGCAGATTCACTTGGGTTTATTTTTTAAGGGCTAAATCGGAGGTGTTTGAGGTTTTTAAAAAAATTTTAGCCTATGTTGAAACACAATTCTCCACCTGCATAAAGATTCTTCGATCCGATTCCGGTGGTGAATATATGTCAAACATATTTCAAGAATTTCTTCAAAATAAGGGGATTATATCACAACGAACCTGTCCTCATACTCCACAGCAAAATGGCATTGCTGAACGGAAAAATCGTCATTTACTTGACATGGTTCGTTGTCTGCTACTTGAATCATCTGTTCCCCCTCACTTCTGGCCAGAAGCTCTCTCTACTTCAGCTCATCTTATTAATCGGCTTCCGTCTTCCAAATTTCAAAATCAGTCTCCATATTTTCGTCTTTTTAACTCTCATCCTACATATACTCATCTTCGTACTTTCGGATGTGTTTGTTTTGCTCATCTTCCTCTGTCTGAAAGGACGAAATTGTCGGCGCAAGCTACCAGATGTGTTTTTCTTGGTTACGCAACCCATCAAAAAGGCTTTGTTTGCTATGATCCATCTGTCAAAAGAATTCGTGTTTCTCGAAATGTCGTGTTTTTCGAAAATTTATATTTTTTTTCTCAACCCACTGCTTCATCCACTACTATTCCCATGAATATATTACCATCTTTTTCATCTGATACTTCTCCAGCTGTTGTTGAACGGTTCAAACCTGGAATTGTATATCGGCGACGAACGGAACCAATCACTGCTACGATACAACCCCTTCAAGAGCCACCTGATCCGGCACCTGATCCAACTCCTTTATCAACTACACCCGAACTAGCTATGATGCCCACTCTTCGACGCACCACGCGTGTCTCTCGGCCTCCTGATAGATATGGATATTCTCATTCATCCTTTCTTGCCACTCTATCGTCTGTTAACATTCCCACTTCCTATTCTCAAGCTGTGAAACATGAATGTTGGCGGAAAGCTATGTCTGAGGAATTAGAAGCTCTACAGACTAATCACACATGGGATGTGGTTACCTGCCCACCTACAGTTCGGCCTATTGGGTGTAAATGGGTTTATTCAGTCAAACTAAAATCCGATGGCTCGCTGGACCGATACAAGGCTCGTCTGGTCGCTCTTGGAAATCGCCAAGAATATGGAATCGACTATGATGAAACATTTGCTCCTGTTGCAAAAATGACTACTGTCCGGATGATTATTGCCATTGCAGCATCTCAAGCTTGGCCCATTCTTCAGTTCGATGTAAAGAATGCTTTTCTTCATGGGGATCTTAAAGAGGAGGTTTATATGCGCCTTCCTAACGGGTCCACTCCTTCCAATAGCTCCGATGTGGCTCTACTCAGACGTTCCCTCTATGGCCTTAAACAGGCACCCCGAGCTTGGTTTGAAAAATTTCGGGACGCCTTGTTTTTGTTAGACTTCCAGCAAAGCCCATATGATCCATCGCTGTTTTTACATAAGTCTCCAAGAGGAATCACTATTCTTCTTGTTTATGTTGATGATATCATTATTACTGGAACTGATTCCGCAATGATTTCTAAGCTGCAATCATCGTTGCATCAATCATTTCATATGAAAGACTTGGGTCCCTTAACCTACTTCTTAGGTCTTGAAGTTCATCACACAGAAAAAGGGATCATCTTGCATCAACACAAATATGCTCTAGACCTAATTGAACTGGCAGGCCTCCAGCAATCAACTCCCGTTGATACACCTCTTGAAGTAAATTTAAAGCTTTCAAAGGATAGTGGCGATCTTCTTCCCGATGCCACGCTCTATCGGCAATTGGTTGGTAGTTTGATCTACTTAACTCATACTCGCCCCGACATTTCCTTTGCTGTTAACCTGGTCAGCCAGTATATGACTCAACCGAGGCATCTTCACTTGACGGCTGTCCGACGTATTATTCGTTACCTTCTTGGTACGTCTACTCGTGGTATATTTTTCCCTGCCGGCTCTCCACTAAATCTCATTGCTTTCTCTGATGCTGATTGGGCGGGTTGTACTGACACACGTCGGTCCACAACTGGGTGGTGTATGTATCTTGGCGATGCATTGATATCTTGGAAATGTAAGAAACAAGATAAGGTTTCAAGATCCTCCACAGAAGCTGAATATCGCGCCATGTCTGCTGCCTATGCTGAAATATTTTGGCTTCGTGGACTTCTCTCCGATCTTGGCTTTCCACAAAGCTCCCCTATCCCTCTTCATGCTGACAACACTAGTGCTATTCGTATTACAGAAAATCCAGTTTTTCATGAACGGACCAAGCACATTGAAGTTGATTGTCATTTCATTCGTGATGAATATCTACGGGACGTCATTTCTCTACCGTTCATTTCATCTGGACTCCAAATTGCAGATATATTCACGAAGGGACTTCCTCGCCCACGTCATCAATTCTTGTCCAACAAATTGATGCTTACTGATTCCACCGCATCAATTTGAGGGGGGGTGTCAACACAGGCCCATTAATACTGATCCATTCTTGGCCCATCTATAAAGCCCATCGTATTATAAATCTTGTACAGCAATACATACTAAGTTTGATAGATACTAGATTGATACTAGATTGACTTGTACAGCAATACATGCTAAAATAGGATATCAAATTGATTGTAATTGCAGCCCAAGATTGGGCAGTTTTGATCTATAAATACAGATGGTGAATCCTCAAGGAGATCATCCAATTCTATTCAATCTTTGTTATTATACTCTTCTGGCTTGTTCGTGACACGTCCCTTATCTTAGTTACTTTTGCAATTTTTTTTTTTTTAAATATTCTGGATTTTTTGACGATTTTTCCAAAACGCACCGCTTCGTAGTGTTTTGGCAGCCTATTTTCATCCTTGCCTAGAATAACCTTACAATCTTTACAATCCAATCATTGGTAATGTTTTCTATCTAGAAAAAAAGTCTATCCGGCACCTACTAGTTCCACTTTTATAAGAAATTAAATATTCATCTCTCTTTTTAAAGCAAGTGTTTGCTATTACAAGGTCAAATGCTAATGTGAAGTCCAAGATAGTGTCTCCTGACTCATTCTTATCTCCAAATCCTTGCCCTCCATGCACTCTCATATCCTTTATTATCCTTTCCTACATTCCCATTTAAGTCCCCTCCTAGGAAAATCTTTTCACTGGTTGGAATTTCTTGTAATAAACCATCTATCTCCTCCCAAAATTGGCTCGACACTTCCATCTAATCCTATTTAGGGAGCATATGCACTAATGATATGAATTATGTCTTCCTCTAACACTAGTTTAATTGCTATAATTTTATCACCCATTCTCTTTACCCCTACAATTTTCTCTTTCAAATCCTTATCTACAACTATACCCACTCCATTTCTTTTGTTATTCTTTCCTGCATAAAAAAAGTCTATAACCATCAGCGAGCTCCTTAGCTTTATCCTCCTTCCACTTTGTCTCTTGTAGAAATGCTACACTAAGTCTCATTTTCATTACCTCGACTAACTCCATGCTCTTGCCTGTCAAGGTTCCTATATTCAAAGTAGCAAGTGAAATCTTTCCTTTTCTTCTACTACTGGACTAACTTCTTTAGCCGCACTCGTCCAGAATGGTGAGGTAGTCCTTGCCCACTTTCCATTGCAACTGGGCGACGCTGCAATGCACCGCTTAAAGCGGGGAACACCCTAGCATGATCTTGGAATGTTGTAATCTCAGAATTCATGTTTGGATTATGAAAAAATTTTACACTGGCTGTCAACCTTACCTAACACAACCATTCTCCTTTACCCGTGCTTGGGACCGACAATAAAAAAATACTGGCGGAGTTTCTATATCTCCTAAGTCTAAGCTTCGGATAAGATAACCTCAAGTGTGTGGTGGGGCCCACCCGGGGACCCAAATGGGGATGGGGATGGGGGGATTTCAAAGACTCCCTGAGACCCTCCTCATTGCAAAAAATCAGCTCCAACCGTGATTTCTACACGGGTGCGCCCCACAAGCGTGAGCTTATAGAATTTTATCCTAAGCTCGAGCTTAGGAGAGCCTTGCCCATTATATATATGGACCCACTAATCATGGGATTTGCGGGGGATGGGAAGAGACACCTTGGATGAGACTATATATCAAATTTGGGGTCAATCCCATTCTTCTAACCCCTTCATCCGTGGCCCACAAATTTAATGACTTTATATTAAAGGAAAAAAATTGACCCTCGATCCAACGGTCCAATCCATTTGGATAGGCAAAAATTCAATGGGTCTAGTGTACTTAAGGGGGTTCCATGTGTGTGGATGGTTCGGATGTGTTATAAAGTCAATTCTACTATGTTGTCCCTCACCATAACATGGTGAGGGATGGATGCACATGAATATTTCCCTATATATATAATGGGCAAGGCTCTCCTAAGCTCAAGCTTAGGATAAGGTAAGCTCAAGTGTGTGGTGGGGCCCACCTGGGGACCCACATGGGGATGGGGGGATTTCAAGGACTCCTTAAGATCCTCCTCTACAAAAAAATCATCCCCAACCGTGATTTCTATCATCTCCATCTAGGCCCCAAAAGTTTAATGGTCAATAGTCCATTCGAATCGGTACACAGTCGATCCAACGGTCTAGTAAATTCGAATCTAACCGAAAGTTGGTGGACATGTCCAATTCAAAGGGGTCGTGTGTTTGGTCCATTTGGATAGACTAAGGGTGGGCTCCACAAGCGTGAGCTTATGGAATTTTATCCTAAGCTAGAGCTTAGGAGAGCCTTGCCCTATATATATGTATGTATTTATCTACATAAAAAAGAAATCATGAAAAAAAATCTTCACTAGGATTCAGGAAACGAATCTTATGAGTTGAATCCTACAGATTAAAATATTCTATCTATGCAAAAATCACATTTAAGAGTAATATCTTAGGATTCAGGTCCGAAGCATGATATGCAATTCATGATTTTTTGTTTGAATGGTAACGGTAGATTAGATTAAAGCTTTACAAAGTACAACATAAAGAGAACAAAATAAAACAGCATGTATAGGTATAAGAGCTAAATACCCGCGCATAAAGCAACAAATGATTGTTGATGTATGATGTTGCTAATTAGGCAAAAAATCACAAAAGTATAATTGCTTCAATGTACCTTACATGCCGCTTATCCACTTGGTTGAACCAAGTCAGCAATGGGTTCACACTTTACATGCACGCCTCCTCTAGGATACGATGAAGCCCAGCAACAGCTATGTGTTGGTATGCAATTTGCTGTTTCGAAAACCAACCCGGAATCCATCTGCCCCTTAAGGACTTGAGAGCACCCAAAAGAATGGTTTTGTAAACTATAAAATAGAGTGAGAAAATGAGAGACTGATGCTTGCATATGTTGTTTGTATGTTTGTTTTGTGCGTTTGTGTCTCTCCAAGACTGATTTTATAGAGGCTTAGGGTGACCCTTCACCAAATGGGTTGTGACCCTTCATGAAAGGGGTTGGTGATGGCGACCCTTCGTTCAAATGGGACTTGTGACCACCATCAAAAGTGTTGGTTCCACACATGCTTCTGAATAAACTATTCCCAACATCATTGATTGCATTGCAGATCATTGGAGCTTTCTGGTACCTGTTTGCCATAGAACGTGAAGATACATGTTGGAATTCTGCCTGCAAGTCTACTCCGTCGTGCAAAACGGATTTTTTGTATTGTGGGAACCAGCATCTGGTTGGTTTTGAAACCTGGAACAACATCAGCAGTGTCGTTCTTGGTAACAACTGCTCTACTGGTAGCACCCCCCCGCCCTTTGATTTTGGAATATTCACTCAGGCTCTGTCCTCGGAAACTGTTGCAAGCAGAAAGTTTGTGTCCAAATTTTGTTACTGCTTGTGGTGGGGTCTGCAAAATTTGAGGTAAGTCACTGTTTGTTTAATAAGCAGTTACATTTTTGTTGTAGTGCAAAAAAGACTCCCAACTTATCCACAGTGAATTTTGTATATCACTTAAGTCAGTGCTCTTCTTAGTTTGGTTTTTGTATAATTTCCAATCTTTAACAACTCAAGCAGTTAATTGTCATTTTTCTTTTCTTCTAAGTAGTTAACATTGTGATCATGTTGTTTTTTGGTAGTCAGTTACTTGATTGTCCTATCAATATCGTCGTTACATGGATTTATTGCATGGTCCTGATGTAGGGCTAGATAGTTTCCCAATGTGCCATTTTGTGTACAACCCATAGTTTGGTTATCCAGATGGAAATATTCTAGAAGTCGAGTTTTTGACCTACAAGTGCCCATTTAAAAACAAAATAGAAGCAATGACCTGGAAGTAGGTCAAAGGTTGGACTGTTGGAGATCTAGATCTTTCGGAAGATATTGGGTTGTCATTCTCCACATTAGGGATCATCAAGAAAATTAAATTGGCAAGAAAACAAGGTTGATCATGAATTCTTCAACAAAGGAAGAGGAATGGGGTCAAAATGTCTATTGTCCTCTAAATGGGAATCTTATTTTGTACTATATCCAATTCTGTTTGTACTGTATGTTAATTACATGAGAAACACCTACTGAATTGAGCACATTGGAAATTGCAAATACAAATATACCTCTATACTACCTTACACATGAGGACCACTATTACAAATATACGTGATATGATACTCCTAAGGTGTACAAATGTAAAAGCATAATATAAACATGATCGATGATACACTAACAGCAGTTAACACAATTTTTAAACTATTTTTCCATAAATGGTGTGATGTAAGTGGGTCTTCATGTTGAAGACAAACCAAATGGGAAATTGTAAGATATAAGGTGCAACTAGTGGCTAAAGATTGAAATATCCTAGAAGTTGAATCATGAGACATTTGCCTTCGCCAGACTTCGATCTGGTTGTCTTATCACTTGCCATCAGTTCTTCGCCATTGCATCGAATTGATGGAAAGCACTTTTATTTGGTGAGTCACGGGAAGGTGTCGCTATATCAGCTATCTATCTCGACGAGAGAGCGATTCGCGCTCTTCTCTCGCGATTCGCTATAGATATCTTCGTATCTCTTCTCTCTCATTCGCTCTCTCTGCTCGCGCTCTCTCTATCTCGCTATCTCTTCTCTATCTCTCTCTCTCTCTCTCTCTCTCTCTTCTCTCTCTCTCTCTCTCTCTCTCTCTCTCTCTCTCTCTCTCTTCGCTCTCGCTCTCTCTCTCTCTCTCTCTCTCTCTCTCTCTCTCTCTCTCTCTCTCTCTCTCTCTCTCTTCTCTCTTCTCTCTCTTCTCTCTCAAATGTTGTTCTCAAATTGAACAGGCAAATACTGTTCTTTCTATTCAGAATCTTTCTGGGATTGCAGTGAGTTCTCTTTTTCCAACACCAGTACACCCACCATGGTTTGCTGATGATATTGACTCAGAAGTGCATGCCTTATTATTGGTTTCAAGGGTTGCGTTCTATTGATCTGAGACGGATGATATGCTGCTGTTGTCCTTGGCTTCTTCCAAAAGATGAACGAAAAGTGAAAGAAAAAATAAACTCATTCTAACATGACAAATTGGATTGATAAATTTTCAGACATTTGTAACTCTCTCTTTCCTCATACTGTCCTTTTTTCACATCTTGCAGGTGGCTAATGTGGAGGCTGATTTACTGGAAAATGGATGGGTTTTTGGAAACCCCATCCTTTTTCTGTAATATGTTGCAACTTTTTAGATAAATTTGGCAAGATTCTTCACACACACACACAAAAATAAAATAAAAAACTAAATATAGATTAGAAGGATCATCATATCAAGGGTTGTGTCTACAGAAAGAGCATGATGTCTCTTGGGACCTTAGAAGCCGGTGGATAATTAATCTTTGAGTCCCTTTGCACCTTAGAGGGAAGATCATCAATAATATGGATAGAACACTTTTAAGAAAGGTAACATCCATAGTAGCATATTGCTGTTTGTTCAATGAATTGACTTATTTTTAACCCCTTGATGGCCTAATTTTATAACTATTTTTTTTTTTTTTATGAAAGCCAGAATTATGAATTTAATAGATAACTGATCGCATCGAATGTAATCTCTGCCCCAAAATAGGTTGTTGGAAAATATGGTTTCTATCTACAAGTTTCATTGGCATATAGTTTAGAAGATAAGTTGTGAAAAGGTAATTTAAAATTTTTTTTTTTATGAAAACCAGAATTATGAATTTAATAGAAAACTGGTCGCATCGAATGTAATCTCTGCTCCAAAATAGGTTGTTGGAAAATATGGTTTCTATATACAAGTTTCATCGGCATATAGTTTAGAAGATAAGTTGTGAAAATGTAATGTAGCAAAAACGGTTCAGATACCTTGTAAGCCTTGGGTGTCTTTTAAGTAAATGCAGTTCTTTTCCAACCAGCTCATAGTTGGATTGGCACAGTGTCCTGTCTTTCCACAAGATAGGAGTTGGTTCGAGTCCCCTAGTGTTTGGTGTGGAAGTTTGAAGTCACGTGGAGATGGTATATTGCTACTGATTAGCATGGATCAGAGTATTGATTGCAGGGGAGGATGCATGCTGAATGCAATGAGCTGTATCATGTGGGGGGCACATGACGCAGCGTGCATGGGTTCACATCTAACCTATATGGCAGATCCATTTCATCTCAACCAAAATGAACTCCTTCCAAAAGATGAAGAAGTGCCGTTTTTTTCATTCCATCACTCCATTTTGTTTAGTTGTATACAGGCACGTGGTTTGAAATTATATCATGAGCCTGCAAATGCGATAAGAAATCCATGGAAGCATTCTCTCCTTCCTCATCACTTCCATGGGTACAATTATTAGTATTGGAATGGTTTCACGCCATTCGTTAAACTATATAGAATTTGGTAGGCTTCATTTCTATCAAGTAATCCTATGTAATTCCGGAAGTACCATAACAGTTAAAAAAAAAAAGAAATCTAGAAGTACCATGTATAAAAGAAGTGATAGCAAAACCCAGATGTAACAGATGAAATTCCCCACACATGAGGGTGGACTAATGAGAACACAAATTCACTGGTTTTTATTATTGTTGCATTGAAAAACACTTGCTACTGTAAGTAATGTGTTCGAATATGCAACCGCATCACTGCATGTGAAAATGCATATGTAGGGGAGTTCTCATTTTAAGTACATGCAAAAAGATTTTGATCATTGGCAATTAGAAATATGTTAGAAATTCTATAGCTAGTGGAGCTGCTTATACAAATCATAGATGTTTGTGTAACGTTTGGTTTGCTACCTTGTACAGTACATTGGGTCAGGGTCTCCAAACTAGTATCTATTCTGGAGAGGTTATTTTCTCCATTGCACTAGCTACTCTTGGGCTCGTTCTCTTTGCCCTCCTCATTGGCAACATGCAGGTAAAGATCATTGGAAATGTGTCTTTTTTCTTTTATTTTTCTGTTTCTTTACCTCTTTATGACAAAATGTTGCTAAAGATCAACCAGATTATTTTTGAATTTTGAATTTTTCATTCTTATCCTTATGCTTCTTTGCAGAAGTTGTGAATTAAAAGTGAAACACTATGGGCACCCCTTTTCTGCAGATATGGCACGGAAAAGTGGGACATTTTTCAGTGGTTTTCTTTTTCTAATCATTTGGTGTGAATGCTTTTCTGCGAGAAAAGGCATCAAAAGCATTGCAATTTTGTGTGATTCCGTGGAAAATTATTTTTGATTTGGGGAGGGGTGATAGGAAAAATTATGTTTAGAGTCTGAGGATATGGATACACTTTTTGATGCTACCAATTCCATCATGCGTGTGGCCTTTGTTGTTTCGGTGATCCATATAATGAGGAAACATTTCTGGCCTGGCCTACATATTGGGCGCCTGTGCGAAAGGCCTAATAGGTTCACGGGCCTGAGATATGAGCCTAATGGGTCGAATGGACCATTATTCTGTTCTAGTCTTATTAGTTTTCTAGAGGTTATGATGCAATGCAAATGAACTGATGCAACAAGACCCACGGCCCACATGTGGGACCTAAGGAAGTTGAGGAATTTTTCTTATTTTATTTTCCCAAGTAGTTGTATTAGCTTTCTACTTCCGGTAGGAGTCTTTATTTGGTATTTTATTTCCCTAATGAGTTGTCGTTAGGATTAGCTTTCTAATTGCATTTATTTTCCTAGTTTTATTAGGATTCTTAGATTATAGGGTTTGCTTTCTTATTTGTATGAGCATTATAGAAGGTGGAAAACAGATTGGAGTTTTGATAGAAATTCCTTTGTGGATTTATTTTCCCTTTGAGGTTCGTCCTCGTGAGTCTATGAGATGTTGATTTCCGTGGTTCGGCACTTTCTATCCAAACCCTTCCCTAGGGTTTGCATCAGATTACAGCAGAATAATGGTCCATCCAACCCCTTAGGCCCATTTAGCACAGGCCCACAAACCCGTTAGGCCCATTTAGCACAGGCCCAGCTTTTGGGCTCAGCTCATCTATGTTTTCTCTTTATAATCCAGATGGTTATTTGGTGAATCTTGGGGTGATGATGCAAAAGTATGTTTGAAAGGATGTTCATAGCCATCTGTTCTTTGACTTTCTAGAGAAATTTTAGGCTGGCATGTTTCTTTACTACAGGTCTTCTAATCAAAGGATTAGACTTCCAGTTTAGGAGATTTGTGAGGAAGCCTCCCATCCACACTAAGGCTTCACAAATTAGTGGTATGGTTCACTGATTAATGGGCTGTGTGTTTGGAAATTGAGAATGAGGAAACTTCACATTTTCCTAGGGATAATTCCCTTTGATTCCCCTCTTGGAAGACTTTGTTCTCCTTATGGGTGGGAAAAGATTGCTTCGGATTGTAGATACCAAATACCTACACGTTATATGTTGAATCATAGCATTTGCTGAGTAAAAGGGCCTCCACATATGAATGGTGATTTTCTGACTGTTGTGCCCTTGTCATGTACAGACATATCTCCAGTCACTTACAATTCGTCTTGAAGAGATGAGAGTCAAAAGACGTGACTCAGAGCAGTGGATGCATCATCGTTTGCTTCCGCAGGACCTCAGAGAACGTGTGAGGCGATATGACCAATACAAGTGGCTGGAGACTCGAGGTGTGGATGAAGAAAGCCTTGTCCAGAGCCTGCCCAAGGATCTTAGAAGAGACATCAAACGCCATCTTTGTTTGGCTTTGGTGAGAAGGGTAAGTTTCTTCTGTCCATTTGTTTCTCCGTTTCCAGTTATCTAAATTCCAGAGAAAATCGAACTAGAGTTTCTCTTTCAAGGAATCAAGGATCCTTCTCCACTGCAAATGTGCTGCTCTCTTGGTTCTGTACACATGGGACCTGTGGTGTATGGTCTGTCACATTGATGGTCCATTACATTTATGGTCTGCATCTCAAAATTATGGGTCTGACATTCTCATGCTCAGTTGAGAGGAACACCCTTCTTGGACTCATGTAATTTCTCCTTGATTAATCTTGGGGTTCCTTCACTGTTGATAGGTGCCTCTATTTGAGAATATGGACGAGCGGTTGCTGGATGCCATATGTGAACGTCTAAAACCCAGTTTATATACAGAGAACACTTACATTGTCCGAGAAGGAGATCCGGTTGATGAGATGCTCTTCATCATACGTGGCCGTCTTGAGAGTGTGACAACTGATGGTGGGAGGACTGGGTTCTTTAATCGTAGCTTGCTGAAAGAAGGGGATTTTTGTGGTGAGGAGCTTTTAACATGGGCATTGGATCCAAGATCCGGAGCAAACCTACCGTCTTCAACCCGGACAGTAAAAGCTTTAAAAGAGGTGGAAGCTTTTGCACTAACAGCTGAGGAGTTGAAATTTGTTGCAAGCCAGTTCAGGCGCTTGCACAGCAGACAGGTTCAGCATACCTTCCGCTTCTACTCACAGCAGTGGAGGACATGGGCTGCCTGCTTTATCCAAGCAGCATGGAGACGATACTCCAAGAGGAAGACTGCAGAAATGCGACAGAGAGAAGAGGAAGGAGAAGACACAGGTTTGGGGCCTGTTGATAACAGTGTTGTCGGGGGAAGTTCTGCCAGTCTAGGAGCAACCATCTATGCATCCAGATTTGCGGCTAATGCTCTTCGGGGAGTTCACAGGCTTCGGAATATGAAAAGTGCGAGAGAGTTGGTGAAACTGCAGAAACCTCCAGAGCCAGATTTCACTGCAGATGACGGTGAAACTTAGAGCATTTACTGGTTGGACTGAGATAGTGCTGATTGTATCTATGTTGTCATGAACTGCTCATATGCACTTGTTTGAATTTCAATTGGTGAATGACTTGTACACAGGGATAAATTGAATTAGCAGAGCTTTATACCTCTACGTTTCCATAGTTTATTATTATTATTATTATTATTATTATTATTATTATTATTATTATTATTCCCTTTAAGCACCATAGTTTACTTGTCATTTAGATCTCTTTTAAGTATTTATTTACTTGTCATTTTAACATCACAATTGGACTGAGTTAGACTACGATTGAACCTGTTTGAACTGAGTACACTGAAATGGGTTAACCCAAGGTCTGATTTTTAAAGCATTGGCCTGAAAGCTAAACCATCAAAGCCATGGACCTGAAATGCAGCACATCTAAAGTTTTAGGAAATGCTAAAGATACAAGAATGTGATCATTGAGGATGTTCACACTTCCCTGGAAGATCCACGCTATCCATAAGGTGGGCAACAATGTAGATGCCCTGACCAAGTTTGCAGTTAACTTTATCCCTTGTGGACGTATATGAGGAATGGAGGGTTAGGTATAAAGTCCCAAAACCTAATGTTGATTCAGGAGAGCTTCTCACGTTATACACATCGTCAAATGGTATGATCTCATTTTTATGTGTACAGCAGAAAATTCCTTTTAGACTGTATATCTGTGACTTTCCCAAAGAAGAATGAGTTGCCAACAATACCAAAAGCACGCTGGTCAAGGCATTATCCCTTTAAGAGCTAGGTGAAAGGTTCGTGTTCTAAGTCTGAGGGCCTGTTTTTTTTTTTACTCCAAGGGCCTGTTTGTTTGCCTTAGGATGGATAGGAATTAAATACGGGGAGTGGTTAAACATGAAGATTAAAGGTGAATTTTCAAAAATGAACATCAAATAACATTTTCTTTTAGGGAAATAAAATCAAAAGAAGATGTAATTTGATGCTCATTTTTGGAAATTACATTGATCTTCATTTCTTACCACCCTATGTAATCAATTTTTATGTATTTTAATGCAAACAGGGCCTATTAAGATTTGGAGGAACTTTTATACTTGGATAAAAATGCTAGATAGTGGTTATGAGGACTCTGAACTCTGAGTGCTATTCATTATTGCTCCCAAAATTGTACCCAAATATCATTACGCGATATCCTGCCTGTACAGAGTCTAAGAGGCAAAATATCAGCCATTTAGCTTATTAACCAGTTCTGATAGAGATGATTAATCAAGCGTCTCTTATTGGGTCCGAACAAGCAAACATTGGGCATCCTTTACACTCACAATAGAGTTCTGAAATTCGTGTTTTGCCTGCTAGGACTCACAAAGTTCACTTTCGAATTGATAGGATAAGGCTACCATAATGATGATGACAACGACATGCCAAATTACCAGCCAATAGAAGCATTAATTTATCAATAGTTGAAAGATATTATGAACAGGTTAGAATGTAGAGATGTTTACACAAGTGCAGGTAGCAAGCCATGGATCTCATAACAACTTGCTAAACCACTTGGCTCTTTAATACTCTCCCTCTACTCATCCGGTCTGCAATGTGAGCAGCATCATCCAATCGATTCGCTCTTTGATAAATGCCAGCAGCCACGAGATGCAAGTCTTTCTTGTCAATGTTTGGGTTGGCATCTAGCCTCTCGAAGAGCAACTCCATAACCTTAAAATCGCCTTTGGCGCCTAAGAGACTCAGCATTTGAAAATGCACTTGATCTGAGAACACACACCCCAATTCCTGCATCTCCTGGTAAACATCTTCTGCCTTGTCGAACTCCTGCATCTTCCCATAAGCGTTCAGCACGGTGGCAATGACGTTCGAATCAGGAAAGTATCCAGCTGATCTCATCTTCTCGAACACCTCGACAGCATTACGGTGCTTCTTGTTCTTCGAGAAGAGATCGATCATGCATCCAAAGGTCGATAAATCCTTCACCTCTCCAGTGTCAAATGCCTGGCGAAAGACCCAGGTTGCCTCCTCAATCCGCCCTGCATTGGCTAGGATTGCAATCGCAGTCTCCCTGGGAATGTTGTCTGGCTGCTTGAGTTCATGGAGGAGCCGCTTGGCGTGCCCCACAAGGCCCGCCCTCTCGTAGGTGACAATCATCGTCTGGTAAAGGACTTGATCAATCTCAACTCCGGCGCTTCTAAGTTTCTGGAAGAGCGTTGCAGCTCGGTCCAATCTTCCTGCCTTCCCCCAAATTGAGATGATGGTCGAAAAGGTGACGGCGTTGGGCTCAATTCCTCTGGTCTGCATCTCCTGCATGAGGTTCGTCGCCTTTTCATGCTCCAAAGACTTGCCATAGATCTTGATCATGGTGTTGTAAGTGACAACATTCTGCTCAATGCCCTTCCTCTGCATCAGGCGGAAGAGGTGGATTGCTTCCCCAAATAGCTCAGCTTCTCCATAGACCCTGAGGATGGTGTTGTAGCTAACAACACTAGGCTCGATCCCCATCTTCCGCAGGCTCCAAAACAGGCGGTCTGCCTCCTTGGCCATGTCCATTTGACCATAAACATCAATCATTATGTTGCAGGTGGTGAGATCAACAGCACAGCCAGCAGCATTCATCTCAGAGAACACAGATAAAGCCTCCACAAATCTCCCATCCTCAACCAAAGCCGCAAGAAGCGTCGAGTAACTAACCGTATCGGGCGGCACACCCGCCTCTCGCATTTCATCGAGCATCAGGCGTGCGTCCCGGAACAGCTTCGCCTTGCCATAGACATTGATGATTGAGTTGTAGGCAATGAGATCCGGGGTAATTCCAGAGCGGCGGAGCCTGGTGAAGAGGGAGATTGCCTTGGAGTAGTCGCGGAGCTTGCGGGCAAGCTCAATGAGGTTGCAATAGAGGATGAGGTCTGGAGAGACGCGGTCCAATTCCTCCATTTGGTGGAGGAAGGAGAGGGCGGAGTCAAGGAGCCCGGCGGAGGCAAGGCGGGTGATTAAGGTGGAGTAGGTGAAGCGGTCGGGGGAGATTCCTCGGCTGCGCATTTCATCGACCAGGCCACGGGCAAGGGGCCATTGCCTGGAACGCAGGGCATTGCGTAGCACCACATTGTAGGCGAAGACGGAGGGGCGGTAACGGGCGACGTCGAGCATCCAGTCAAGGAGGGCAAGGGAGCGCTGCCAGTCGGGCTCGCGCGAGAGGACGGAGACCATGAAGCGGAGAGAGAGCTGCCTATCTTTGTAAGGGGACATGAAGGAATGGAGCTCCTCTTCGGTGCTCGTCTGCGATAGAGACCGCATGAGCTCTTCCATGTCGATGCTGCGGTCCCAGTACTGATGGTGATGTTGCTGGTGGTGGGGGTGGTGCTTGTGTTGTGGTGGAAGAAGATGGAGACGAGATGGGGAAGAAGAAGAAGATGCATATGAATTGTTGGTGTTTTGGACTGGATTTCTTCTCCATATGTCTTTCCTCTTCCAAGAAGAAGAAGATGAAGATGAAGATGAAGATGAAGATGAAGATGCTTGAATGTTTGGTGGTTTTGTAGATGGAATTGGAAATGGAGGAGAAGGGAAGGCGTTGGAAAAACGAACCAGTGTGTCTGATGGCATTGGGTGGGTGTTTTTCTTTGACAGTTTGTCAACAAGGTCGTTATATTCTCCACGTGGGTATAGGTGGCCCACCTGCGATCAATCCAATTCCTAACATTGTAAGATTGGTCTAGGTGGCCCACCTGTGATCACCAGAATTGAATGGCCCGGATCCAGTTAGAGTCAAACTTGGACCCTAAATTCCTAATATTGCGAGATTGAGCCCACCCAGTGTAGGAAATCCGAGCTTGCCCGTAAACGGACCGAGTCCCAATTTAAGGCCCAAGCCTGTTGGGGACTTATTCACAGGCAAAAAGCTTTCTTCACCCATTCAAATTAACACTTGAAACGTAATTATGTATGCACATGTTACTATCCGATAGAAGGATCTAGATCCTTAAATTTGGATTTGGGCCAAGCCCACTGGGCTCATCGAATAATTGTATTAGTAGATTCTAGGATGAGGATCAGACTAATTCGGGGCAGACTTGGGCCCAATGACATCCCTAAAAGATGTTTTTGAAAGCAGTGATAGTGCATTTATCAGAGCGAATCGATTGGATGATTACCTGCACTTGTGTAAACGTCTCTAACATTCTAACCTGTTCATAATATCTTTCAACTATTGATTGATACATTAATGCTTCTATTTGCTAGGAATTCGGCATTGTCATCATCATTATGGTAGCTTTATCCCATCAGAGTCAACTTTATGAGTTCTACTTTTTCGCTAACTCAAAATTTATCCCGCATTCAAACAAAATATGAATTTCAAAACTCTACTGTGAGAGTGTAAAAGGCGCCCGATGTTTGCTTGTTTGGACCCAAGAAGAGACGCTTGATTAATCATCTCTAACAGAACCAATAAATACAATGCATATCCATGGTTAACAAGCTAAATAGCTGATATTTTGCCTCTTAGACTCTGTACAGGTAGGATATCGCGTAATGATATTTGGGTACAATTTTGGGAGCAATAATGAAGAGCACTCAGAGTACAGAGTCCTCATAACCACTATCTAGCATTTTTATTCATTTCTCATGTACGTTGGCAACTGATTAGTGAGCTGCAAACTTGGTTGGGGCATTTACATTCGCCTTATGGATGGCCTGGATCTTTCAGGGAAGTGTGATGAGCATCCTCTATAATTGCACCAAAAGTCCCGTTCTCTTCATCGTGTAAATCTTGAGATGATACTCTTATCATAGACTTCCATGTCGCGCTACCCCTTCCACAGGTTTGAAGAATTGTGTCATTTAAATTTTGCTGTTCTCTTCACTTTCTCGAGGCCAGTCGTATTTGGTTCTGACTTTGTGAAACATTGGCCTGATAAAGAGTGTTGATTGTATCTATGTTGTCATGAACTGCTAATATGCGCATGTCTGGATTTCAACTGGTGCATGACTTGTACACGGGGATAAATTGAATTACCAGAGGTTGATTCCTTGACGTGATAGGAGATGCTCCTATGAGAGTTACTCTGGATGATGCCAAAATTGGGTTTCGGACATCACCGGTCAAGTAATAAATGCAGTAATAAAAGCGGTAAATAAATAAGAGAGAGAAAGAAAATTTATAGTGGTTCGGTCTGTGTGACCTACATCCACTTCATAAAGGCAGAGGTTGCCTGTGGTATTTTACTTCTCCAATGAATAGGGATTACAGGCTAGGAGAATACAAGAGTAGAAAAATGGAGAGATATCAATTGCCTCCCAAGTGCTGGTGGGGCTCCTCGATTTATAGTCCTCCCCTAACAGATGGGGACGACTCTTCAGCGACGTTTGCCCTGCTTGAATGGAGCCTTCGAACTGCCCTCGCGCTGGACGAGGCAGGTGAGATATTCTCCGCAGGACCTGGTAAAAGCGAGACTGCTTCCGAAGCGACGTGGCTGCCTTGACTTGGCCAAGGTATGTGGATTTGGACCCGGACCTGAACGGATCAATCGGGCTTCCACTGATTTGGACCTTGGCTCATTGGGCTATTCTGACCTGACTCATCCTCATGGGTTGGGTCATTTGGGCCTGACTCATCATTTGCCCCTCAATGCCCCGTGCCCAAATAATTTTTTGAAAGGGGGGCATTGGTAGATTCAGGTCTCTTCTCCCTCCAAAATCTTTTTCCTCTTTTCTGGTTTTAATCCTGGTCTGGGCGAGCTTCGGAACCCGGAGAAGCCTGGGCACCCAGGGAGAGATGGGCGCCCGGGGGAGTGATGGCCTGGGCGCCCAGGCTCGGGGGAGTGAGGGCCTGCGCGCCCGGGGGAGAGTGGTTTGGGCGCCCGGGGGACCTGGGCGCCCGGGGGAGCCTGGGCGCCCAGGGAGAGATGGTTTGGGCGCCCGGGGGAGTGAAGGCCTGGGCGCCTTGGGCGCCCGGGGGAGTGATGGCCTGGGCGCCCGGGGAGAGATGGTTTGGGCGCCTGGGGGAGTGAAGGCCTGGGCGCCCTGGGCACCCGGGGGAGTGATGGCCTTAGCGCCCTGGGAGAGATGGGCACCCAGGGGAGCCTGGGCGCCCAGGGGAGTGGTTTGGGCGCCCAGGACTGAGGAGGGAGTCCCCTGGTCCCGTAGCGGCCGTTACGTATCCTTGTTTTTTTTTTCGGGGGCGCTGCCCCCTGGCCCCCGCGAGCTGACCGGTCAGCTCGACCCCCGCCGGGGGACACCCCCGGACCCCCTCTGCGAAGTGCATGATATAAAGTTTTGGAAACTTTTGGCATCCTACAAATTGGTAGGCTCATTTGTCTCCCCTTTAGCATATGTAAATTCCAACTCCGAGTATCTGGACTCTGTCCCTCGGTAACTTCTGATGGGTCATCCCAGAAGAAGAAGATGAGCCCGCAACTTGCTAGAAAGAATACTCCAGATCCTAGGGCTGCAGCAGCGGGCGCGGGCGTAGTCGCTGCAGCGCGGAAAATGAGAGAGCTTCTCAGGCTAAGGAGAGGGCTGCCCTAGCTGGAAGGGCTTCTGAGGTTGATCTTTCGGCGGCCCGCGAGAGGGCGACCAGGCTTGAGACCGAACTCTTAGCAGCCTAAGAGAGGGCGGCCAAGGCAGAGGCTGAGCTTGTGAAGGACCTTGAGAGGGCTTTGCTCAGTGAGGCTGAGCTCCGGAAGGCCCGCGAGAGGGCTTCGCTCAGTGAGGCTGAGCTTGTGAAGGCCCGCGAGAGGGCTTCGCTCAGAGAGGCTGAGCTTGTGAAGGCCCGCGAGAGGGCTTCGCTCATTGAGGCTGAGCTTGTGAAGGCCTGCGAGAGGGCTTCGCTCATTGAGGCTGAGCTTGCACAGACCCGTGAGAGGGTGAGGCTCAGAGAGACTGTTGTGGAGTCAGAGATGAGGTCTGTAACACCCCGACCCGCCTTAATCTCGTTTTAGAGTTAATTAATTTAGGTTATTGCTTAATGGATGATTTGATTGTGATTGGACTTGATTAGGTAGAATTAGTGGGGTTTGACCATTTACTAGGTAGATTATGACTTTTGGAGTGTTTTGGGTTTTGTGTGTACTTAGAAATTCTTGGGTTTTTTTAATGCATTGCATAGAGCATTTCATGGGCCTTAACTTTCATGTCTTGACCCATTTAACTCGGATCCATTTAGGCCCATTTCCAGCCCATTCATAGCTCCAAGCCCTTTCTTGCAATTTCAGTCCTTTTTGTGGACTTGCATGTAGTGCAGGAAAAATTGGCTTAAAAGCCCTAGCCTTAGTCATTTTCCTTCTTCATGACCAGCTGAGAGTTCCTCATCTCAAGCAACCATCCAAAGGATCTTGCATGAGTAGATTGCATCTCCACTTCATCTTCTCCATCCTCTTTGTCAAGGACTACATTCCTAAGCTCAAGCATTCATCCATTCTTCATCTTCTTGCTCTTGGTAAGCTCTTTCTTCACTAATCATTTCCATTTGATTTCTTTCATCCTTGGAAAGCTACAAATCGTGCATGCATCATCTTCTTCCCCATTCATTTCATTCATTTCCGTTTTCACCATTTTTAGGGCATTTGAGCTTGCATTTTTGGGGGATTTTGAGCTTAAGAGGTTTTAGGTGTGAGAGTTAGCTTCCAAGCACCAAGGCAAGTTAAACTTACATGTTTATATGCATGCTTCCTTGTTTGTCTCTTGAATATATGCAATCATGTGTAGATACCCATTTCTTGCTCATAAAATGGATTTTTGTGGATGATTCCTCTTGCTAATGTAATATGAGTTTATTGATGGTTTTATGAGCATTTTAGAAGCTCAAAGACACCCATGTGTAGTGTGTAAAATCTGGAATGAATGCCTTGAATGGTTTGGAAGGAAACAGCACAGTTTTAGATTTCCGGACCCAGGATTTGACAGTTCACTCGAGCGAGCGTGAGTGAACGCTCGAGCGAAGGGCTCTCTGGGAGAGTTCGCTCGAGCGAACTTATGGTCCGGTCGAGCGAACAGCTCTCTGTCTGGGGTCCGCTCGAGCGAACAACTGGACGCTCGAGCGAACCTGATACATGCAATATGCGGATTTTCCAACGACTATAACTTTTTAACGTATGTCCGTTTTTGGAGATCTACATACCGTTGAACTTTAGAAAAGAATAAATGTTGGATTTTACATAAGTGTGACAAATGGATGTTTCCATGAGCCGGTTATTGAACCGTAGCTTGTTCTAGTTCATTGGCCTGATAGATGGACCTGTAGGATGTGCACCCTAAACTTTTATCATGACCAATGGGTTTGTTAATTGTGGATATGGATTGAGCAACCGTACCCATAAGAGGGGCCTTGTGTTCTTCGGATTGTAACCGAACCAAATGTGTTCTATTAAGGGATTCGATATCCAAATTATGTAACGCCAAGGGGTTCCTTGTAGCCCGATAATGTCGAACTCTTAATGCTATCCCGAGTTGGACGGTGAAGACCACATGTGTTCCCAAGACCGTAGGCTTGGCTTGATTTCTGTCTTGACTCCGTATGTGATCTGTATGTACATGCATTGCATTCCGTTTCCAGTATTCTAGTATGACTTGCTCATGCTTCTGTTCAGTTATGTATTTTCTGTTACACATCTGTTATATTACATTTATTTCTGATTCTTTGTTATTTATATGTCTTGTCCTGTATATGTCCTGTATCTGATTAACACTGTTCTGCACCTGATCTGTTATTTGTACATTGCACTCTATGAGTCGGCACCACTTAGCTTCGACCCTATCTAAGTCGGACCCGGCTAAGTGTGGGTTTAGTAAACTTCTGGCCCTCTGCAGATGGGAATTTATTCTGAGGGTTTACCGGTACCCTAGGTCTACGATGGAGAATTCTGGGTACCTCTGTCTCCTAGTAGCACCATCCTGTCCTGTCCTGATATTCTGCTCTCATTTTATTCCATGTTATATGATTAGCTTGAGAGAACATAGCTTATGTGGATGTGCCAACTAGTTTTGTTAATATGTTTATCTGTTATCTATGACTCGTATGTCTCATGCTAAGTCATGCACTGATATGCCTAGTGATCATTCCTTGATCTCTTATGATTTATACATGTCTGACTATTCATTTGATACATGTTATATGGACTGTATATGTTTGTCTTGCTTAGCTTAGTCTAATGGTGCTACACTTGGCGTTACAGGTGAATACATCGACACCACTGCCCCGGAGATCCTTGAGGAAGATGAATCTCTCCATAACGTAGCAGAGTGGACTCCTGATGATGTCTTCTAGACATCCGTACGATGAGATTGGACGATAAATGAACCATAGACCGTGGCTAGGATTGCCACATCTTTTGTATTAGTTTTATGAACTTGTTTAACTTTGGGAATGTAACTTAACTTAACTTACTTCTTTCTTTCTATCTCTTAAACTTGAACTTGATATCTAATCTATGCTTATGGACTCTTATGCTCTATACTTTGATACATAATAAAATTATGAATGGATATCTATTTGACAAAATTGTACAGGTTATGAAAATTTATAAACCTCACACGTGATATCCTGTGGGTAAATTCTGTACGTGGGGACCTAGAGTCAATGAGTTTGACTCGACTTTCCACACGGGCGTGTGTCGCGCCTCAGGATGTGTGTAATCTCGGGCTCGAGGCGTGACATACGTAAGTTGGTATCAGAGCATATGTTGTTCTAAGAGTATTTAAAATACTTAGAACTTTAGGGCACGGTGTGAGGATACGATAGGACGTTTGGGTGTACCAATTCTTTTGGATTTCCTAGGTTTGTTAAGTGTTTGTGCTAACCCAATTATTTTACAGAAAATGCCACCTCGTCGGGCTACCAATCCCCGAAATGACTCTAGCAGCAGTCAGAATCCTGATGCCACACTCTTCGTCGACCTTCAAGGTGTGGGGAATGAGCATGTGGAGGAAGAAGACTTGCCACCTCCACCACCTCCTCCATCTCCACCGCCCCCGGTTAATGATGGTGGATTGAGAGATATCTTGCAAGCTATGTCCGCACAGTTAGTGAGGCAGAATGAGCAGATCATGAATATGATGAATAGGCAGGTTCATCCTAGGGAGCAAGATCCTAACTCACTCTATGAGAAGTTCAGGAAGCGTGGAGCAATAGAGTTCACCGGATTGGAAGATCCTTTGACTGCAGATGAATGGATTGTGCACACTGAGAATGTCTTTGAGACTATGGAGTGCACAGGCAGGCAGAAGGTAGCCTTGGCAGCTTCCATGTTTAGAGATGTTGCAGACACATGGTGGAAGAGTGTCCGTACTCCTTACAGAACGATAGCAGATGAAGTTGCTTGGACCACGTTTGAGGCACAATTTCGGAAGAAATTTATTCCAGCTCATATCACCCGACAGAAGAAGGCAGAATTTCAGAACTTGAAGCAAGAACTGATGACTGTAGCTGAGTATATCCATGAGTTTACTCGTCTTTCGCGCTTTGCCCCGGAATGTGTTGACACAGAAGCTAAGAAAGTGGAACGGTTCATTGAAGGATTGAGGCCTTCTATTCAGCGTGATGTTATTATGTTTCAGAGACCTACTACTTTCAATGATGCGGTTGAGAGGGCGTATTCTGCGGAGCAACAACAGCAGAACATTATTCTACATGAGCCTAAGCGTTACTTCACTCCTTCAGGCAAGAGTTCACCACAACAAACCCAGGGCAAGAAATTCAAGCAAGGGAGCAGTTCTCAAGCAAGGTCAGTGTCTTGTATTCATTGTGGCAAGGCCCACGATTCGAGTCAGTGCAGGAGGATTCTTGGTCTTTGCTATAGATGCAGCTCTTCAGATCACGCGGTCAAGGATTGTCCACGCCCTGTAGGTGATCGGGCTAGGGGACAGCAGCAGCAACAACATCAGCAACCAGCCCGTCCACCTATTCAAACCCAGCCCATCAGACAGGCTTTGCTTGGAGCTCAGAGGCCACCTCAGCAACAGCAGCACAAACAAGTGCAAGGCCAGCAGAGGCCTAGGCAACAAGGTCCAGTTCAACAGAGGCAAGGACAAAAAAGGCAACAGCCACAGCAGCGTCCGAATGCAACGGGACGTATGTATGCCATGACCAATGAAGAAGCTGAAGTTGCAGATACAGTTGTAGAAGGTAAGCTGTTTGTTTGTGATCATGAAGCTAGAGTCTTGTTTGGTCCTGGATCCACACACTCTGTCATTGCACCGCACTTTGCTATCACGATCGGAGGTAGACCCGAGCAGTTGCAGGTTGTACTTGCGATTGTTACTCCAGTAGGCAGGAGGGTAGTTTGTGATTCGTTTTACCCGCAGTGTAGAGTGTAGATAGGTGATTTGGTGATGCCAGCAGATTTGATAGTCCTAACTATGCATGATTTTGATGTTATTTTAGGAATGGATTGGCTAGCGAAGTATCGTGCTTGTATGGATTGTTTCCACAAGACTGTGACCCTCAGGTTAGATGAGTCTAGTGCAGGAGTTATCTTTGAAGGGTCTAAGAAGAGGTTAGATGCCAGGATAATTTCAGCTCTTAAGGCAGAGAGGCTAATCCATAGTGGTTGTGAAGGATTCATAGCTTTTATTTCAGAAGATAAGCAGCCTAAGCAGTTAGAAGATATCCCAGTAGCTTGTGAGTTCCCGGATGTCTTTCCGGATGAAATGCCTGGTTTGCCACCTATTAGGGAGATAGATTTTACTATTAAGTTAGTGCCGGGGACAGCCCCAATCTCTAGAGCACCTTACAGGATGGCACCTACAGAGCTGAGAGAATTGAAGATTCAATTGGAAGAATTGCTTGATAAAGGTTTTATTCGCCCTAGTGTTTCTCCTTGGGGAGCTCCAGTTCTATTTGTAAAGAAGAAAGATGGCACCTTAAGGTTATGTATTGATTATAGGCAGCTTAATCAAGTGACTATAAAGAACAAATATCCACTGCCTAGGATTGATGTATTGTTTGATCAATTACAAGGTGCAGCTCATTTCTCGAAGAGTTATCATCAGTTGAGGATTAGAGAGCAAGATGTTGCTAAGACAGCTTTCCGGACGAGATATGGACATTATGAATTCCTAGTTATGCCTTTTGGATTAACAAATGCTCCGGGAGTTTTCATGTCTTTGATGAACAGAATCTTTGCCCCATACTTGGATCAATTTACAGTTGTTTTTATTGATGACATCTTGGTGTATTCTAAGTCTAAGGAAGAGCATGCAAAGCATTTGAGGACTTCATTGCAGTTGTTGAAGGAAAATCAATTATATGCGAAGTTGAATAAAATGGTGTTTCTCTATGGAAGACTCTCAAAACTTAGGGTGTGGCTGAAATTTCTAATAGAAATCCTACGTGTTGAGCATTGCAGAAAGCATTGTTAGTTGTTGTTTATGAAATTCCTGAGACTCCTTGTTTGATCGATGAAAATTTAAAACCTTAGCCTAGGAAATGTCAGTTTTAATCTTTTAAATTCTCTAAATTCCAACTTTCTAGATGCTAGGGTGCAGGGATTGATTAAGAAAACCATTGCGATATAACAATTGGAGAATTTGGAATTCTCCCCAACAAAAATTCTCTCAATCCAACAAACAGATGCCCTTTACTTTTTCTCTTCCATTTACTGAAGATTCTCCACATGTCATTTCTCTACATTTGAATAGGCAGCATGAGTGCTCACCTGGGAATTGGTGGAGTGGTATAAGCTCCCCACCTCTTGTATTTGAAACTACCCCAATATATGCCCAGTGTGCCTTTGTGTGGATTTAGCTGCCACCACTCGAGGATTAGTTCTATTGGGCCAAAGACCTAGGGATACCCATATCATTATGAAAAAAAAAAAGGTCACATGAGTTTAATATTGAGAAAATAAGGGCATCTTTGAAATCAAAACCACTCATAATTACTGTCTCACCTTATTTCATCAGTAATTTTCACTCCAATCAAAGTTATCATCTGGTAAGATTGATCAGTCCAAAACGTTGTTTAACATTTTTTTTCCGGTTAAGATGACATGACCACCAAGAAGTCTTTCAATAACACCCTATGTCCCATTTAAGAGGATTCGAACATACATAGATGACCATTCAAGCAAACATTAATTGGTTTCTCTCTCCTGCATTACCTTTAAGTAGAAACATGCAGAGCACCAGAGACCCATGTATTTGATAACAGTCGTTCTACATGGCCTGATTTTCGGCCTGAACCCACCTGGACTCTGGCCATTTAGACTTTTTGATTTGATAAAAGCAGTTCGGCTTTCAGCAAGATCATGGAGCATGAATTCTGATCTTCTGTCCACAATGCATGTGTTACGATCCTAAGTTGTTATAAGATTTAATTTGAAGCGTTGCATCAGTCTTGGGACTTTTTACGTATTGGTTAGGTCTATAACAACATGTCCTACCTTGAATTGCATACATCTTGAATTGGTTACAAGAAAGGGAAGGTAAATACTACCAATCACAAGAAATCATAATTAAGCATAGCTAATAAAATCTATTGTTTCTTTCTAGAGGAATTTACCGCATAGGACCCCGTAGGACCTCATACCACTTTTGAGGTCCAAAAAACACCGTATGTATGGATAAGGTCCTCAAGGTGCCTTTTTATTTTTATTTTATTTTATTTTTGTTTTTGTCATTTAGCGAATGATCGATGTCAACCATTTTTATGGTCGATATTGGCCATTCTGCGGGGAACTAGGGTTGTAAACGGGTTCGGTTCCAGTCTGGGTCAATGGTGGACCTAGAACCACAACCGTTAAGGAGAAGGTAGAACCGGATCAGGATCCGGAACCGTTTGAGAACCGGTTTCTTGGCTCCAGAACCATATATGGGACAAGTTTGGATCCGGGTCCGGGTCTAGGTAGATAATGATATTTAAAAAAAATGATTTTTAGTAGAGATTTTTGAAAATTGAGGTAATCTATCGGGTCTCGGGTCCACGGGTCTGAACCAAGGTGGAACCGGACCCGGACCCATTTACTTATTGGGGCCTAAATAGGGACCCAGACCCGGTTTTTAACGGGTCCAAACCTTCGGGTAATCGGAGAATCGGGTACCCATTTACATCCCTAGCGGGAACCCAAATAAAAATTAGATTTTTCAGGATGGAGAAGAGGGGAGGAGGAGGAGGGCTTTAACTTGCCCAGATCCAAAATGTTCTTCTCCGCATAAGCATGTATTGATTTTCCTAACAAATGGACAGAACCCATATGAGAACACCTTGAAACCAGTGTCGCCATCATCACAACATCAAGTGCCAATGTCCAACTCATCATCATTTCTCGAAATACAGCGAGCCCTTGGCTCCACCTGCCATTGGCCATGTACCCAGCAATCATGGGGGACCAAGACGCAATATTCCTCAAAGGCATGGTATCGAAGATCTTCCGTGCGCCTCCTCCCCTCCCCCTCCCCCTCCTCCCTCCTCCCTCCTCCTCCTCCCCTTTTCTCCATCCTGAAAAACCTAATTTTTATTTGGGTTCCCGCAGAATGGTCGATATTGACCATAAAAATGGTCGATATCGAACATTCGCTAAACGACAAAAAAAAAAAAAAAAAAAAAGGCACCTTGAGGACCATATCCATACATACGGTGTTTTTGGGACCTCAAAAGTGGTATGAGATCCTACGGGGTCCTATGCGGTAAATTCCTCTTCTTTCTACAGTACTTCACCATAGGACCTCAACATGAAATGCAGTATCACTACTATAAAAAAAAACATCTTTAGGGATGTCAATGGGCCCAAGTCTGCCCCGAATAAGTCTGATCCTCATCCGATAATTGACTAATTCAATCATTCGATGAGTCAAATGGGCTTGGCCTGACTCCAAATTTAAGGTTCCAGATCCTTTACTAGATAGGAATCGGGAATCAGGAATTAGGCCCATTGGACTCTAGTTATACATAGATTCAATATGTTACAAAAACATATTAATATACCTTTCAGGTGTTTATTTGAATGGTGCGAAGAGACCTTTTTGCCTATAAACAGGTCCCCAACAGGTTTGGGCCTTAATTTGGACTTGAACCTGTTATGGGTGAGCAAGGATTTCCTATATTGCATTGGGTGGTCTCAATCTTGTGTTATTAGGATCCAAGTTTGAATCTGAATGGATCTGGTCCATTAGTTTTTATTGGGCCTGGACTCCAGCACAAGGAGGTCGTCGGGCCGGTTGACAGCCCTATACCAACTTCACAACAACTATTTAATTGCATCAATAGTCCTTCTGCTCAAAGGATATAAATATAATCCATTTTAGAAGATGTTTGAATAAAAAAGCTTTCAAAAATCCTTATTATCAAGATGAAGTGTTAAACTATCAATGTTTAAACCAGTGTTAAATTGAGTCATACTTGGAAGTATTCATTTTTAATTGGATATATGGGTAGCAATTCCAAACCCAATTCATGGTTCACCAACCAAGCTCGGTAACTGACAGTTATGGTTAGCCCTTCTTATTAGTCCAGATCCTCTGCAACCTGAAAAAAAACATAAAAAAATGCACGTGAATAAATTGGATTGATCATAAGTGGGCCTCCCACAAAAAAAGCCCAAAATGAACATCATTAAAAAGGGAGATAAAATCAACTCATTGACAATCTTGACATAAAGATTGGAAATTTTCCGCCACCCATCTTGACTCCCCTTCTTTCTTTTGGCCGTACTTGATTAAAATATCTTATTATTAAACCACCCAACTTGACCCCAACCCAACTAAATACGCTGCGGCCCCAATTCATTCTAATCAGGTCGAACCCTTAAAACCCTGCACATCTCACCCGGCCCCAAGCCCCCAACCCCACTAACAAATGTGTCAACTTCTGGTTAAAACCTGTACATCTCACCCCCAAAGCCCCCAACCCAGCCCAGCCCAGCCCAGCCACCACAAAATTCCCTTAAATAGTGTGTAAGACTAACTCCAGAAAGCCCACTGCCCACCTCATCCGAGAGCATTGATGTTTCAAACGCTTCCTTCAATTACAACTTGCCACGTGGATCTCTTCCGGATCCCTGCAATGAGCCACCGCTCGCTGCTGTTAACGTACGGAACACTCTCCTCCTTCCCTCTCACCACATCCTATCTATTCTCTCTACGTCCTCTCTTCTACAGTCTCTGCATACACACCCAAAAAGCGTGAGCGTTGAAAGCAGAGAGAACTCGTGGCAGCAAGAGAGCAACACAAATCTCTCTCCTTCTCTACTTCCTCATTCACTTCTTCACACGAGTCACATTTCCTCTTTTTCAGCCTCTTCTCTCACTACTTTTCTCTTCTTGAGAGAGAGATGCCAAGAGACTGAAATTGCATAGAGTTTTTGGTTTTTTTGGCTTATTCTTCTGCTGTTGTTATTGTTGCTGAGAATAAGAAGAAGAGAAATGGAGTGTTTCGCTGCTCGTTATTCTGCGGCGTTGGCTGTTCCTTTTGGAAGAAGGAGGGCGTTTTGCGAGCAGAAGATACATCATCATCATCATCACCATCATCATCAACAAAATAGTTATCAGTGTTGGGATGGAAGAAGAGTGCATTTGCAGGTGGTGAATTCGGGCGGGAGAGAAGAGAGCTGCACTGCTGTGAAAGAAGAGTTTGCGGATGAAGAGGATTATATAAAGGCTGGGGGCACTCAGCTGCTTTTTGTTAAAATGCAGGAGAGGAAGAACATGGAGAAGCAGGGGAAGATCGCCGATAAGGTATATTGGGTTTTCTCTATTTTCTGTTCTGTTCTGTTTCCTTCATGATTTTTGCGCTATGATTATCTACCTAATTTTGTTTGGGGGGATTGTTTTTAGATTGTGTTCTTCAACTTACAAACCAACTTAACTAAATCACAAATAAAGCATGGAGAGGTGGTTATGTTTTCACTAGAGAGAAATTTGCAGAAAGCATCTTGCTCTGGCGTTTTCAGTTCAGTTCTTAAGGATGGGATTGCTGAAACCTCCTAAATCTTAGAAACCATAGCTTTGTCACCATGATTCTTGCGAAAAAGGTTTGAACGAACAAGATCGGTCTCATTTGTTAGGTTGAAGAGATTTGAATTATAATGCTTATAATCAAGTTATAAAGAGCGACCACTAAACTATCCCTGACGAATGCAACTTCTTAAGCAATTTTCACAACATAAGATGTAAATGGTTCCCATTTTGCATTCTGCCCTGAACAAACAATAGAAACATGAAAACATCCATTCTTCCAAAAATATGATTCATCAGTAACTTGTATGTCTAAACATGCAATATAATTCATACAAATAGTCTACATAGAGAAGTCATATTATATCTTCTCGATACATTCTACAGTCATGCTGCTTTTCTTATCCATTTGTTGGTGTCTCAGTGGGCAATGAGTCTCATAGTGGTTCTAGACTATTGCATTATTTGCTTTCAGCTATTAATCCTTGTTTCGACTTATGTGTCTTGCAGCTGTCACCCATATCTGCTGATTCTGTATTGGACTTGGTAGTTATTGGCTGTGGTCCAGCGGGACTCTCTCTGGCTGCTGAGTCAGCTAAAAGAGGCTTGAGAGTAGGCCTTATTGGCCCTGATCTTCCTTTTACAAATAATTACGGTGTTTGGGAGGACGAATTTAAAGGTACTGATCATATTGGAGAATTGCCAACATTTTCTTTGAAGTCATATTTATCTTTCAATATGTATTGAGGTTTCTTTGCATCTGGAATTGAACTTGAAACATGTTTTTTAACTCTGCCTTGAAATTTGGAAAAGCTGCTTCTTGGTATTATTTAAAAAATAATTTAAAAACTGTGAACATGTTTTGTTCGTATTTTTTCCATCTAAGTTTTAATCGAACTATACATGAGTAAGCTCTCTATCTAATTATCATAGTTCGTGGCATCTCTTTGTTGTAAGATATGGTGGTTATGAAGTGTGTGTACTACGAGATGTGATGAGCATCCTTTAGTTTACCTTTCGCATTTTCTTATCTCTTCTGATGATATAGAGGATTGCAGTAGATTGTAATAACCAAATCTTAGTTGTAGTGACCCAATCTTGGGTGTAAAAGAAGGCAATATTGTTTGACTCAATTTTCTTTTGTTAAGTTTATCATGTATCAGAGCATACAGGAAATTGGAATATGTCCACTACTTTAGAGCCATCTTAGGGCATTCAGACGAATTTCGTGAAGGCAACTACAGTCTAATATTTCCAGTGGCAGTCAAAAAACTTCTCTCTTTTTGGTGAGTCTAGCTTTTACTAAGTCTTGAGAAAACAAGTCCCACTAATCTCCTTGGGTTTTGGTAGGACTGGAGAATGTTTTGAAGCCTCTTATGGGTTTTCACTGATTGAGAGAAACAATGGTCTCATAGGAAAAGATATGCAAGACTCTCTCTCTCTCTCTCTCTCTCTCTCTCTCTCTCTCTCTCTCTCTCTCTCTCTCTCTCTCTCTCTCTCTCTCTGACCCTCTTCTTCTCTCTCTCTCTCTCTCTCTCTCTCTCTCTCTCTCTCTCTCTGACCCTCTTCTTTTTGCCTCCCTGTCGCTGTGCATATGTAAAAACCATATAAAGTTTTCTTCAACTTTTGGGGGCACTGGCAACCCCCAGCCTCCTGGTTCTGCCGCTGTCCTCGTTGTCTTCCTCTGTTTTTTTCTTTTCCTCTCCTCGTCCTCTTCCATAGGAGAAAACATATTAGAAATATTGCAATGTTATGCGAATAATGGGAAGGATATTACAGACTATGCCATTCATAGAGGAGGTGAGATCCAACAGGCTGCCATGACGAAACGTGCACCGACATGTTCAGATTTTCTTGATAGTACCATTACTTGTGATGTTGTTTGCAGTCTTTTCTTAGATCAATTCTCTCTCTCTCTCTCTCTCTCTCTCTCTCTCTCTCTCTCTCTCTCTCTCTCTCTCTCTCTCTCTCTCTCTCTCTCTCTCTCTCTCTACCTCTATGCATATTATAAGAATTCTGTATTGATTATGAAATTTTTTATGCCAATTCTAGATACATAGTATCCACTATGTTTTAATATTTAATTTGTTTCCAATCTCAGATCTGGGTCTTGAAGGTTGTATTGAGCATGTTTGGCAAGATACAATTGTATATCTTGATAATAATGATCCAATTCTGATTGGTCGTGCTTATGGCCGAGTTAGTCGACATTTGCTCCATGAAGAGTTGTTGAAAAGGTAATTTAGCCCTTTTCTCCAGTATGCTTGACTTTTCCAGCTCATTAATTTTAATGCCAACAAATGTTGGTAGCTATATGATTTCAACTGTTTCCTCCAGGTGTTTTGAGTCTGGAGTTGCATATCTTGATTCAAAAGTGGAAAAGATCATTGAAGCAAAAGATGGTCATAGTCTTGTAGCCTGTGAAAGAGAGATTACGATTCCTTGCAGGTGCAATAGGGAGCACTGAACTTTTCACTAATAAATATAGTATCTACTGAGTTACTTATATTATTACAGGCTTGCTATTGTTGCATCTGGAGCAGCTTCAGGGAAACTCTTGCAGTATGAGGTTGGTGGTCCTCAAGTTACCGTGCAGACGGCTTACGGTGTGGAGGTCGAGGTGGGACATTGTTGTCTAAATTGCGTTGTATCATTGAATTAGTTGTGTATTTTGGGGGGTGAAGGTGGGTTCACTTTTGGTGTGGGTTGCATGAAGAAACTACATTATTTAAGGAGCACAGTTTCATATTATCTTGTTCTAACCTACTATATTTTATCATTATTTTTTACTCAAATTGTATCAAGGTAAGATGTACAAATCTCATCTAAGAAAAGATGACGGCATAAATAGGGGTTGTGTGATCACATTGATTCCATTCCATTTTCAGATAGTATAAATTGCTTATACAATACACCTCCCATGTTTTCTGTAATTACAAAACAATCCAAAAATTCTAAATAATTACAAATCAGTCCCTGTGCATCTCTTGACAGCATATTTATATATCAGTTTCTTATGTAATTAACAGAGCATCATCCAGTTTAGGTGTGCGATAAACTCCTATAAATAACTACAACAGTAACAGTATAGAGCCCTATAGATCAGACATCATTGTAAATAGGGAAGAGTGGAGAAGTAGAACTTGTAAAGTTGACAAGACGGAATATATATGTCTTGGATTATGATTATGATGCTGCTGATGAATAATGATCATGAGAGAAATATATGTATATTTTGTTGAAAAGGTTAACTTGCAGAAAACTGTTACTTTGTTAGATTGAAGAACAATTAGCAGTCTTTTGAATGAGGAGAAAACAAAGGTGGAGGAAAGAAATGTTGACTCTCATCAAATTTGAACTATGAAAGTTTTCTCCATGCGCACTTTCTCCTTTTTCTGCTCAACCAAACAACGACTACTTTATTTATTTCAGTTTCCTTTAGCACCATGACACCATCATATTCTTTGGAATTGGGAATGCAACTCTTCTGACACCTATAACAATTTCAGGTGGAAAATAATCCATATGATCCTAGGTTAATGGTGTTCATGGACTATAGAGACTACATGAAACAAGAAGTGCAAAGTGAAGAAGCAGAATATCCAACATTTCTTTATGTCATGCCGATGTCACCGACAAGAGTCTTTTTCGAGGTTAACTAGAGATATATTAGTTTTAGATTTTTTTTTCTAATTTATATGCTTTTATTTCAGTTAAGCTTTTGAGTACTAATTGAAATTGGGTTTCAGGAGACGTGTTTGGCTTCAAGGCATGCCATGCCCTTTGATCTATTAAAGAAAAAACTTATGTCACGCTTGGATAGCATGGGTGTTCGAATTATTAAAATTTATGAAGAGGTAATTCATTTGACCAAAACTGTGATGTTTGGTTAGCTAACAAATATTCATATGTTTCCTCTTTTTTTTCAGCCATCACTAATTGTTGGACTTTGTTGGCTTTATTAGAACCCTTTTTTAAAGCAATGTAACTCAAATCCACTACCTCTAGGTTGCAATTATAATTCTTGCATATAAGACTACTCACTAATTCAGTACGCACTAAATCTGCATATAAACAGCATTTGAAACAAAAGGAAAAAAAAAAAAGTGAGTACTGACACATGTTGTACTGGAGTGGGATCCCTAATCCATATACTTGTATGATGTACCCCTAGTCCCGGACTCATACAAATTATAAATATGCAATGTTAACTTAGAATTCTAAGTATAAATATGCAATGTGTAAGCGTACACACTTGAATTCCCTTGTAGGAATCCTTTATTGATGGAAGTGTTTTGTGCTTTAATGGTCCACTGTCCTCCTCTTTTTTTCTAAAACCGTGAAAACTTTGCTGGCAAAATTTTGTAACAAGTGTTATGATGTTTTTATCAACTTCCAGATTTGGAATTTTGGTTTTTCTTCTTATACTTGGCATTTCTAATGTTTGGGAAATGAGCACTCAATGTACTGACTACTGAGGAGGCTTGCTTTATGCTAATAATTATTGCTTGTGCTATTTGGATGGTATTCGTCTAGTGCTAGAAGTCCAGATTCTCGCTTGTGTTGTAAGGAAGAACTGGAAGTAGGGTCAGGGTAATTGAGAAGCTTTATGCAATTACCTACGATTGATAATGACCTGATTCTTTGGGAGCACTTGCTGGGAAATCTGTTTAACATCACAGAGTGGTCTTACTCCTTATGTGTTGACTCCATTTCCTTAAAAATTATAGAGTCGAGAATGACGTGTGGGAGTTGTTTGATTGGCTATATGATAGAAATGAAACCTGAGTACCTCATGACCAATTCGAATGCAGATAGCTTAGATGAGAAGTTAAAGTCAGTGTGACAGTGGGTTGATTATGAGGACATTAACTGAGATTAGACATCTATTAGCTGTGTTTTGTCTAATAGATTGTTACCATTTTTCTTCCCTCTTCCCTTTTGATTACTCTTTTCTACTTTTGGTTCCTTCTCTAAGAAGCCCTGGCAATTTGAAATTTAGGAAATGCCTTCTTGAATCCGTTCAGACCGCAATAGTTGCATTTTGTCTAATAGTTCATTATCGCCATTCTTCCCTCTTCTATTTTCGTTACTTTTTTCTGCTTCTAGTTCCTTTTCTAAGAAGCCCTGGCATTTGAAATCGGGAAATGCCACAACCGAGCTTCTGTAAAATCTTGTTGAATCTGTTCAGACCCCAATGCAAAGAGATCGACAAATCAAGAACTTGCATGGGTGCATGTGAACTTGCATGGGTTATTGGGTCTCAGGATTTGACTCTAATCATATTAAAGATTAGATTGTCAAGTTTGAGATTCTGGTAGGTTGTCCACCTGGCTTCTCCAGTATTGCAGTAGAGATTGTTCAGTGAAGTTTATCATTAATCTCGAGAGTTTATATTGGAAGCAAACTTTTTTTTAATGGTAATGTTAAATTAATTTTTTTTAAAAAAGGATTACAAAACAACAAGAAACCCTTGACAATCAAAGGGGAAAAAGAGGAACGATGCTATAGAAGAATCATACCAACAAGAAAGGAAAAGGATTACAAAGTAAAAGCCAATAAATTAGAAGACCTGTCTACCCCTTGTTTGGCCAACTTGTCCACATAGCTATTAGCCTCCCTCTTCAAATGTTGAAACTTCACTTGAAGCGATGGAGACAAGGACTTGATCTCATTGAAATAAAAATGAAATCTTCATGGATAACTGACGACGGAAGAAACCCAAGAGATGGCATTCAAGGAATCACTTTCCACCATTAACTTGGCATGAAAAGAAGACAAATCAAAATCCGAAGGGCTTCTAAAATAGCCGCGACCTCCACCTTATTAGACTCCATACATCCCACATGTTTAGAGAATAAATCCAAAATAGTCCCATGATTGTCATGGAGAACTTCTCCAACACCGGCTGGCCCTGGCTTACCCCTAGCTGCCCCATCAACATTGAACTTGAGCTCTTCCACACAAGGAGGTGCCCAAACTGCCAAAATGCACTTCTTAGGAGATCCAACAAAAAGAGAAGCCTCCTAATTATGCAAGATACCATCAACTCTTAAGAAATCAGACCCCTTTCTTCTAGAGGCCCACTTTGCTATCTTCCTAAATGCTGGCATTGGCTTCATGCTAAACCCTAGCATTCCTTTTTCCCCAAATCGACCATAGATGGCGAAGGGGATAAGTCTCGAAAGAACTACCCCATCCCCAAAGAAAGGGGAAGACCTCCAAGCCTCAACCAGACCCACCAAAGAATTAGGGAAGCACCAAAAAACACCGCTACTGAAGCTACACCACAAGGAATAAGAAATATCACAGTGCACAAAAAGTTGATCAATATTCTCCCTCTCCTTCTCACAAAGCAAGCATATAGTAGAAATGTCTTCAGAAGTCAGACTCATTTCTCTGAGGTTGTTAGCTGCGGAAACTTTTCCTAAAACTACGAGCCAACAAAAAGGCCCCACTCTAGGAGGAGCCAAACTCATCCATACAAGCGAGCTAGAGGGTTTGACTCTTGGCACTTGCTCCAAAAGCTTGTAGAAAGATTTCGAAGAAAAGGTGCTAGAAGGACACGGTTTCCAAACCCGAGAATCCGCCTCCTCCCTGCAAATGTCTCCATTAGAAGCAAACCCCAACCCCCCGCCCGACATAACAATCTTTAACCAAAACCCCCTTATTGACAACCACTCTTAACAACCTTGGAAAGGACGCATAGAAAGGACATACACCTAACCGATCATCGACCCAAAAGCAGACACGGCTCCCCTCCCCCACTTTAAAACCCAACCCTTACAAAAAATTCCCCCCCACTTAGAAGACACATCCCCTATCTTTGAAATGTTCCTCTATGGCCCTGGCACCCTATATCTAAGTACTTTACCTGGAAGCCAACCCCAGTCATCCTCACCAGATTTTTCCACAATAACCTTCCTCCACAGAGCCTCCCTTTCTTCGTCAAACCTCCACAACCGCTTTGCTAAAAGAGCCCAATTCTTGGTCTCCAAGTTATAAATTACAAAACCCCTAGCATTCTTAGGACTGACAACCCACTTTACAAAGTGAATTTTACCTTTATAATTCCGACCTTCCCATGAGAAGTTTCTCCTCATGTGATCCCATTTCTCCCTTACTGCTACCGTCATCAACATCAATGACACGTAGTACACTGGAAGACATAGATACTTTAATTAAAGTTATTCTCCCCCCAAAAGAATGATAGTTCCTTTTCCACATAGATAATTCCTCTTGAAATTCATCACAAAAGGATCCCACACAGCCTTAGATCTCAATTGGGCTCTAATGGGCAACCCCAAATAAAGAAACGACAATTCACCAACTTTGCAATGAAGCTTGCTTGCCAAATCCAAAACCACCTCATGTGGACATCCTACACCCACCAGCATGCTTTTAGATAAATTAACACTCAAACCTAAACACAACTCAAAGCACCTCAGAATTCTTTTCGATGCCACCACCTCGTCCCACCTTGAAGAGCTGAAGATCATGGTATAATTTGCAAATTGGAGATGGGCAATTGCATCCACCCGTTTACCAACCTCAAACCCACCAATGAGACCACAAGCTTTAGCCTTAGAGAGAAGAGCACTTACATCTCCAACAACCAAGGTGAACAAAAAAGGAGAGAGGGCCTCATTGCCTAAGCCCTCAAGATGCTTTGAACAATTGGGGAGGCGAACCATTAACCAAGACATAAAAAGAAGTTGAAGAAATGCATTCCTTAATCCAATCGCACCATCTCTCCCCGAAATCAAACCTCCTCGACATATAAATCACAAAGCTCCAGTCCCCACATGATCAGAAGCCTTTTCCAAAGAAATGTTGAATATGACCCCCTCTTTTTTCAACCGTTTCGGAGTCGATAAGCTAAATTGCTATAAGTATCCCATCAAGAATCTGTCTATTCTTCACAAAATCTCCGTGGAACGGGCCAATAACAAGAGGCAAGACTTTCTTCAAACTGTTGGCAAGAATTTTCGACAATAACTTATAAGCAAAACCAACGAAGCTAATAGACCGAAATTCACTAAGTTCCACTGGACTGGGGGCCTTGGGTATAAGAGTTAGGAATGTGGCATTAATGTCCTTGCTCAACTTTCCCCTCCTATGGAATTCTTAAAGCATGGCACAGAAATCTTCCTTCAAAAAGTCCCAAGCCGCTCAGATAAAATTAAAATTGAAACCATCTGGTCAAGGGGCCTTATCAGCCCCACACTCAGATAAAGCCACCCTTCCTCCTCTGTGAACTCCCTCAACAACCACACCTTCAAATCAGCTGTAATTGGAAGTATTCATATCAATTAAGTGAAAAAAAGAAGATTTTATTACATTACCTCATCTACTGTAAATTGGTGTCACCTTCTCACTGTGTTCACTACATATAGGTAAATCTATGATTGAATCCACTCATTTTTGTCAAAGACCCAATGAAACCAAGTGGTGATGGATTTATTCTTTCGATATACTGTGTAGGAATGGTCTTATATTCCTGTAGGTGGATCCCTACCAAACACTGAGCAAAAGAATCTAGCATTTGGCGCTGCTGCAAGTATGGTGCACCCAGCGACAGGTAAAAACTATCATTTCACTCTATATATTTTATTTTGTTCTAACTTCTATGGATGCAATTTTGTTAAATATCTCCGTCAAACAGGCTATTCTGTTGTGCGATCCCTGTCAGAGGCTCCAACGTATGCTTCTGCAATTGCTGGTATTTTGAAGCAAGGTATATATCCCAAGCATCTAGTTCCGTGGGCAAAGAGTGCTGAGAATGTGTCAATGCAAGGTATGTGTGCCAGGTCATTGTTTCTAGGTTGTAGAAACAATTCTTTTATCTGTTAGAAGTTTGAAACTGAATATGTAATCAGCATTCGTGCTCAATTTGGTGATTACCTTCACTGCAATGTTTGTAGATTCAAAGTGTTCATGATTAACTGTACTAAATGCTGCAAACAAGAGTTTTCATTTTCCTTAAGATTGCTATGATACTCATATACGTCGGTCATATAAACAGACCTCAACACAGCTAATAGGTCTCAAGTGATGTTCATGAAGCAGTTAAGCATGCAAAGTAGTTTGTCCTATCTAAAATATCTTCATAAGAGATTATGAAGCTAACTGGTTTGACCATAGTCACCAAAAAATTAGTTTTCACTTGCAAAGTCCTGTTTCTTGCCTAAAGCTTTTTTTTTTTTTAATTTATAGACTTTATTAAAAGTATATGATATGTATACAAAAAGAAGTCCTATAATGTATCAAACTTTACTGAACTGTTCTCACCATACTTCTTGGAACTTGCATAAATTCTATAATCTAACTCTTTGGAAAAAATTTACCAAAAAAAAAAAAACCTTTGGAAAAAAATTACTCTTCAAAAAAAATTCTCTTTGAAAAAAACTTTACTCTTCCAAAAAATATTTACTTTTCGAAAAAGAATTTTAAATCTTCGAGAAAATATTTTAATATTTGAATAAAAACTTTACTCTTAAAAAATTGCTCTTCAAATTAAGATTTTCTCTTTGAAAAAGAAATTCCTCTTTGAAAAGAATTTGAATCTTCAAAAAGAGTACTTAAAGAAAAAATTTCTCTTCAAAAAAATTTTTACTCTTTGAAAACTAACACACACTTAGAGAAAACTTTTACTCTCTAAAAATAATTTACTCTTCATAAAAAGTTTTTCTCTTCGAAAAAAATCTTACTCTTTGAAAAAAAAAATTGTTCTTCAAAAATATTTTACAAAATAATTTCTCTTCACAAAAACACTCTTCCGGAAAAAAAAGATTTACTATTTGAAAACAAATCTCTCTTCACAAAAAAAAAAAAAAAAATCCTATCTAAAACAAATTTTACTCTTTGAAACGAAATATTATTAAGTTAGACATTTTTTGTAACATTGTTTTGGTCCTTTTGGAGACCAGTTAAGATAATCCTTTTTCAAGTGAAGCGTTGAATTGATCAAACGTGTGTCGAAATCCTCCTAGAGATTTGCTATGGGACCATAACCCTTGCAAATTTACAGTTTGTTTGGGTCATCCCATGAGAATGCTGCCAATCTTTCAGAGGATGATTCATTGGGTGGTCCACCATGGATGGACAAGTTTATCAAGATTGAATACCAAAAGCAAATAAAATTGATCTTTGAAGCCTAAATGATCTCAGTTAATTTCTATAATGCTTAGCATCCATGATCAAATTTGTGATTCTATGAGATTAGTACTTACTGGTGATAATCATACTTGTGTTAATATCATTGTCAGCATGGAGAACACTTTGGCCACAAGAGAGAAAGCGTCAAAGATCCTTCTTTCTCTTCGGACTAGCACTAATTTTGCAATTGGATATAGAAGGCATCAGAACATTTTTTCGTACCTTTTTCTGCTTACCTGACTGGTATGATCAAAAGAGCTTTATGTTTTTCGTACCTTTTTCTGCTTACCTGACTGGTATGATCAAAAGAGCTTTATGTTTTATTAAATCTGAAAGTTCATTCTCTCTCTCTCTCTCTCTCTCAAAGAAAAATGAACAAGAAAAAAAAAGATGGTTTGTTGAAGCCTCCAACTTCACTTCCATATCAATGTCGATAATTATAGCTACATTGATTTTTTTTCAGAATTTAACTCATGTAAATTCAGCTTATTAATTGAACACTGCTTTGCTCCTTAATGTCTGCTCCTAATGGCCAGAGACTCAATTGGTTAATTGTGTGGACTAAGGGGTCGTTTGTCTTTTACACATGGGATATGTAAATACAATTTACACATGTAAATTATGAATATTCAAATTTTAAGTATGTAACGTTTACACATGCGTTTTTTTTTTACAACGTTTGTCTAATAACACTATTTTCGCATCATTTATATATGTGATTTATTTTACCATATTTGTTTCAATGATATATGTAAGTGTATTAAAATATTTTGTAAATGATACTTATTATTCATTAAATTAAATTTTAATATAATGATTTAAAAAAGGAGAAAAAAGGTCCATTTTATATCAAAATTTTCATTTGCATTTTAGATCTTTAAAAAAGAGCATGTCTTTCAACATGAAATATACTTTTAAAAAAAATACATTTCTATCAGTGATCACCTTCACAAAAATACATTCCAACATGTTTGGTTAATTAAATATGAATTTATATTTTGATAAGCAAATAGCATTATTATTTATATTTATTAATTGATATTTGATTCAATATTGATCTTAATTTATTATTCAATTTGCATAAAACTTAACCCATGCATCTCATAGGCTTTATGCTAATTATATTTATTTTTGAATGATGCCATAATGCTATAAAAAATACATTATTTCTTCTCTTTTACATTCATATATACATGTTTAAAGATTTTTAAAGTATTGCAATAATAAATGACTTTAGAAAAATCATTGAGATATTGGAAGAAAACTAAAATAATAAGGTAATTAACTAGTTAAAAGTTGATATAGAAAAATCATTGAGATATTTATCTTATAGATTGTTCCTTAAAATCTTTATTTTCAATATATATTTTGTCTTACAGATTTTGTCCCTTAAAATCATTAGAGCTACTTTAATCTTCTAATATGTTTTTTTGTCTTACAAATCTTATCCCTTAAAATCATCCGTTTTGAAACATCTTTTATTATTATTTTTCTAATGTGTTTGAGGGGGGTTTCGAACCCAAAACCTCGTTCATGGAAATGCCCAAACTTTGAGAACTCTTTTATTATTATTTTTCTAATGCATTGGAGGGGTTTCGAACCTGGAACCTATTTCACGGAAATGCCCCAAACCGAAACCGTCCGCCTCCAATAACGGGTATTCTTTGAAAACGCACCTCAACAGGTGTTCAAATCTTGATGTGAAAATGGGCTCATTTTCACACCATTTACACATCTGATTTACACGCAAGATGCGTAAATAATTGTAGACAAACATGATTGATACGTAAATGTTACATGTATTCACCATTTACATATGTAAATAGGTGTAGACAAACGACCCCTAATAGTTATGTTGAGACCATTGACTAGACTCCAACATGGGTGGACTGTATGATAAGAACTTCTTAGATGGAATAACTATGGGGACTGTTGCCCCAGCCAGACCTGGGCCCGCCTCCAAACTCCACATGAAGATCTTGGATCTGCCTCCAAAACCTAAATGAAAATCATGGGTCCACCCTCAAAACCCACATGAAAATCCTGGGTTTCCGCCCAAAACCCAACTACCTGTCTGGGCCAGCCCGCCACCCTCGAATGAAAATCCTGGGTCTGCCACTGACTGTGACCACCCTTAAATTTAGATAATATGATAGAAATACAAGGCTTGATGATGATGGACATGCAAGGATCCACAGTCAACGCCAAAGTTTGTGTCTAGGGTTTTTCTAGTATGAGAGATCAAAGCTAGAATTTATCAATTCAACTCTGGTGTGTAATAAGAATGCTCCCTGCTAGTCCAGATCATTTGTATTAAGAAGCTAAATCCCCTATACAAGTGGCACCATTAGTGTTTTGATGATGATCACACTGTCTGTGTCAAAACAATCTCCTTTATAATCCATCACTTGGATGGTCAGGGTTGGGATTTTTTGGACCACCTAATTAGAGAGGGCAGCGGGATGGGAAGGTCTCAACATGGGTAAGGATTGAGCAAAGAACCAGCCCTATCAGGTGATCCTAGCCCCTTATTTAAGGGCCCCAAATTTGAAAAGTTTCTTGGGCACATACAATTATTAAAAGTTGGTACCCTAAAATCAAGGGTTAGGATCATCTCATGGGCTGATGTATTTTGCCCAATCTTAATCCATGATGGGACTTCTCTATTCTCTATCCCCACAAATTGTCATGCATCAAGGTGGGCCCAAAAAAATTGTTGGCAACTTCGAAAATTGTGAGTTGTTCATGCTCGTGGGTGTCCTCTTCGGCTGTCATTCCTTAGAGATTTCAATTTTACCTTAATGAGATTAGAGCTTTAGCATCCTCGATTCAAGTAAAGTTTCAACACGTTGGGAGGTCGGCAAATGGTTTTGCTGATTCATTAGCTAAGCAAGGGGTGGATGGGTCTTCTAATTTGGTTGATTTCATTGTGTGATGTTTCTTTGTCTTTTGCTTTTCCTTTTCATGGTATAATTCTTTTATACCATCGTGCTCTTTTTTGTTTGTTTGGTGGGTTTCTTATATCCGGCTTTCTCTTTTAATTTAATTTATCATTACTGATAAAAAATAATAATTTCTCTCCATCCAGTGGGATCCACCATGAATGGAAAACGAAAAATTCAAAGTGTATTTTAAAAAAATCATACTTTAATTTTATTTGCCTTTTGTTTTTCACACTGACCACAAAGTTCATGCCACTAGAAAAGGAAATGAAATTTTCCACAATAGGAATAATGAGGAAAAACTAAGAAACCATGTACTGAAACATAAGCTCGTAACTTATTGAATTCTTTTGTTAAAGAAGAAGTAGAACAAATTTCCTATATCTAATTTTGGTAAATAATTTCCTATATTAGTATCTGGTAGTAGTAATTATTTGTTAATTATTAGCATATCTTTTTCTTTTCTGCTTTCATTTTTTATACTGCTAATTACTCAATGGAGGAATCCCCTTTCAGTTGCTTGTATCTCAAAGCAAAAAGTTTGCATTATGCATTAGCATTCAATATTTGCACAATGTAAGGGTTTTTACAGCGACAGGTATTTGCAATTCAACAACATGTTCTGGAAAAGTATGCAACATACTATGAAGTGGTAAGTGGTAACCACAGGGTGCCTGCTTAAATAATTTAAGTCTTCCAAAGTCAAATAAACTTCAGTTGAAATCTAGAGTCAGATGTAGAAATCACCTTAGTAGTTATAATTAAACAGCAATTCATACATAGAGGTTGAAAGACATGATCGAGTATGCAAGTTGTTGCCACCTTCATGAAAATCCTTGAATTGTTTGCCTGATCTTGACCTTAGCTTCGTTGTTAGTTAAGAGGCATTACTTTCTACAATCATCCAAATGCTCAAAACCTTTGAGGCTTTGACCACTAATCTAATATATACATTTAATGGAAACTACAGTGAATAAAGTGATGGTGGGGAAAATGAAGGGATTGGCAGTTTTCAAATTTTAGAGTATTATGTGTTGCATTTCTGATCCATGTTGAAGGCCCTCAGATCAATGGCCTGGGTTGTTGAATCACGGTGCCACATGTTGACACGTGGGGCCTGATAATATTACATGTTCTGAGGCACAGTGTCAGTTAACAGTGTCAGTTAACTCCTTTTAAAATGAATGTTCTAAAGCTTTCCATCAACACATCTCAGACGCAAACCAAACCACCCCCCACCCACCCACACAACCCAAAAAAAAAAAATCTTAAAAAATAAACAAGAGTTAGAGACTTAGCTCCTTGTCCACATGTAACATTAAGACCTATTCTACTCGGATACTTCAAGATAGGCAATGTATCTGTATCTGATATTTCTGTTCTTTTCTTTTTTAGTGTGTAAAACTGTAAATGCATGCCCCTGCTGTGTCCCTGGCTTGTACCTTTCATATTCAGCCCTTTATCTGGGCATCATGGCTTAAGGCCCCCTTGCTACCCAGTGCAACAGCCAAACTTGCCTCTTGCTTATAGATCTGTTTTCCATTGACTTGAATGCTCTATTTATCTGCCCGGTCAAGATTGCTTGTTCCACCTTATCAAGGAAAACTCATTTTACTTTTTATGTAGAGCAGTTGAAGAGACTGAGAATGCGAAGATCATGGCTCCATCCCTTCAAAATCACAATCCCCTCTGTCCAACACCATTTTCATTACTGTAAATTAATTATCTGAAACAGTTTGGCTAACTGCATCTATTCCAAGCATCTCATGTGGATAATTATGCTCTTGGAAGCAATCTATCACTAGATATATGTAATTAGACTTCCTTATTTCATGCCAACTTGATGATTGCGTATGCTGCAGGATGTGGCAAGGTTTCCTTGGATCAACACTTTCGTCGGCGGACCTTGTATTGTTTGCCCTCTACATGTTTGTAATTGCTCCACACAGTATGCGAATGTGCTTGGTCAGGCATCTTTTATCAGATCCAACTGGAGCAATTATGGTAAGAACTTTTCTTTCACTATAGATTGTATCCTCAATGCAAGTATGAAACACCCTTTTCTTCTATATAATTGTACCACGGCACAGACAAGTTAGGCCCCCATGAGATTCCATTTCCATCCATGTAAATATCCCCTTTTTTGTAATATAAGAAATTCTGTGTATATCAAGATATATCTAATGCAGTTTGATTATGGAAGAGGAATCCCCTCCCAAGATTTGTTATAAACATGTTAAAGAAATGTATTGTGATTTCCCATAAGCTTAGATTCTACCTCCCTTGAAAGTTGGTGGGGACCAGGGGTGGGGAGAAAACGGTCACCATCATAATCATCATTGTCCCATCACCAAGGGCCACAAAGTTTGCCAATTTATGACTTAAAACAGTGTGTTTTTCTTCTGATTCAATCCTATGGTGAGTGCTAATTCAGAATGCGTGGACTGGTAGGAATTGATCATTGTTGAGACAATGTGTGACTTCATGGGATGGTTCTTCTTTTAGGAAGATCTCCTCGCCTCTTGATAATTGTCTGTAGGTGTATATAAAATTCAAGTTGTAACTCTCTCTGTGTCTTGGGTTTTGGGTGGGAAGGATTTAATGTGAATCTGTCGGTCAATTATCACTTGTATCAAATGATCTTAGGGCCTGGTTGTTTCCTGTAATTGAATACATTCAAGTAGTTAAAAATGTCCAAAAGGGGTGGCTCAGTTGGCCTAGGACCACAGTTTGCACCTGGAGATTATAGATTCAAAAATGTACTACCACACTGGGGCTACAGGGGACTTTACCCGACTTCCCTTTGGGCCCGGAGGGATTAATCCAGCCCAAAGGGTTGGGAATCCTCCGATAGCAGGAAAAAAAAAGTGGTTAAAAATGAAGAACAAAATGTGAATATCTAAAAATGACCATCAAATAAACTTTCCTTAAATGAAAATTGAATCAAGGGATAATGGGAAATGAATATCCATCCATCTCCCTATAACTCAGTTGGCCTAGAACCACGGTATGCATCTGAATGTTGTAGGTTCTAAACTGTACTACCACACTGGAGCTATAGGGGAGTTTACCTGGCTTCCCTCTGGGCTCGGAGGGATTAATCCAGCCCAAAGAATTAGGAACCTTCGATAGCAAAATAATAATAATAATAATAATAATAAATGCCTAGGAAAGTCAAGGTCCCATGGACATATCCACCTTATATCCTTTACCCATCATCTCTTTAATTTTCCTATGTTGGAGCCCTTTTGATTATGAATTCTTATGTATTCAGTTTCATGCAAACTAGTGGGCCTTAAATGAAATAAAGTCAAAACATATTACATAAATAAGTATCTTCCACCTCTCATCTCTTTAATAATCCTCCTGCTTGTTTCACCGAGAATACTTTGTATTAAGTTTCTATGTATTTTATGCAAACAAACCGGCCATTAACCTTTTAGGGCTTCAAACTTTAATGGTTACAGGAGTATGGTTTTAGTTTTTACCATGATTAGTGTCGAATTGGGTCTAGTGCATATTGTTGACACCGCTACCAAAATGGAGGTTCATTGTTCATTTCTATTCGTCCATATAACCCAAGCTGAGGAAATAATAATAACCATCTTCTTCGCGTTGTCCAGTCAATCAGGGGTTGGCATATGAATGTAAATCAGAGAGGTATGCGATGTGAGAGTCCAATCATGGATTAGGGAAACGTCACACGGATTGCGATCAGATGATCATCCCATCCATTGACATTGACAGGTGGTCTTGATCATCTGATCATTCCTTGTTGGGCAACCCAACAGGTGCTATATTGGCAGCCATTCAAAGGAGGCCGGATTCAAAGGTGGGTTTGGTACAGGTTGGGGTAAATCCAAAGTCTGCTTATCTAAAGTTTATTTCATCCAAATCCAATCCGCCCGCCCCGTTTGGGTTGGGGTTAGATCGAATTTAAAGCTTGAAAATTCTAAAATATATAAATGTATTGAAAACCACTTTTTTCCTTCTCATGTGCTTTAAGTAAATGCCCAACACCACTTAAACTACACGAGTTTTGTTTATACTTTTTACAATAAATAAATATATTATTATATATACAGAGCAGAGCGGTAAAACAACAAAACCTAAACTCACCTCGAATGAAGAAAACCACTACTAAATCCGCCCTGCTAGGAGCGAGACGGGGCGAGTTCCCGTTTAGACCTGACACATTGCCATCCCTACAATACGAGAGAGATTACCTCTAGATTGAATTTAGGACCTCTAGTTCCATCCAATACAAGGAGTTTTGTAAATTATGTCATGCCACCTATGGAAAATAGAACTCATTAACATTGCTAGCCATTTCATCCAACGGCCATCAAAATATGGTAAAAATTGAAATCTACTCATGACATACCAGCCTTCTATTTATGGCATTAGATCTGACAGCTAACAGATTTTATCCCTGGGCATGTGGTTTTAACCATGTCATCTTATTCCATCAGTAGGCCCTTTCTGAGCGACATTTGATCAGCATTTCAAGGATGGCCCGTTTTCTAGGTAACCCTCCAACGCCTTTTTTTTGTGCTTGGGACCATGGGTTCCAGGAAAACAGTGGACCATACTCAGACACAGACCATTTAGTCTCTTGGCTTTGGGTCATCCTCCAAAGTAACATATACAAAAGCAAATCCCAAATAGCCCAGCCTGAAATTCATTTGTTTAGTGTATAGTAGTATCCCATGCGATGAAGATTTCTGTGTTCTTCCATGCAATTCAATGGGCAAAACTGCTTTTCATCTTCTATGCTTTTGATTTGGGTGATGGATTTCTCTCTCATTTTACCTTTCATTAAGATTGAAAATCCTCATATTTACCAATCACTGCACTGTCATATAAATCTAAATAACATCAACCATCTTGGGTTCACTAAATACACTGGAGGGTTGCTCAGACTATGATTGGACCAATGCTTTATTAAATTTATATTTTGTGGTTCACATGACATAAGATTCTGCCTTTTGGAGATGTCATCAATTCTGTCGTGCTTGGGAAAGATGATCCTGACTTACCCCACTTCTAGCTTTTCTTCAAATAGATCAAGAAGTCCCAACCTACCTTGTAGTTTCAAAAAACATATGCAGGCCAATTTCTTTCCACTTCGAACTCCCCTTGATTATACATGCAATCCGATGCTATATCATGCAACAAGTTAAATCTGCCAACAGTACACGGATAAGAACAATGAAGAAACGCTAGTCGCCTCAAACCGTTTTGCATCAATGTAAATTTGATCCTTTAGTTGTGTCGTATACCTCCCCCAGTCTTCATGTTCAAATCTGGAGATATCATGGCCTCCAATTAGTTAATGATGTCAGCAATATGATTGTAAGAATATGAAGATACACATACAATACTCCACCCATATTACCAGCTTTCATTCAGACTAGTACTTTGTACTGATTGGGGACCTCATTTAGAAGACCTAGACCATCAGGTGGTCCTATTTCAAAAACCAGATGGTGATTGACCTAGAAACGGCTAAGGTTCAACCGAATCTGGTCCCACTGATGGTTCATTCCAGTTTAATTGTGACATCAGCATGACACCATAATTATATAACAAATAAAAAAAAATCTAAAAGTGTGCTTTTTCCATCTTAAAAAGGAATGAGTGAAAAGTTACATTGCTATGTTACAAAATGAAACATAACTAAATTTTTAGATTTGTCACCATTTTTTTCTCATTGGCCAGTTCTTAAAAGATCAACTGCTTTGATTGGTTCAAATAGTTTGGTGGTTGAACCACATGGTTCAGCAGAATAAGCGGTTTTGATTTAACTGAAACATGTAGCAGTTTTCAGTTCAGCTGGGTCAGAAAGACCAACCCAAGTCATTTTTTAAACATTGCAGGGGATATGTTATGGATAAAAAATATCGTCAGTGAAAAATTAAGACAATCTAAAAGGCAGGCCAGCTCATTGATGGTTCAGATTAATTATGGAATGCATCTATCATCCAATAGCGGGTATTTTTAGTCCATCACCCATCCATATGGAACCCACCAGATAGAACAATATGAAAGACAGCGTGGCACGGCTGCAGCATAAATGGTTGGCTGGAGAAAGCACCCATAATAAGGGCCAAGAACCCACCAGATAGAACAATATGAAAGACAGCGTGGCACGGCTGCAGCATAAATGGTTGGTTGGAGTAAGCACCCATAATAAGGGCCAAGCGTAGTGAGCCTTTAATAATATTATTATAAGAGCTACTTATACACAAGGGATATCACAGCAAATGAAATACACCAGGTAATAAACAGGTGGCCTTGACAGGAAAGCCCATAGCACAGTTGGAAATGCTCATTGCTGCATTGCTGCAACCAAAAGGTTGCAATTTTTTTATTATTAACACAAATATTGTTATTATCAATGATTATTATTACTATTAGTCTAATGCTATATATTAACAATAAAAGATGCAATTATCTTCAGCATCATCATCATCATCTTATTATATAATAAACATATGACCTAGTGGAAGCTTTCAGAACATACCACATAGACAACATTCAGAAAGTGGCAAGTGGAGAACCTACAGCAGTAAAGTAAGCTGCAAGATCAACATGCAGGTCTCCGTACATGCTTAGAAAAGGATGCTCCTGGTTCAAACCAAAATGGACATTAGCAACTAAAACATGCAGGAACAGAAAAAAATTTAAAAAATAAAAACTAAAAAAATAGGCAAGCAGACAGAATCAAATATACCATAGGGCCTGGAGGTTGTAACTTACCAAAAGTATCTGTGTTGACCTTCGATCCTTTGGATCTTTCTGTACACTGAAATAAATTTAGAAAAGTAACCCATGTTAATGACCGCCAAAACACCATCCAAGGCAATATTCTCAAACAGATAAGTATGATAAGGTCCATAAATTCATCAAGCTGAGTTTGTATCTTTTGAGTCTACTGTAAATTTTAAATGAACATGATCACTGAGACATCAAAAAATCTATCCACAGGCAATATTTTCAGATACATAAGTATCACAAGGTACATGAAGGCATCATTAGCAATACGGAGGAAAAAGTATCACAAGGTATGTCCTACATGAAGTAGGTTAACATCATCTGTGCTATGCATGAAACTGAAGCAGCATGCGAGAAGTTGGGATTGTAAAAAAGATCCAATTCTTTTCCTGGTGGGCCTCCGCCATGCAAATTCTCCATTTATAGGCTGTACCACTCATTAGGAAAGCCTAGTGCATCAAATGACAGTCGATCAAATAACCTAGAATCAGAAAAAAGGTGTATGTCATGGTGTTTTCTTCTTTTTTTCCTTACCAAAAGGGGGAGTGGGGGTGCAAAAATTCAGCAGAGGAAGTATCATAATGTAGATAAATTTACTGTTAACAATCAGAGGCGAAAAACAGTATCGAGAGGTATGTCTAAGAAGTAGGTCAAAATAATGTGCATGGACGCAGTAGTTATTGTATCCGAACAAGGCTGAACTACTACTCACTGATTGGGTCAGTGTGCAAAACAAATGTGTCAGTTGAAAGTAGGGTAATGCGGGGCCCACATGAATTGGGTTATGGGGGTGGGCTGGTTATTGGAGGTGTTGTGGTGGTGTTGGGTTGGAAGTGCAAGGCTACACCCTGAACTGCCAGGTTGGGTAGCTAGTATCGACCTCAAGAGAAGCCAACCAGTTTAACATGGAAATGTCACCCACTCTTAGCTCTTCTACAAACCCATTTTGAAAAATGTCCAACTCCAGAAAATCCCAAATAGTATATATATGGAAAATATTCATGTGCATCCATCCCTCACCATATTCATTTGCACATTACATAAAAATCCCAAATCTGAAATATTGATTGGAGTCTACGATTTTTTTTATAACGGTAAATTTTATTAAAGAAAAGAACCAGGCAAAACAGAAAACAAACTAAAGAAAAGAAACAAGAAAAACAAAATAATTAAACATCGAAAGACATATTCAACCGAATAACTCCATCCCTTGCTAGACCATCCGCCATAGTGTTAGCTTCAAGTGGAATGTGATTAAAAGAAGCTCCTAACCCAGTCAAGATATCTTGCACCTCTTCTACCAAATCTGCAAATCTCCATGGGAAAGGAGATTTTTCAGAGGCCCATTGAATTGATGAAAATTAGTCACCTTCAATGATTGCTTTATAGCCTCCCAACTTACGCAACTCACAGCAGCCGACAAGTAAAGCACAAACCTCAGCACCATTGGAATCTGATGAACTCACTGGACCAGAAAAAGAAAATTCACAACCTTTAAAGAGTCCCGAATGGCACCTCCAATCCATCCCAAATGGATATGCCTGAAGAAACTGCCACCAAAATTCAACTTTAGGATAAGGCTAGAGGAAGGTTCCACTTAATTCTATGCATAATCTTGGAGCGGTATCCCTCTATTAAATTCGCTGCCCAAGATCTATTCAATCTTCTAAATAAACTCCTGCAAATTCTGCCTTCTCACTAGCCCACTCTGAACATTCCAAACAAGGGATTAAACATTCTCATCAGAAGATTTGCTTTTATTTTTGAAAATTCTATTATTCCTCTCCAACCAAATCTTCCAAAGGCCAGCTTAAAGGGACAACCGCCATACTATACGACCTTGGATTGAACTACCTCTATAGTTACGATTTTAGCAAAAAAAATTTCAAACAAACAATTACACAAGATGCTGGGAACCAGCAGACATTATCAACTTACTTTTTGCAACAGTATTCACATTTTCCATTGGTTCTATTAACAGATCAGAAGATGGGAATTATCCATTATTATTTTTGGATTCCAAAATTATAATTTTTTCTGGGATTCCAACGACCTATCTGCTATTCAAAATATCACAAGGTTTTTTTTTTTTTTTTTCGACAATTAGAAAAACAAACCCAAAAGGCAGGATGTCCAAAAAATAAAAACGAAATTCAGCATTTCTGACAGCAAAGTTCAAAATCCAACAAAATTTAGCATATCCTCTACCAGCGGATATCATGGATCCAAATTTATTGGTGGCAATTGGAGCCAATAAAATCACTCCTTATTTTCTTGATTTCTGGCGCCAAAACAGAACGAAAAGTGAAACTTATTCCAAAAAACTCAAAAGGAAAAGATTAGGAGTCAATGATCTGGCATGCTAATGTCATCTCCCAGTTTTGGGAACTAATGAGACTGGTTCAAGCATTGGAACTACTCTCCATGCCATCATATCATAGAAGCAAATTGTTGATTACATTGACATTACCCTTTTTGAGAACACGAATATCCCAATAACGAGTAAATGTATTACAGTTTGGCCGACCAAAAAGTTTTCAACAAGTCTCCCATGCCACAATGTGTACAATAAGCTTATCTTTATCCTCTATGACTGGTCTACCACGACCACATCCAACAACACCAAGACTACCTCCATGGCCTCATCCACAACCGCCATCCACACTACTAGCTGTCATGGAACAAGCACTGTAGACAAATTGAATTGCAATGGGATGGCTCCCAAGGATCGATTGATATCCATATATATTAATGTACAAACCCTGATAAAGGCTACAATTTAGTTATTGTCTAGTCAGCTATATCCTAAGATAGAATGAAGTATCTATACAATATATTATAGTTTGACTAAGCAAATGAGTCGGGCTTTATGGCCCAATGGATCCAGAATCAGTAACACCCGCCCTCAAATTGATGCCGACGAGTCAACAAACATCAATTTGTCGGGCATCAATTTGTCGGTCAAGAACTAATGTCGTGGTCGAGGAAGTGCTTTTGTAAAAATATCAGCAATTTGGAGGCTGGAGGAGATGAACGGAAGAGAAATAATATCGCGTAGATATTCAAACCTGATAAAGTGGCAAGCAACCTCGATGTGTTTAGTTCTTTCATGAAACACTGGATTTTCTGTAATCCGAATGGCACTGGTGTTATCCGCATGTAGGGGGTGGGAGATTTTTGCAAGAAGCCAAGTTCCTCAAGGAGACCACGAAGCCATAGAATTTATGAGCATGCGGCAGACATAGCCCGGTATTCTGCCTCAGTTGATGATTTGGAAACTTTGTCTTGCTTTTTCACTTTCCATGAAATAAGGGCATCACCTAAGTACATGCACCACCCCGTTGTGGACTAACGAGTATCAGGGTAACCTGCCCAATCAACATCAGAACAGGCAGTCAATGTCATTGGAGAGCCAACAGGGAAAAACAAGCCTCTGTGTGAAGTGCCAAGAAGATAACGGATAATTCATCGAACAGCTGCTAAATGGAGATGATGAGGCTTGGTCATATACTGACTCATCTAATTGTGCCATAACTGCACATTATTCTTAGAAACAACTGTTGAAGCAAACAAAGACATATCTAGATTCGGTGTTGGTATGTGAAGAGGAAACAAACGCCCACGCTTAGGCCCCTTCGCTATTACCTTCCCCGTCTCCTAATCCTGCACCACACAACCAGAGGAGGAAAAAGAAATATTGCAGTTACCATCAACCAATTGACCTACAGAGAGAAAGATTTGGTGAACAAAAAACATCATGTAAGGGTAAAGAATGAGAAATATCACCAACAGAGGTAATTGGTATGATTGTACCATTAGCAACATGGACCTGAATTTTTCCATCATATGGTTTAATTTTAGAGAAGTGTTGGGATGATGACGTCATATGATTGGAGACACCAGAGTCAAAATACCAATGATAGAGTGATTTTTACCAGATATACCAAGAGTGGAAAAAGCCCAGAGGATCATTTGTTGGATCATGTCAGGGGTGACTGGAGCAATAGAAGCATGGGCAGAAGAAGGTATGGAAGATGAATCAATAGTGCCAGAAGTAGCAATGATAGGCTGGTAAACTTTTGGATTTCTGTTCCGAGGACGCTTGCGGCATTCATTGATCGAATGTCTAGATGCTTTGCAATAATTGCAGATCCCCTGCTTGCACTGATTTGCATAATGGCCGAAACTCTGACACTTGTAGCACTGCACTTTACTGACATCCTTGCTTGGTTGCTTTCCCTTAGGAGCATAAGTAGCATGAACTGGTGAGTTCGATGATTGAGATTGAGTGGGTACACTATAGGCAACATCAATTGCACCATGAGTGGTTTGTTGTAGCACACCAGACTGAGTCAATTGTCTATATTCCTCTCGCAGTAATTCATTTAGACACTCATCTAGTGATGGAGAAGGTACCCTACTCATGAGATTAGATCTGGCCGATTCATACTGAGGCCTTAATTTCATGAGAAATTGATCCCGATGACTAGTCGCTAGTATATTTTGCAATTCGGAAAGAGCCTGTGCAGAGATATTTGCATATTTGATTTCATCTAATTCTGTCCATAAATTCTGGAAACCAGAATAATAGTCTTGAATGGAGGAAGTTCCTTGCATATAATTTGCAATTTCAAATTCTAACTGATACTGACGTGCAGAATTCCCCTGATGATACACCTTTTTCAGATAGATCCACATATCTTTGGCAGTTTTGTATGGTTTCAAATTCATGAAAAATTGTGGTTCCATAGACCCGAGAATCCAAGTTTTGACCTTAGCATCTTTTGTGTTCCAGGATATAATTTTCTTCTCATTCTCTGTTGGTTTGGGATCAGTCCCAGAGATATGGCCCCATAATTCTTTACCTTCTAGGTAAAGTTCAAATTGAAAAGCCCAAGATGGATAATTTTTACCATTAAACTTGATTAAGTTGACTTCAGATTTCTCCATTTGAAACAAATAGTCAGATGAACCGGCAGAATGATGAATAAAACCAATCACACAGCAACAAATCTTCTGATCAATATGGAAGGCACAGAAAGTATGTGTTCAAACTAGATTGGACAGAAAAAAAAACCAGATGAAATAGTGCAAGCACTGATTGATGATCACCTGAGTAGCGGAGAAGATGTCCACGAACACTCAGCAGAGCAAAAAACAAATAGCAAGAAACCAGTACAGCAGCAAACACCAGTAGATCATAAAAACTGAACAATCAGCAGCAACACACAGCATATACCAGCAAAAAAATACCAGAACAATCAGCAGCAAATATCAGAACACACTAGCAGATGATCAGGTCGTCAGGGGAGAAGAACAGCACCCAGAACCCAGAAACGTCCAGGTCGTCAGGGGTTTAGAGCAGCACGTGGGCCCCACCAGATGATCTTTGGACAGATCAGAGGGAAGGGATGATAGGAGATGTAAATTCCACAACTGATGGAAGAACTCCTCAAAAAAGATCAAGATCCAAGAATCTAGACGGCTGAGATTGAAACTTGTGGATAAAATTGAAAAAACCTAGAAATTAGCAGATGGCCTACCTCTGGTGATCAAAAAATATTGAAAAAATCTTCATAAACAAGAAGATATTCTGGCGACCAAGAAGGGTAGAATCCGCTGAGATAGTGATGATGATCATAGGTGGGCCACGCCTGATCTGAGATGATCAGGGATGATCAAAGAGGATCAGGCTGGAGAAAATTGTCTCTGAATGGCTTCCAAATCTTGGAAGATGACTAGGAGGATCCACAAATCCTTGGATCTTGAAGAAGAACACTAGGGCATGAACAGTAGCTCTGATACCATGTCATGGAACAAGCACTATAGACAAATTGAATTGCAATGGGATGGCTCCCAAGAATCGATTGATATCCATATATATTAATGTACAAACCTTGATTAAGGCTACAATTTAGTTATTGTCTAGTCAGTTATATCCTAAGATAGAATGATGTATCTGTACAATATATTACAGTTTGACTAAGCAAATGAGTCGGGCTTTATGGCCCAATGGATCCAGAATCATTAACACTAGCTAGAGTTGATCAATCAGGAACTATTGTGGTACCTTCAGGACGTAACATCACTTTGATCATTGGCTTGCCTTATTAGCCCAGTGGTAGAGCACATGACTTTCAAGTAACCATATGGCTGTGGGTTCAATCCCCACAGAAGGAAAATTTCTTAAATGCCAAGGAGGTCAACTATGGAAGTTATATTCTCACATAGGTAATTAATAGAAAAATGCCAAGAGAATAGGCAAAATCTCCATGTGGTCTTCATCGATTTGAAGAAAGCGTACGACAAGGTACCTAGTGATTTAATTTCATGGATTTTAGATAAAAGGAGTGTCCCAGATGTTATATTGAAATCATTAAAAATATGAATGAAGAAGCCGTAACGACAGTGAGAACTACCTATGGAGGGACAGGTGAGTTTTCAATGACCATAAGTTTGCAACAGGGGTCACCCGGCCCGTTTGGCACTTTACTTTTAAAGTGAAGTTGAGTGAAGTGAAAAAAAAAATGAATAAATATGTAGTGGGTTATGATGGTATTTTATTTGTAGTTGTTTGGAATGAATTATTTTTAACTTTTTGTATGGGAAAATGAGTTTCTTTGTCTTTTAGTTAATATTTGTAGTTGCTTTTTAACTTATTTTTTTTTTATAATGATGGAGGGAGTTTTGGTAAAAGGTGATTTTGATGTGAAGTTTAAATTGACTTAACTTTACTGGATTTTACTAGTAAAATTACCAAAGGGGCCATAAAGCATTTATCTCTATACACTAATATGGACGAGTTAACTGCTCGTATTCAAGAGAGAGATTAGTGTATGCTGTTTGCATATGATATAGTGTTGGTGGATGTATCGAGAGACGATACGAATGCGAAACTTAAGAGATGGCGGGAGGTTTTAGATGAAAGGGTTTTAAAATAAGTCGTACAAAGACAAAATATATGGATTGCAACTTCAGTGGAGATGTATAAGAGCTTAAATTACTATGAGAATTGAAGCTCAAGAGATATCACAAAGAGATTCATTTTGATACCTTGGCTTGAAAATTAATTAGTAAGGATGGGAGAGATTGAGAAAGATGTCAAAACATAGGATAAGAGTAGGGTGGTTGAAGTGGAGACTTTATTCTAAAGTGCTTTGTGAATGGCACATACCAACTAGATTGAAGGAAAAGTTTTACAGGGCGGCAATTAGACCAGCTATGCTTATGGAGCAGAATGTTGGCCAATCAAGAAGCAACACAAGCACAAAATGAGTGTAGCAATGACAAGAATTTTGAGGTGGATATGTGGTAAAACTAAAAAAGACAAAATCATAAATGAATGCTTTTGGGAGCATTTAGGCGTAACATCAAGAAGTAATAAAACAAGAGAAACTTGTTTGAGATGGTTTGGACATGTCCAACGTAGGTTGGCAACAATGCCAGTGAGGAAATGTAATATCCTGAGTTACATGGGCCTAGGATTAGTCTGGCCCAGGTAGTATCTTAGTTATAGTCTGGCCCAGGTTATTATGGAATTAGAAGTAATACATTTAGTTAACTTAGTAGTATCCCACGTGAATGGGTTTGGAAAGGAATGGAGTTGTATAACAACTCTAAATAGGAAGTTGAGATGACTAGAATTACATCTTCCCTTTATATATATGATAACCAACGACCTCTACATCCTATTCATCTTCCTTGGAGAAATTCTGAGAGAAAAGTATTGTGGGTTGCAATTTAGGGGAAGGAGAGGAAGGCTGCTAATGTCATATTCGCATTCACATATTGCAAAGGCGACGATCGTTTATCAAAGGTGAGTCTTCCTAAGATATCTGTGATGATCGGATGATTGATAATATGATTTACAACAATTTTTTTTTATGCTACCATGTTAGTGATTTTTCTGTAATCGTGGGTTTGGTGCAAGTGCTATTTGAACCATGGAAATCATTTAAGTTCTGACTGGTAGAAGCATATTATTCTAATGGAGTTATTCATTCATGAATTCCTCAAGATTTTGACTGCCAGAACATGATTTATGAAATCCAGGACCCAATCGTCATTGGGAGGAAGGGATAACTGAGGATTGTGGGGCCCCATGGGCCATCTGATCTCAAATCAGATCTGATATGATGATGGAGGACCACTGGTCGACCATGGTGGAGCAGAACTAGGATGGGATGGGATCCATCTAACCTCTGACTTTGTACAATGGAGTCTGGGAGGCGTCTTGAAGCAGATATTGGAACTTAGGGTCGACATCTGTTGTGGGACCCACCCGAGGACTTCCTAGATCTTGTAAAGGACCCACAGTCGACTCTAATGAGGGTGTATTCATGGGATGTGGGCCCCATCTGATCAATTATCTATTAGCCTTAAAAATCTCTGGCGTGACTTAATTCTGAAATTATTAGGAATTAGTTTTGATTTATGGGCCCCAGGATATGATCTGATGATGAATCAGATCCCATGGGTTGAGGGTTTACCCTTGGGCGACCATGAACTTGAGGTCTGATCTTGGGTTAGCCAAGTGGGACCCACTGGATTTTACACCTAGAAGTTCATATGTGAACTGTGTGTTTGTTTTTGTTCTGCATGGAAAGATGAGCTCTGGAAGGGAGTCTGGTAATTGAGATAGACCTGGATTTTTGTGTAGAGTACTAAATTAACTTTCTTACCTAGATGAATTGAAGTTTTGTGATCATGAATTATTAACTGTGATTAAATTATGAGTACTGTGATTAATGTTGTGTAGTGTTCGATTTATAATATAGTGTGGGCCACCCTATATCAATCAATACCAATTACGAATAGAAGTAGGGCAGCAACCAAGGAATTGTGTAGAGGTTGGTTCCACACTATTGATTGTGTAAATTCTTAATGATAATGAATTATGGTTACTATATGATTATGAGATTGTGCACTGGTCCCAGATTTGGGATGTTGGACTTGTGTCCGGATGATTGATGGCCTCGGGCCATGGTGGCCTTTATAGCGGCCGGTCCTTAATGGACGTGAGTGACCATTATGATGGCTGGTCCTTGGTGGACGTGTCTGATGAGACAGGGTCATGGTGACCGGTATACATGTATACGATAAGGCCCTTGAGGCGTGTTAACGTGCATGGGCACGGATTTGTATGTCAAAGAACTTTTAATTATATTTGATTATTAATTCAGATTTTGTTGAATTATGTGATATTATGCTACATGTGACTTGTGTAATTAGGAATATTCATTCACCAGTAGTACTGATGTTGTGTTGCCCCCTTCAGGTAATCACGTCGCGGGTGGGACAGAGCAGAACGATGTTCAGCACGTAGATTTCGGCATGCGTGGCTGACAAGAGAGAACGAGAAAAGTTAAATTAGTTAATAAGGGGATTAGCCCTTGCTTAGGGAAATTTATTTAATGTTTCAGCACATTATTGATGCATACAGGACATATTAAAGTATGAGTATTCATAACTTATTGATTAATTGAAATTATTGTTTGATCTAAATGCCAAACACTTATGAGAATTATTTGATGAATATATGGTAAATATTGCCAAGTTATCACGATCCAGAGATCTGACAGGGCCCCAGAATTCGGGTCGTGACAAAGTGGTATCAGAGCATAAGGTTTTGGTAAATTAAAAGAATTAGCAACCCATAGGCTACGTGGTGAGGACGTTGGGGTGTCAGCGGTAGAGACTAAAGTAAGATATGTTGTTATTGATCTTTTGACTCACAATCCTCTTTTTGCAGAGGAACTAAGACAATGAATAGCGCTGCTAGAAACGAGAATGAGAACAACAATACTCAGCAGAACAGTGGAAATATGGAAATGCCGGAGTACGCCTGGCAAATGTTTGGAAGTTTTATGAAGGCGTATGCGCAGGTCCAAGAGCAGATTTCCGCTATTCATCACCTCCAAAGTGAGAATGGCGAGGGAAACAGCAATATCAAAGGTGGCTCGGGCGAAGGCAGCAATAATGGGGGCAGGAATCGTGAGAGGGATACTCTATATAAGAGATTCAACGAATTTCGCCCAAAGTGTTTTGAAGAAACTACTAACCCATAGGATGCAAACAAATGGGCAGAACATATGGAAGGCATCTTCGAGGTCATGGGATGTACGGAACATCAAAAGGCTATACTAGCAGCATTCAAATTAGAAGGCGACGCAAAGGAATGGTGGAAGGCAGCTAAGAGATCATTTAATGGGCAAGAGCAGAGATCACCTGGACCTTCTTCAAGCGTGAATTCATAAAGAAGTTTATACCGGATCATATTAGGGCTCAGAAGAGGAGAGAGTTTGAAACCCTAGTGCAAGACAATCTTACGGTAGCCAAGTATGCTATCAAGTTCACTGAACTGTCACACTTTGCAGAGACATTAGTGGCTACAGAAGAAGAAAAGAGGGAACGATTTGTTAATGGCCTTAGACCGGACATTAAGAAAGACGTGAAGCTACATGAGCCGAAGACTTATTTATGCAGAGGCTCTAAAGAAAGCTTTTGTTTCGGAAGAAGCAATTGAGGATATAAAGAGAGAAACCCAACTAGTGACAACAGAAGGTAAATCAGATAATTATAAACACCAGTTTTCCAATAAGAAACAGAAAACTGGAGCTAAACCAGTCTGCAACCACTGTGAGGGATCCCATGAAACAAATCAATGTCGAAAGAGATCTGGTGTGTGCTTCGGTTGTGGAAAAAGAGGTCATAAGGTAAAGGATTGTCCGGAGGCTAGGGAGAGAAATCAGACCAAACGGAAGGGCGGATGTTACGGTTGTGGGCAGGAAGGACACCAGGTTAAAGACTGCCCTAGAAAACAGGGAAGGAACCAGAACCAGATACAAGGACAACCATTTAGACAAAATCAGCAGGACCGTCAACAAGAGCGTCCACAGAATCAGACATACCAGCACCGGGGAAATCTGCAGAATCCACCCCAGGGACAATATTGCAATCAAGGCAGGAACAATCAAGGGGGGAATCAAGCTGGGCAACAACAGAATGGGAGAGTCTTTGCTATAACTCATCAGGATGCGGAAGCGGCCAATAATGTGGTTGAGGGTATGGTTTTAATTTCCAATCATGAAGCTAGTACTTTATTCGATTATGGTTCAACGCACTCTTTTGTTTCTCATACTTTTGTTGCTAAGATAGGAAACTCCCCCTCAACTTTGACTCATGCATTGGTAGTGTCAACACCCACGGGTGAACACATTTGTGCTAGCACCATATTTTATAATTGTATACTAGAAATTGAACAAACCCAGATGCCGGCGGATCTGGTAGTGTTACATATGAACGACTTTAATGTTATATTGGGAATGGATTAGCTTGCTAAGTATCAGGCTATTTTAGATTGTTTTAATAAAGTAGTTCGGTTTAACCTGGAGGGATTTACTCAAGTTAGTTTGGTGGGAAAAAGGAGGCCTGTTACGTCAATAGTTATCTCAGTCATCAAGGCCGGTGAGCTACTGAGGAGTGGGTGCAAAGACTTTATAGCTTTCATCACAGAAGATAAACAGAAACCAAGAATACAGAAGATATCCCTGTTGTTAGGGAATTTCCCGATGTGTTTTTGGATGACTTGCCTAGGTTACCCCCAATTCGGGAGGTCGATTTTACTATTGAGTTAATGCCGGGAACAGCCCCGATTTCTAAGGCACCTTATCGAATGGCTCCTGCGGAATTGAAGGAACTCAAGGATCAATTGGAGGAGTTATTAGACAAGGGATTCATCCGACCTAGTGTGTCTCCATGGGGAGCACCGATGTTGTTTGTGAAGAAAAAGGATGGAACCCTGAGAATGTGCATTGATTATAGACAGTTAAATCAGGTGACTATCAAGAATAAGTACCCTCTACCCCGCATTGATGAATTGTTTGACCAACTACAGGGTGCGAAATACTTTTCCAAGATTGACCTCAGATCCGGCTACCATCAGCTAAGAGTGAGGGAGGAAGACATTTCCAAGACAGCATTTCGGACGCGGTATGGTCACTACGAGTTTTTAGTCATGCCTTTCGGTTTGACCAATGCCCCAGCCGCATTCATGGCACTGATGAACCAAGTTTTTCAACCCTATTTGGATAAATTTGTGGTGGTATTTATTGATGATATCCTCATTTACTCCAAGGAATGGCAAGAACATGGAGAGCATCTGCGTATCTCCTTACAGCTGTTGAGGGACAACCAGCTTTATGCCAAGCTAAGCAAGTGTGATTTTTGGCTAAGTCAAGTCACCTTTTTGGGCCACATTATTTCTAGAGAAGGACTATCAGTAGATCCTACAAAAATCGAAGCAGTTATGGATTGGAAACGGCCTGCAAATGTTTCCGAAGTTCGAAGTTTCTTAGGCTTGGCAGGCTATTATCGAAGGTTCGTGCAAGGATTTTCTACAATTGTTGGGCCACTCACCAGACTCACAAGGAAGGATGTCCCGTTTACTTGGAATGAGAACTGTGAAGATAGCTTCCGAACATTGAAAGGTAAACTAACATCGACACCAATACTCACCCTCCCCGCTGGGAGTGGAGGATTTGTGATTTACTGTGATGCGTCGTTGCAAGGGTTAGGGTTGTTCTCATGCAGCATGGAAAAGTGATTGCGTACGCTTCAAGACAGCTAAAGGTCCATGAACAAAATTATGCTACGCATGACCTTGAGTTAGCGGATATAGTCTTTGCATTAAAAATTTGGAGGCACTATCTTTACGGTGAAGAATTTGAAGTATATACCGATCATAAGAGCCTCAAGTATATGTTTTCACAGAAGGAGTTGAACTTAAGGCAACGACGATGGATGGAATTCTTAAAGGATTATGATTTCTCTATCTTTTATCATCCAGGAAAGGCGAATGTTGTCGCCGATGCCTTAAGCAGAAAATCAGCACAGATGGCTTGTCTAACCTCTGAGTGGAGACTACTTGAAGAAATCAAGGACTTGGATGTTAACTTATGGTCTATTGACAAAAAGGTATTATTGGGAAGCTTCAAGGTTCAACCCGAATTAATACAGAGAATAAAGGACCACCAGCGGGAAGATAAAGCATTGACAGAAATTTTCGACAAAATGGACAATAAACCAGACTTCTCAATTGTTAGTGGTGTATTATATTTCCGAGGCAGACTCTGTGTACCAAATGTTCGAGAACTCAAAGATGAAATTTTGAAGTAAGCACATCATACAAGATATACTATCCATCCGGGGAGCACTAAGATGTATCAGAATTTAAAAATCAGATTTTGGTGGGTCGGCATGAAAAATGATGTTACTGCATTTGTCGGCCGTTGTTTTACTTGTCAACAGGTGAAGGCTGATCATAGGAAGCCAGGGGGATTACTGCAGCTGTTACCAATACCCGAATGGAAATGGGAGCATATCACTATGGATTTTATTTCAGGGTTTCCTAGAACCTCAAGGCATAATGAAATAATTCGGGTAATCGTGGATCGGTTGACCAAGTCGGCGCACTTCTTACCACGAAAAGGAAAAACTACAATGGAACTATTGGCCAAAACATATGTTCGGGAAATTGTAAGGTTACATGGCGTCCCAGCATCGATCGTATCAGACAGAGATACTAGGTTTGTTTCACAATTTTGGAAAAGCTTGCAAAAGGCTATGGGTACCAAACTGAATTTTAGCACTGCATATCACCCCCAGACAGACGGACAGACGGAAAGAACAAATCAAACGCTTGAAGACATGCTCAGAGCTTGTGCCATAGATTTCAAAGACAGTTGGGATGAGCAGTTACCACTGGTAGAGTTTGCTTATAACAATAGCTATCATTCGAGTATCCAGATGGCTCCTTTTGAGGCCCTGTATGGCCGGAGCTGTCGCTCTCCGATTTGTTGGGAGGAAGTGGGCGATCGACGAATTTTAGGCCCTGAATGGGTGGTGCAAACTTCTATAGAGAATATTAAGAAAATCAGGGAAACGGGACAGATTAAAGACTGCTCAGAGTCGCCAGAAGAGTTATGCTGACAAACGCCAAAGAGAATTGGAATTTATGGTGGGTGACTCGGTATTCCTAAAAGTCTCTCCAATGAAGGGAGTGATGCGAGGCAAGAAGGGAAAGCTCAGCCCGAGATACATTGGACCATTTAAGATTACAGGACGTGTGAGCGATGGGAATGCTTATGAACTGGAACTACCATCACAGCTAGCTGGCGTCCATAAACTGTTTCATGTATCCATGTTGAAGAAATATGAACCAGACCCATCTCATGTACTAGATCTCGTGTCAATGGATCTACAACCCAACTTATCATATGAGGAGAAACCTGTTGCAATCTTAGACACCAAGGATATGGTGTTGTGGAGACGAACAGTCCGACTAGTCAAGGTGCTATGGACACATAACGATCCAAAGGAGGCTACATGGGAGCTCGAGGCCGACGTTCGGAACAAGTATCCAAATCTTTTTGTCACAGGTATGTTTTTAATTTGGAGGACCAAATTTCGCAAGGAGGGGAGTATGTAACATCCTGAGTTACATGGGCCTAGGATTAGTCTGGCCCAGGTAGTATCTTAGTTATAGTCTGGCCCAGGTTATTATGGAATTAGAAGTAATACATTTAGTTAACTTAGTAGTATCCCACGTGAATGGGTTTGGAAAGGAATGGAGTTGTATAACAACTCTAAATAGGAAGTTGAGATGACTAGAATTACATCTTCCCTTTATATATATGATAACCAACGACCTCTACATCCTATTCATCTTCCTTGGAGAAATTCTGAGAGAAAAGTATTGTGGGTTGCAATTTAGGGGAAGGAGAGGAAGGCTGTTAATGTCATATTCGCATTCACATATTGCAAAGGCGACGATCGTTTATCAAAGGTGAGTCTTCCTAAGATATCTGTGATGATCGGATGATTGATAATATGATTTACAACAATTTTTTTTTATGCTACCATGTTAGTGATTTTTCTGTAATCGTGGGTTTGGTGCAAGTGCTATTTGAACCATGGAAATCATTTAAGTTCTGACTGGTAGAAGCATATTATTCTAATGGAGTTATTCATTCATGAATTCCTCAAGATTTTGACTGCCAGAACATGATTTATGAAATCCAGGACCCAATCGTCATTGGGAGGAAGGGATAACTGAGGATTGTGGGGCCCCATGGGCCATCTGATCTCAAATCAGATCTGATATGATGATGGAGGACCACTAATCGACCATGGTGGAGCAGAACTAGGATGGGATGGGATCCATCTAACCTCTGACTTTGTCTAATGGAGTCTGGGAGGCGTCTTGAAGCAGATATTGGAACTTAGGGTCGACATCTGTTGTGGGACCCACCCGAGGACTTCCTAGATCTTGTAAAGGACCCACAGTCGACTCTAATGAGGGTGTATTCATGGGATGTGGGCCCCATCTGATCAATTATCTATTAGCCTTAAAAATCTCTGGCGTGACTTAATTATGAAATTATTAGGAATTAGTTTTGATTTATGGGCCCCAGGATATGATCTGATGATGAATCAGATCCCATGGGTTGAGGGTTTACCCTTGGGAGACCATGAACTTGAGGTCTGATCTTGGGTTAGCCAAGTGGGACCCACTGGATTTTACACCTAGAAGTTCATATGTGAACTGTGTGTTTGTTTTTGTTCTGCATGGAAAGATGAGTTCTGGAAGGGAGTCTGGTAATTGAGATAGACCTGGATTTTTGTGTAGAGTACTAAATTAACTTTCTTACCTAGATGAATTGAAGTTTTGTGATCATGAATTATTAACTGTGATTAAATTATGAGTACTGTGATTAATGTTGTGTAGTGTTCGATTTATAATATAGTGTGGGCCACCCTATATCAATCAATACCAATTACGAATAGAAGTAGGGCAGCAACCATGGAATTGTGTAGAGGTTGGTTCCACACTATTGATTGCGTAAATTCTTAATGATAATGAATTATGGTTACTATATGATTATGAGATTGTGCACTGGTCCCAGATTTGGGATGTTGGACTTGTGTCCGGATGATTGATGGCCTCGGGCCATGGTGGCCTTTATAGCGGCTGGTCCTTAATGGATGTGAGTGGCCATTATGATGGCTGGTCCTTGGTGGACGTGTCTGATGAGACAGGGTCATGGTGACCGGTATACATGTATACGATAAGGCCCTTGAGGCGTGTTAACGTGCATGGGCACGGAATTGTATGTCAAAGAACTTTTAATTATATTTGATTATTAATTCAGATTTTATTGAATTATGTGATATTATGCTACATGTGACTTGTGTAATTAGGAATATTCATTCACCAGTAGTACTGATGTTGTGTTGCCCCCTTCAGGTAATCACGTCGCGGGTGGGACAGAGCAGAACGATGTTCAACACGTAGATTTCGGCATGCGTGGCTGACAAGAGAGCGAGAAAAGTTAAATTAGTTAATAAGGGGATTAGCCCTTGCTTAGGGAAATTTATTTAATGCTATAGCACATTATTGATGCTGACATGACATATTAAGGTATGAGTATTCATAACTTATTGATTAATTGAAATTATTGTTTGATCTAAATGCCAAACACTTAAGAGAATTATTTGATGAATATATGGTAAATATTGCCAAGTTATCATGATCCAGAGATCTGACAGGGCCCCAGAATTTGGGTCGTGACAGGAAATGTTTTCTTTGCAGGTTGAGGGCCCACCAAGGGGAAGTGGTAGGCCAAAGTGGATATGGATGGAATTAGTAACCACAGATCTACAAAAGTGTGACCTATCCGAGGATTTGGCTCATGATAGATCGAAATGGAAAAACATAATTCATGTAGCCGACCCCAACACAACTGGGACAAGGCTTTGATGATGATGATCCCTAATGGGAGAAGCAGTTCTTTACTTAGGATCTGAGCACGAATTAGCTCATACTCGGAATTCAATCCTCCAAGCAACTCATAAACATATGAGGATCTAGTTATTTTGTTCGTTCCTTTTACGCAACATGAGCACAAAGACATTCTTTCCACCCAAGACTTTTTGCACTCTCAATGGCCATCATTGCCTAATATGACCATTCTTTATGGTCTCATTCATTGCAAATATTCATAGTAATCCTGTTGTCAGGGACTCAGGATTAACCAAACCAACTCCGAACATCTAAGATGTTCCAAAGGAACTTCCCCCTGATTTAGGATCCAAATGGATCTCATGTATTTCACAAACTTCTACTTTGCACTCAAATTCAAATACTCATGAAACTATGGTTCCCAATACAACGAGAAAACTTCAAAATTTTCAACTACAATCAAATTCAAAATTCCCAATACAAGGGTTTAAAACTTAACAAACTTCAACTGCACACACAAATTTAGAAACCCACCGAGCCTAGGTTTCTACTTTCCACTACAATGGGAGAATTTCTTCACAGCACTAAAAACGAACATAAATAATTCCTTGCCAAACAGCACCGAATTATCACACACATGATTTCTCAGAAAAACAGACCAGCGCCACCATAGGATGATGTCATCAGCATCTACATGGCTGACATCAGCCCTAAGGTCCACAAATTGAAGAAGGATGAAGAAAGAAAAGTTAAAATAAAGAAAAGGAGAAACGAGGAAGAATATGAGAGACTTTGGAAAAGAGTTAGGGTTGCTGTTAAGCACAGTGCTGGGCGACCAGCCCTTTATATTGATATTAATAGAAGCCATGAATTTACAAAAAAAAAAAAAAGTACCTAAAGTTTTGTCGAATTACAAATAGTCCCTGAATTAAAATAAAATTGTAAAAAAGGTCCCTGCATGCATCACAACAACTATTTTATCTATGAACATTTTTTTATGAACCATGGCTCCAAAATTCTTTGGTTAGTGATCAGCTCAAAATTTGGATAAAGGACTTCACAGTTCATAACCTCCAGAGTCTGCAACGTTTTGTCCATCACCCATTCAAGAAGTGGACCATGGACCACTAGTTGGATATGCATCCATCGCAAAAGAAAACTTGATACCACATGCAAGATAGTAGTCAACTTTCCTTTAATTCTAAATGAAACCGTAAAGAACTGGGATGAGGGAGCGAACGGTTTGATATATTTTTTTTATTGGGAACAAAAGATTTCATTAAAAAGAAAGGAGATACGAGAGATGTGTACAAGAGAACATGACGATCTTATAAAAGCATTATACCAAGGCAACAACGAGATTATAAAGAGAAAACAACAAAGTGAGAGATATCAACCTTTCCTTGGCAAATCATTGATTATTGCCAGAACTAGAGGAATTAAAAAAATAAAAATAATAAACAATAATTGGTTTAGGGAACCTGCATCTGAATGTGAATGAATGAATAGACTTTAACCATATGATGAAATCCATTTCAACGCAATTTTTAGGTACTATGATATAGCTTCGACTTTCAATGCAAAAAAAAGTACAGCAAAATTAAGTTACAGACCAAAATGTAGCTGAGTGAAATATGAAGTGTTACCCTTACCATGCCGAGATAAATGAGCAGAACTCGGGGGAGAAACGGTCAGAAGGGGCACAAGGCGGTGGCTGATCAACGACTGCTTCAAGAAGTTCATAAAAGCTAGTCCATCCAGCCCCTTCCTCAGGTGGTGAATAAGGAAATCGGCCTGTCGCACACTCCAGCATAACTATTCCCAAACTCCAAATATCGCTTTTGTAGCCATATTGGTTTCCATTGATCCGCTCTGGCTATCATGCACAGATTCTCAATAAGCGACTCATAATATAGAGCCAAAATCTAAACTGAGCACAGTACTGACAGTATCTGGTATGCTGCACACAAACTTGGACAAGTGGGTGTTGGGAAGTCCCACATCCCACATCGCCTAAGTCCTAAGTTGGATAGGGCTTCATATACCTATTTGGGCCATCCACCTATTAGTTTAAGCTTTTGGGTTAGTACATGGTATTAGAGCAGATTTCAATCCCGCCGTTCTTGTGTAGCCCACATGGCAGGCTCATCCACGAAATCTGTTGGGCCTGCACGGAGGGGGAGCGTTGGAAGTCCCACATCCCACATCGCCTAGTTGGACAAGGCTTCATATGCCTTTTTGGGCCTTCCACCTATTAGCTTAAGCTTTTGGGTTGTTACATGGTACATGGTATCTTACAGTGGGATGATTGCCCTTTCAACTGTGGACAGAAGTCACAGGACACTTTTTTTTTTAATGGGGAAGTCACAGGACACTTACCCCACATTGGGAGGATTTAAATCCTACACATTGGATGTATGGGCATTTTCTCATTCAATGTTGGTTATCAACATTCTCCGCTTTCCATTTGCACCAAATGGTAAATATGATCTGACCAGTGATACTTTTCTCCCATGACTCACATCACCTAAGAAGGTCTAGAATCTCCAAGCCATGTACTACTTTCCATTTATTCAAGCCTAAATGGTTTTCTAGATAGCTTAAATGGAGCAATGCACAAGTTAAGTTCCCTTAACGTATATGCTTCAGATACATTTTAAGTTCAGAAAAGTGAGGTTTTGCAAGCAACCTGAAACTACCAGTTCAAAATAAGAAGAAACTCAAATAATGGCTTTGGAAGCAACCCATTCAGAGACATCGAAAAATCTAGTACTCACAGACATATAGTTGAAAGTGCCTACAAAAGTATCACGCTCGCCAGAGGTACTTGCCAATGTGGCACTCACACCAAAATCAGTTATCTTGACTTCTCCTCTATGATTGATTAATAAATTTGATGGCTTTAAGTCCCTATGAATTATATGTTTCTCATGGTGAAGATACATCAAACCCTTGAGCACCTGCATGAAACAAGAAATCTACATCAACATGAAGAAAATATTTATCACTGAAGAGCATACACATTCACGAAAACATATCACAAAGATCTTTCAATATGATAGTTGGGCCCACCACTGATGAACAAGGGCATTGTCAATCCAAGCCTAGGCCCATTTTGGGGCCAGTCATCATATCTTATTTAGTCAAAGCCAACTGTACATACTTAGTTTGTAAAACTGATTGTTAAGATCTAGATAAGATCAGATAATGATATTTGCACGTAATCAGGGCATTCAGCCCCTCTATAATGGGAGAACAGTCGACCCTAATGGGGACTGCATTAAGCATTAAAACATTATTATTGTGTTCTATTTCTATCTCTCTAAATGTCATGGTATCAGAGCAAGGTCGATCATTTGTGATCTTCTCTTAAGTCATCTTCCAAACATTGGAAGCCAGTCTATGATCATTTATGATCATTCTCTTCAGCCGGATCATCTCTGATCCTCCCTGATCATCTCTGATCAGCCGTGGCCCACCAATGATCATCACCAGCTCATCGGCGGAACATTCCCATCTTGGTCGCCTGGAGCTTCCTGGATTTATGAAAAAAATTTCCTGATTTATTGATCATCAGAGGTAGGTTTTTTACCAATTTTTGTTAAAATTCATTCTTTTCCACTAGTTTTCATCTCGGCCGTCCAAAATCCTGGATCTGGATTTGATCTGCCTGCGACCACTTCCAGTAGTTGCATAAAACTCCTCTCTTTTTATCCCCACACTCTTATCTGTGTCAAGATCACCAAGTAGGGCCCACGTGTGGATTCATTGCAGGTACTTATTCCTCTCTTTCCAATACGTGGTAGTTAGATTCTGGTGTAAGTAACCATATGACCTCTTCACCCATAAACTTACAAAATGTCGTTCCTTACATTGGTCATCTCACTGTTCAAGCTGCCAACGGAGATCATCTTCCCATCACCTCTGTTGGTGATAACCCTGGCCCTTACCCTTAACCAATGTTTTAGTTTCTCCTCATCTTGCTACCAATTTGGTTTCTGTGGGTCAACTTGTTGAAAATAATTACAATGTCTGCTTTTCTTCTTCTGGATGTGTTATGCAGGACCAGGAGTCGGGGGAAGTGATCGCAAGAGGGCCTAAGCGTGGCAGACTTTTTTCCTTACCAATATCTTCAGTTATTCAGAATAAAACTTACATCAGTTATTTTATTTTTTATTCAGTTCTCGATTGTGGCATAATAGACTTAGTCATCCAAATGCCTCTACTTTGTCTACTTTATTTCAATCTAGATTATTAAATAAACCTATTGACTCTGCTTCTTTTGAATGTGATGCTTGTAAATTAGGAAAGAGTAAAACTTTACCTTTTCCACACTCCACAACACGGAGCATTACATGTTTTGACTTGATTCACAGTGATGTTTGGGGCATTGCTCCGACCCTTTCCCATAGTCATTTCAAGTACTTTGTAACATTCATTGACGACTACAGCAGATTTACTTGGATTTATTTATTACATTTGAAGTCTGATGTTCTTAATGCATTTAAATTTTTTGTTAACTATGTTGAAAACCAATTCTCCAAATGCATTAAAACTTCGCGCTTAGACTCGGGGGGGGGGGGGGGGGGGGGGGGGGGGGGGGGGGGGGGGGGGGGGGGGGGGGGGGGGGGGGGGGGGTGATCTGTTTCCAAGGACTTTCAATCCTTT
>CM022951.1:52472806-52812461 GCA_012931725.1 Litsea cubeba | reverse complement strand
TGTCAAAGGTGATGACTCCGTTTTTCCACATCTCATTTATTTTCTCTCTCACAACGAAGCATTGATTGAGAGGATGCGAGATCATCTGGTGATATGGACAGTACCGAGGATCGTTGGTTTTGCCAACATCACCCGGTCTTTTGGTTCAGGCAAGGTGAGCTTGCCGTTTGCCACAAAGAGCCCCGAAGATTTCATCAACATCTTCATCAAAACGGGTATTTTTCTCTACTCGTTCTTTGAAGGTATCAGAGAGTTCAGGTCTTTACCAACAGCTTTGTTTTCAGCTTTCTTGATGGCTGAGGAGCTGACTTGGTCTGCACATTGAGGACCTCTTTCTTCTTTGGTTTAGAGGTTGCAATGGCGGTTGGCTCTTTTTCTTGATGATTTCTGACTGTTAGGTCTTTAATCACGTTTCAGCTTCCATGGAAGCTTCTAGGAGTTCTCCCAGGTTTTTTGATTTGTTGCCGATGATCATGGAGCGGATTCTGGCTCTCATGTTGTTTCGGCAGATGTCGACTAGCGACGCCTGTGGCAATACATCAGAGCATTTGTATGCCATTGCTTTCCACTGTGAATGAAGTCATACGTTGATTCATTCTCCCCTGTTTTAGGCTGCACAGCTGAGCCATAGTAGCGGGGTGATCCTCACCTTGAAGTGACTCAGGAAGCGTGTCTCTAGTATGGCCCAATTTTGGATTGAGTCCTCCGGCAGAGTGAAGTTACCAATCGAAGACCGTACCTTTTAGGGGTACTTGCAAAGAGGAGGATTTTGAGTGCATCTTTGATCGCTATTAGTCTCCCGTCAGGATCTTGAAGTGGATGACGTTGCTGTCTGGCTGATCCTTTTCACCGTAAATGTTTGGAGAGTAGATGCTTGAATCTTGGTGGAGGAACGGACCGAGTCCATCCATAAGGATATGGGGCTTGATCCCATGTACTCTTTGAGTATATCCTCTTCTTTTGCTTTGGCGAGGATACCGTCTACGTCCTTTTGGTAAGGCGCGTTGACTCATTTTCTTCTCTATTTACCTCGTCGTCTTGATGATTCGGAGGAGGTTCCTTGTGTCGCCTGATTTGGAAGGCGAGGAGAAGGTTTTCCATCAGAGTTTCAATCCTCTGCTGGCCCTGTTCCAACTGCTGGATGCGGGTGATCGCATCTTCTGGAGGTGGATTGCGGGGTGGGTGGTGGCTCAGAATTTGTAGCCAAGACATTCATCCTTCGTGATTCGAACGAAGAAACTGTCCTGGTGACTGAGCTGGGGCTCATTCTTTTTGAAGAGGAGCTTGAGGAAGGATCACTCTGCTGTCCTTGCTTGAAGGAGCAGGGGATTCTTCTGAATGTCTTCTTGTCCTTGAGACGCTGTGGGTCATTGGACGTCGGACATGGATTTTTGTTGCTGATTTTTTGGCGCCTTCTGGTTTTTCCAACCATATGGACGGCAACAACTTGGTTGGGTCTTTCTTTTTCGACCCATTTGGGAGAGACTTGAAGTGTGGGAGGCTGGGTCCTTTGCTTCTCTAGTCTCTTTTGTCTATACGAAGCGCGGCGGCGTATACGACGAGCAATTTGTGCTTCGGTCAGCTCTGACTGGGCTTTGACGATGAAGGATGTGCTCCCTCGGGCGCAGCAGCCGAGCCTGTCTTCTTTGTAGCTGGGCAAGGATAGGATGCGAACCCTGTCCTTTGCCAGTTGCAGCGAAGCTTTGAATTTTTGAAGTTCGGCCCCTGTAGATATGAAGGGTCGAACTGCAGGTTTGTAGGCCTTAGCAGGTGCTTGTAGAGGCCTTGTGATGCATGACTTGATTTTGGGCTTGTAGGAACAAGCCGGCTCATGCTGGGATGACTTGGAAGTCAGGTTTGAGATGGGTCTCTCCTCTTTCATGTAAGCAAGAGGATAGAACTGGTTCTCCTTGAGTGGGGCCAGGAATGCTGGCTTAGTGGATGTATGGGACCTTCTCTATTTTGGTGAAGGTTTTGGGGACCAAGTCTTGGAGTAGACCTGGTTGTTTGCAGGTTGAGGCTTCGTGGGGCTGCCACGGGCTTCAGGCCTTCTGGTGCTCGCCTTGGTGTCATGGTAGTGACACGTTGAGAGGCGAGTTTCTGCTTCTTGGAGGGAGCAGTTTGTTCCTCAGGAAGTGGGAATGGTCCCAGTGTCCCAAAGACGATAGTCCGGGGAGTCGAGGTCGACCCGGAGTTCAGAGAGTTGCCGAGGGAGTTGACACTTCGGCAGCTGATGGGGCGCTTGTAGGTGCGCGTGGTTTGCTTCTGTTGAAGCATGAGTTGGTGCTTGTTTTCGTCGAAAGTAATGGTTAGTGAAGCTGCCATTGTTAGTTTTCGAAAATTTCTGAAACAAGACCACATTCATTAGTAATCACAAGAATATAATGATCATAAATGGGAAGTTCTATGGTTTCGTCTTTTCAAATTGCTCGAGGTAGATGACCCAAGCAATATGAGGAAGGCAAAATGCCATAGAGGCTACAATTGTTCTGATCGCAGGTATGGTAAGCCCAGAATGGGCATCCCAGTGACTGCTAGAAGCAATTGTGAACTTAAATTCGACTTATCGAGAAGCAGAGCTTGCTCGAGGTAAGAAGAATATAAAGTTGGAGTTACAGATGTGCCGGTCGCAATACAGTAGACCCTGAAAGGGCGTACTAGTACCGCTAGACACAAATGTTTTGAGACCGCATCTATGAGATGAGATTCTCTGTTTTGAAAGGTCAAGATTGGATTCATCAAAGAGAGCAGATGGTATTCCAATCTGAACACGGGCTCAACGATTTCCGCGAGCGCCAGTGCTCAGAAAGAAATGAACCATGATTTCTCGGATCTGAATCTAAAAATGACGAGTTTTTTTTTTTGAAAGGCCAATATCGGGTTCATCAAAGAGAGCAAAAGGCACTCCAATCTGAACACGGGCTCAGCGATTTCCGCGAGCGCCAGTGCTCAGAAAGGAGAAGACCAAGATTTCTCTAATCTAAACCCAAAATGACGGATGTTTTTTTTTCGAAGATTTTGAAGATTTTTTTTTTTTTTTTTTTTTAAAAAACTTTTTTTTTATTTTATTTTATTTTATTTTATTTTATTATTTTTTTTTTAAGATTTTTTTTTTTTAAGATTTTTTTTTATTTTTTATTTTTTATTTTAAATTTTTATTTTTAAAAATTTTATTTTTTGAAAAAAATTTATTTAAAAGACGAGAGAGTACACATAGGCCTCCTAACCCGGTCTTATGAAATCTTGATTGATAGAATTGCCCCCAGGTACGGGTAGGATTACTTAATGAACCCGTTTGGAGGACCCTTGCCTAGAACAGTCAAGCTGTCTCCACACTCTGGACAAAGCGTTTCTTTGAATCAACCATGATCAAAGAACACAGTTGGTTTAACCTTAGTGGTCTATGTCTTTTTTTTTTTATATTTTTATTTTATTTTTATTTTTATGAATTCATCGAAGAGAAACAATGGCCCAAAACCTTAGTCGAACAGGCTCAACATTTCTGCAAGCGCGATGAACGATAGGAACGGATCAAGGTTTCTCAATTTTGAATCCAAATTGAGAAATCTAAAATTTTTTTTTTATACTTTTATATATATATATATATATATTTTTTAGATTTTTAATGAACTCATCGAAGAGAAACAATGGCCCAACCCCCGATCCGAACACGGTCTCAGCGATTTCCGCGAGCGCCAGTGCCCAGAAGGGAAAGGATCAAAGTTTCTCAATTTTGAATCCAAAAATGAAAAATCTGATTTTTTTTTTGTTTTTTTTTTTTTTTTGAAAAGAGAAAGAGTGGAAATAAATTCAAAGAATTAGAAATTTCCAAACAAAAAATCTCATCTCATTTTTTTTTATTATGCGGAATTCAACATAGGCCACCAATTATAAAGTAGCCAAGGAATCGAGAAAAGAAATATAAGCATAGAGCAAAATATATGATATGCAAATATTTCATTTCTAGCATCGTGTTCTCAAATAAACGAGTCCCACCGGGTGATGCCAGCTTGATGGACCGCGCTCCCGATGCCCGGGTTCCTACCGAGGTCGGCGGACGTGGGAGTCCGTTTGGTTCCGACCCTTTCGTAACCGGGGGGCAAAAGGGGGCGTGCATCAACATTTCTTTTTTTTTTGTGGGTGTGCCAGATTTTCTATTTTTACTTGGAATTGCAAGTGGTGATCCGGAGATCAACCTTCGCAAGTAAAAAGGAAATCAACTTCTTTCAAGTTTTCCATTGCACATATATTTAAGAAAAGAGACATTTTCTTGATTTGCCGTGAAAGGCGACTTTTTTTGGCATTTATAGCCGATTTTGGCGTTTATAGCCGATTTTTGGCGTTTATAGCCGATTTTGGCGTTTATAGCCGATTTACAATCCTTATCAACAATGAAAGACAAGAATTGTGATTTTTGTCTCTTTTGAAAAAAATACAAACTACAATGAAAAGCAAGAAAAGGAGGATCTAACTTCTCAGGAGATTGTGGGGGACTCGTTTAGATTGACGGTCGCAAGCCATATGTGGGCTTCGCCATCATCCATGCAGATGAGAACAGAGGATGCTATTGATTCGCTTGGCTTGGCTATAACCTCGGGTTTTTAGAGGACAAAGACCAAAGGAAGGTCCTATGTCCAATAAAAAGCCGAGTAGACGGGCTGAAAAGCCATATCTAAGCCATTGGAGGCAGGAGGAGAAGGCAAGGACCTTGGGGGGGGGTACCCCCCAAGGGACTTTTGTCACCTTGTTGCGGTGGCCGGTTTAGAATTTCCGCAGAGTTTTCTCTCTTTTTCCTTTCTCTGGATTTCTGTCTGCTGTCTGTTGATGTTGTGTGTGTGTTCTTCTTGGAGAGCCCTCCTATTTATAGGCTTTTAGGTAGCCTTTTAGGAGGGTTTATGGGCTTTTATTGTCATTAAGCCGCATAATGGGAGGAGTTACAAAATTGAATTATTTATTTTGTAACTCCTTTTTCTTGGCTTCTGATTGGCCGGAGGAGATTGAGGGCATTTAATCGCCTTTAATCGCCATGATGGGAGGAGTTTCATGGGTTAAATGCCATGAATCTCTTGACTTGTAACTCCCCAATGCTTGCTTCTGATTGGGCCGTCCAAAGAAATGGATTAATGACTGTAATAAAGCTAGTCAATTAATCGCATTAAGTGGTCGCCGAGCAGCTGAAGAGTCGCGGGCCGTGCCACGTCTTTTGGGATTCTTCTGTTGATGATCATCGATGGATCTTCATGTAGATCGACATCAGATGATCATGTAATTTCAGGTGTTTGTTGCCAACAGCGGGTTGGTGCCATCTGTCCTGTCGATTTCTCGATCGGTCGGGTAGAAAGCACACTTTTTTTTGGTTGACCGGGTGGCGATCAATATTGTTTTCGATACTCTTGATGATTTACCCGTGTTTTGGACGGATGTCAGAGGACTTGGTGTCTCAAAAGCATGAATTTTGGAAAGTACCAGAGGCTGGGCTCCTCGAATCGCGAAAAAAACGGCGAAAACCGGGGTTTCCGGGGCTTTCCCGGCGACCCCGGGTTCCAAGGTCGCCGGCGACCCTGGCCCAGGGTCGCAGGGGTCTGCGACCCTGGGGGGTTTTCCCCCTTTCGTGTCCCGTTTTGCGTCCGTTTTTGCTGTTTTTCGATTCTTTTTTCTTCTCTACTTTTCCTTGACATTTTGACCATTTATTGGCCTAATTTCTTTGTAGGAAACCTGATGAGAATCCTTGCATTTTATTTTGCAAAGTTTCCAATTTCCTGAGAAAGCCGAAGACTTTGTCGCGCAGAGCTGCCGATTTTCCGTCAGAAGCTGAAACTGGGCCAAACGATGTCGGAATGACCTGAAATTTGGTGTGAAGCCCCCTGAGCAATAAATAAGACCAACCATAGGCTTTTGTTTGAGTTTTGAAGCCGTTTGGGGTCCTATCACCTGTAGACTTGCTTTTTGTCGCGATGAAGATGTCGCGGTTTGATGTGCGGTCAATCGATGTCCGATTGACTTGAAATTTGACAGGGAACCTATTGGAGTCATTTTAAGATGATCCATAGGCTCTGTCTTGGAAACCATGGTCCCGGAGAGCTTTTGTCGCCGAGAGCTCCTTTTCGGCTGTCGGAGAAGCGAAGTTAGGCCAAATGATTTTGAAATGGCCCGAAACTTCTTGTGTACTCCTCTTTTGGCTGTCTGGAAGAATCTTGCAGTTTTTGTTTGATTCTGACAAGATTTGATTTTTGGAAGCAGCATTGCCTATTTATGGCAGGTTGCGACTTCATGTAGCTCTTTGGATCTTGAAAAGGCAAAGTGACATTTTTGGTGTCAACAAACGTGTCATTACCGTGACACCAAAGGCGAGCACCAGAAGGCCCGAAGCCCGTGGCAGCCCCACGAAGCCTCGACCAGCAAACGACCAGGTCTATCCCAAGACTTGGTCCCCAAGACCTTCACCAAAACAGAGAAGGTCCCAAACATCTACCAAGCCAGCATTCCTAGCCCCACTCAAGGAGAACCAGTTCTACCCTCTTGCTTACATGAAAGAGGAGAGACCCATCTCCAACCTGACTCCCAAGTCAAACCAGCATGAGCCGGCTTGTTCCTACAAGCCCAAAATCAGATCATGCATCACAAGGCCTCTGCAAGCACCTGCTAAGACCTACAAACCTGCAGTTCGACCCTTCATCTCTACAGGGGCCGAACTCCAAAAATTCAAAGCTTCGCTGCAACAGGCGAAGGACAGGGTTCGCATCCTGTCCTTGCCCACCTACAAAGAAGACAGGCTCGGCTGCTGCGCCCGAGGGAGCACATCCTTCATCGTCAAAGCCCAGCCAGAGCTGACCGAATCTCAAATTGCTCATCGCATATGCCGCCGCACATCGTATCGGCAAAAGAGACTAGAGAAGCAAAGGACCCAGCCTCCTACACTTCAAGTCTCTCCCAAATGGGTCGAAAAAGAAAGACCCAACCAAGTTGCTGCCGTCCATATGATTGGAAAAACCAGAAGACGCCAAAAGTCAGCAACAAAAATCCATGTCCGACGTCCGATGACCCGCAGCGTCTCCAGGACAAGAAGACATTCAGAAGAATCCCTGCTCCTTCAGGCAAAGGACGGCAGAGTGATCCTTCCTCAAGCTCTTCTTCAAAAAGAATGAGCCCCAGCTCAGTCACCAGGACAGTTTCTTCGTTCGAATCACGAAGGATGAACGTCTTGGCTACAAATTCTGAGCCACCACCCTTGCAATCCACCTCAAGATGATGCGATCACCCGCATCCAGCAGTTGGAACAAGGCCAACAGAAGATTGAAACTTTGATGGAAAACCTTCCCCTCGCCTTTCAAATCAGGCGAAAAATGAACCTCCTCCGAATCATCAAGATGATGAGGTAAATGGAGAAGAAAATGAGTCATGCGCCCTGACCAAAAAGGACGTAGACAGTATCCTCGCCAAAGCAAAAGAAGAGGATATACTTAAGGAGCATGGGATCAAGCCACCATATCCCTTATGGATGGACTCGGTCCCGTTCCCCACCAAATTCAAGCATCCTACTCTCCAAACATATACGGGGAAAGATTAGCCAGACAGCACGTCATCCATTTCAAGATCCTGACGGGAGCTATCGCGGATCAAGATGCACTCAAGATCTGCCTCTTTGTAAGTACCCTAAAAGGTACGGCCTTCGATTGGTACTCCACTCTGCCGGAGGACTCCATCCAAAACTGGGCCATGCTAGAGACATGCTTCCTGACTCACTTCAAAGGTGAGGATCATCCCGCTACTATGGCTCAGCTGTGCAGCCTAAAACAGGGGGAGAATGAGTCAACATATGACTTCATTCACAAGTGAAAAGCAATGGCATACAAATGCTCTGATGTATTGCCACAAGCGTCGCTAGTCGACATCTGCCGAAACAACATGAGAGCTAGAATCCGCTCCATGATCATCAGCAATAAATAAAAAAACCTAGGAGAACTCCTAGAAGCTTCCATGGAAGCTGAAACGGTGATTAAAGACCTCAACAGTCAGAAATCATCAAGAAAAGAGCCAACCGCCATTGCAACCTCAAAATCAAAGAAAAAAGAGGTCCTCAATGTGCAGACCAAGTCAGCTCCTCAGCCACCAAAGAAAGCTGAAAACAAAGCTGCTGGTAAGAGACCTGAACTCTCTGATGCCTTCAAAGAACGAGTAGAGAAGAAATACCCGTTTGATGAAGATGTTGATGAAATCTTCGGGGCTCTTGTGGTAAACGGCAAGCTCACCTTGCCTGAACCAAAAAGACCGGGTGATGTTGGTAAAACCAACGATCCTCGGTACTGTCCATACCACCAGATGATCTCGCATCCTCTCAATCAATGCTTCGTTGTGAGGGAGAAAATAAACGAGATGTGGAAAAAATGGAGTCATCACCTTTGACAAAAACTATGGGTCCGCCTCCGTCAACATGGTGACATGTGGACAAACATCGAAATCACCGAAGAAGAAGATCACTACTTCCTTCAAGGTGATAAACTCAATCCAAGCGTCCGAGGAACTGGTTCCTTACCTGACACTAGACGGACAACCCATATGGGTACATCCCGATCTCCTGGAAGATGAAAATTAGTAGGTCGTGAAAACAAAGCCTACAGCTCATCAGCGAAGGCAGGCTAGGAAACATCTCCTCAAGCTCAAACGGCAAGAGAAGACCCAGCCAAAATAAGAAGTCAAAGAAAAGGCAGAGGCTTCCTCTACCGCTTCACTGGAGGCAACAAAAACATCCCTTCCAGAGACTTCAAAGGGGGTAAGAAAATTCACTCTCAGTGACTTCATGCCACCTCAATTCAAAGAAGCCACGCAGGAGGTATCACACTCTTGCAATTCGGTAGTTGGATTCTCCATTGATGGATACGAGTCCAGCGACACCGATGATGGATTCGAATCCAACTACACAGACGAATGGGAGGAGTCCCTTGAAACAGGAGAATATCTCTCCGATGAAGAATGGGTTCCTGAGACTCATCTTATGCCAGTAATCTGGTATAACCCCCTACAGCCACAAAGATCCTGGTCTGATGATGAAGAAGACCAAGAGACTATGCAAGAAAATGTTGTTGAACCAGCACCCCTCATTACTCCAGTGGAAATCAACAATGTTGAGCCATAAAGAGTTGATGACGAAGAAGATTTGGCTCCCATACCTGATCTAGAAGAATATGCAAGGATCTTGCAACGTCTCGCTCTAGAACAAGAGCAAGACCGCGTCAACGAGCCTCCTCGCAATCCAGAGCCTGAAGTCCCTGAAGACCATCAGGTACATCCTCCCTTAACTCCTGAAAATGGAGAAAGTTACTAGATAGATGATCCTCTTACATCCGAGGATGAGTCTGACTTCAATCAGGCAACGTCTCCCGTGAGAGCTTCCTGTAATGTGATAATTCGGGAGTATAGCTCTTCCGAAGCATCGTCTGATGAGAGCACTTACACTCCGGCGACGCCTAGCAATGTATCCTCTGGAGCCACCTCGTCTCACGTGACTTTTACTAAGATGACACCCTCTCAGGTTTCTTCTCCTGAGACCGTGACTTCAAAGTTCACACCCTCCCTAACTGAAGAATTCCCAGCTATTGATGCTTGGGATGATGAATTGGTCAACAAAAAAGAAAGGTTGATGGATGCTGTTCAGGACTAGTTCCCGGAAAATGCTCCGTGCAACACAATCACTGAGGATGGCAACTCCGCTGCTAATACATCCTCAGCAAATGAAAAACGACAGCCTTTTGATCCTGAAGACAATCTTCCAAACAAAGACCCTTCTCAAGAATCTCTCGAAGTTGGTAGAGGCACCCGCTCTGGCCAGGACTACCACAAAAATTATATCCAATCTTCCTTTACATATGTAAATCCTTCGGGAAAAGATGTTGTAAGTGCCCCTAGTGGCAACAATGATGAACTTGCAGGCCCTAAGGAGGCTTTCAAGTATGACTTGATTGAACACTTCAAGCACATACCTGGACGTCTGCACATCCTAGATTTGTTGCGAATGTCTCCGCACACTCGTGATAATCTCATCTCAGAATTACAAAAGCTGAATCAGGATGTCGACAAACATGCCCCGTAAGTCCTCCAAATTGAAATGGATTACCGGGTCAAAAACTCAGAGGGTTCCTCAAAGGGAAAAGGAAGGAAACTGAGGGATCATGCATTGAATGCTTCTCGGTTAAAAAAGCAGCCAGTGCAACCATCGCCTTCACAAAGGATGACCTCCTACTTGGCGAAACAAGGCATAACCGACCACTGTACTTCACAGGGTACATCAAGGAAATGCCTATGCACAGAGTTCAGATCGACCCAGGTTCTGCACTCAACCTCATCTCCACATCGGCTCTCGAAGAGTTGGGCATCCCACCCAGCAAACTGAGCCACACATCTGTATCTATCTTTGGATACGATGGGAGTACTCAAAGGCCTATCGGCAAAATCAGGTTCAAGTTGCAGATCGGTGATCTTATTTCTGAGGTCACTGTGTATGCAATAAAAACCCCTTCATGCTACAACATCCTTCCCGGATGCCCTTGGATCCACGAGAATGGTGTTGTCCCTTCAACTCTACATCAATGCATCAAGTTTGTTGGCGACGACGGCATGATACATCGAGTCTTTGCGGACAGAAAACCCTTCAAGGTAAAGGAGTCCACTTTGCAGACTCACAAATGTATGAAGGTGAAAAAGAAGAAGAGGAGAAGCATATATCATCCTTTGCCAAAAATCACCAGAAAGATAAAGGCAAGGCTCCTCAACAATCAGCGGAAGAAAACAAATCATTTGGTAAATCCGAAGAGAGCATTCAAACTCCCTTCATCATCTCCCTCAAACCTTTAAAGCCTTTGGTCATCACAACTAAAGTGAAGAAGGGAAAACAAAAGCCTGGGGGCAAATTTGTTGTCTTTTTCGTGTCTATCATGCAAGACACGGATTCGGATTCAGAGCCAGATGACGACACATCGTCAAGCCAAGCTGACACTCAGCAAGTTCAGCCTGCTCTTACTCCAATGGAGACAACTTCTGACATAGAAGATCCTACGTCAGCTTCCTTCGTTGTTCCAGCAACTTCAGCAAAGGAAAAGCCGATCTTCTTCCATAGATCGGATGCTTCTTCATCAAGCTCTATGCTTGAACCTTTCCAAAATAAAAGTATGCCTCAACTATCCTTATATAGTTCTGTGGCAAAAGCTATTATGAAGAAAATGGGCTATGACGCTCAAAACCCAGTCGGTTTGGGAGAAGGACGCGGTATTCTCACGCCATTGGGGCCCGTCTTGACCAAAAGCCAGCTGGAAGATTGGAGACTCTACAGCTATGTAGTCTTCACACGGGTTAGGGTATGATCCCGACACTCCCCTGAGACAATTGACACAAAGGCTTAAAAGTCAATATACTGACCAAGCCTCAACATCTCAAGTCCATGAAGACATCGATCTCCCTGGATATTTCTTCGATGAGTCACCTAATAAAGATCCAGGAAGCTCATCCAATTGGCACGATTTCTCCGAAAATGAAGAGGAGTTGTCCGATGGCACAGACGTGTGGTCTTCTGACCCAGAAGAACCCTCATCTCCAAAAAAAGTAGCCTACTTCGACCCAGTTTCAACAGGCGATTGGGATCATCTCATAGCAAGCCTTGGGAAAATTACCGATCAAGAAGACCCGTGGAAAGGAACAAAACCTTGGTCCGGAAATGCCCTTGAAACCCCAGAAGGTTTCGTTGAGCTGGAAGCCTCCGAAAATATTGTGGAGGAACCACCTTCGAACCTTCCAACAGAAGATCCTGTTCAAAAGATAGACTTGGGAACATTAGATAACCCACGTCCTGTATTCATAAGCAAGAATATAAGGGATGATGAGTTACCCGAGTATATCGCCTTTCTTCGTGAGTTCGTTGATTGCTTTGCATGGTCTAACGCTGAAATGCCTGGCTTAGACCCTAAAATAGCAGTCCACAAACTCAATCTTCAAGAAGACATCAGGCCTGTCAAGCAAGGCCAAAGAAGATTCCGTCCAGATGTGATGGATAAAATTGAACAAGAAGTTCCAAAACTCAAAAGCGTTGGCTTCATCCGTGAGGAACAACATCCTGAATGGTTGGCGAACATTGTCCCCGTGACAAGCAGATCAGGGTCTGTATTGACTATAGAGACCTGAATGGCGCATGCCCAAAAGATGAATTTCCGCTTCCCATACCAGAGGTAATGATTGATAATACCTCTGGATTCGAGCGAATGACATTCATGGATGGTTTCTCTGACTACAATCAGATAAAGATGCATCCTGAAGATGAAAAACATACATCTTTTCGGACCCCATTTGGCGTGTATTGTTACACTGCCATGCCATTTGATCTAAAAAATGCTGGTGCCACATATCAGAGGGCTATGATGAAAATATTCCAAGATATGTAGCACAAGACGGCTGAATGTTACGTTGATGACCTCGCTGTCAAAAGCAAAAGAAAAGAAGATCATCTCGAAGACCTTCGAGAAGTCTTCCTCCGGCTTCGCAAACACAAACTGCGAATGAATACTTTGAAATGCTTCTTCGGCGTCTCGTCGGGTAAGTTCCTCGGATTATTAGTTCGGAAAGCTGGAATAGAGCTTGACCCCATAAAAGTCAAAGCCATTCTAGAAATGCCCTCTCCAAGAACCTTGAGAGAACTCAAAGGGCTTCAAGGGAGATGTACTTTGACGGTGCAATCAGGACAAATGAAAAAAGACAGCTAATCTCGGGAGTTGGCATCCTCTTTGTTAGCCCCGACAAATATATGATTCCACACGCTTTCTCGCTACTGGAACCATGCACAAACAATGCAGCTGAATATCAAGCTCTGATCCTAGGATTGGAACTCGCCATCGAATCCGATATCACCATGCTGGAAGTCTTTGGAGACTCTCAACTGATCGTCAACCAGATGAATCAGAAATTTGAAGTCAGGAAGCCAGATTTGCTGCCTTACTACAACAAAGCACAATCGCTTCTGCAAAAGTTTGACATCTATCACATCACCCACATTCGTAGAGGTGAAAACATACGTGCAGATGCCCTAGCTGGACTTACCGCATCTATGGCAATCCAGGAAGGAAAAAACATGCAAATCACAGTGCGCGAAAGAAGAATCCTTCCTCCTCTTAACACACACCAAGCAGTTGCTGAGTGCCGCCAAGTGGTTGGAAGTCGGATTTCAATCCTTCAAACTTCAATCGGCGACTGGAGGGATTCATTCATTGATTAAATTATGTTCGGAATCCTACCTGAAGATCCAAAAGAACAGGCAGGCATCCAAAGGCGAGCCCCAAGCTTTCATTTGGATATTCCTTCAAAATTCCTTGACAGGAAATCCTTCAACGGAGTACTTCTACGCTGCTTGTCACAACAAGAGGCTGAAGAAACACTCAAAGAAGTTCATGCTGGTCTTTGCGGAGCTCATTAGGCTAATCCCAAGCTCTATGATCGGATAAAAAGGTTAGGTTATTACTGGCCTACCATGGTAGCTGACGCAATGCAATTTGCTAAGCGCTGCCAACAATGCCAAGTTCATGGAGATTACATTCACATGCCTCCAGAATGGCTGCATCCTATAGCGATTTCATGGCCTTTCGAAGCCTGGGGTATGGACATCATAGGTCCTATTTCTCCCCCTTCGAGCAAAGGTCATCGCTTCATCTTCGCCGCTACGGATTATTTCTCCAAGTGGTCAGAAGCATTTGCGTTCAACAAAATGAAGACCTCATCAGTCCTTCAGTTCCTGCGCACCAACATCATTTGTCGTTTCGGCATACCCAAAAGATTCGTCCATGATAACGGACCACAATTCCGGGATCATCGATTCTACAGGTTCTGCGACAAATACAAAATCAAAAGCTGTCCTTCGACTCCATACAATCCGTCAGCAAACGGGTTAGCAGAAGCTTTCAACAAGACACTCTGCAAAATCCTCAAAAAAATGGTCTCTAGTCACAAAAGAGACTGGAGCGATAAAATTTCTGAAGCTTTGTGGGCCTATCGAACAACCGTTCGAGGACCAACCCATAGCACACCATTCTCCTTAGTCTATGGATGCGAAGCTGTCGTACCCTTGGAAGTACAAATTCCTTCCTTGAGGGTATCTTTGCAAAATGACATGACTCAAGAAAGCAATGTCAAATTACGACTCCATAAGCTGGACAATCTCGATGAGAGGCGGCTCGAAGCTCGACAAAGCATTGAACTTTACCAAGCACGCATAGCAGGATCTTTCGACAAAAAGGTCAGGCAACGCGCCTACAAAAAGGGTGACTTGGTCCTTGCGGTAAAAAGACCAATGGTCTTCGCTCACAAGTCCAAAGGCAAGTTTGAGCCAAAATGGGAGGGACCCTACGTCATCGACAAGGTTTTCTCCAACGGCGCGTACGCACTCCTAAACATGGAAGGTGACAGGTGTATGCTGCTCATCAACGGCAAGCTCTTAAAGCGGTATACCCTTGAAGACTTACCCAACTGGGTAAGAGCAATGCCTGTACGGCCAAAACCGGTTTCCAGGTACACGCTCGCTAAACCCACCTTTTTTTAGAATTTTCATATCAAATGTTGAAATTTCTAGAAATTTAAACAATGCTTACTTCCATCGTTTCATTGTTCAAAAATCCAAGTTTAGGAACCTTTCCCTAACTTGACCAAAATTTTCAACCCTTGAACCCAAATTCATGGTTTGAAACAAAATCCGGATTCAGGGATTTCCACCCTAGTCCACCCTGCCTTTTACCGCCAAAATGGTTTTAGGTCAAAACTTATGACCCTCGTGTCTTTAAACAAAAAAAAAATTGGTTTTTCAAAAAAAAAAAAAAACCGCGGGGAAGCGACGCTTAGTCGATACTCGCACAAATCGGAAGCATACGAACCACGTTCGACACTTCCAAAATTACAGGGAAGCGACATTTCGTCGATACTTGCAAAATCCAAAACCGTGGAGACGCAACGTTTCAGTTGATATCCATAACCCAAAATTCAAAGGTTAAAAAAAAACCAAAAAACCGTGGAGACGCAACATTTCAGTTGATATCCACAACCCAAATTTTAAAGGTTCGAAAAAACCTTAGAAAACCATGGAGACGCAACATTTCAGTTTATATCCATAACCCAAAGGTTCAAAAAAACTACCAATTTCAAAAATCATGGGGAAACGACATCAAGTCAGTACTCGCAAAACCAAAATTTTTGAACAGCAAGGATGCGACATTCCATCGATACTCACAACCGAATGAGCAAGGATGCGACATTCCATCGATACATGCAAGAACATTCAGCAGGGAGGCGACTTTTAGTCGATACTTACATTTTTGAAAACCAAATCGGCTATAAATGCCACAAAAACGGCTATAGATGCCACCAAAACGGGCTATAAATGCCACAAACCGGCTATCAATGCCACAAAACAAAACCGGCTATCAATGCCACAAACAAAAAAAAATTGGCTTTCAAAAAACCCGGCTATTAATGCCACAAACCCGGCTATAGATGCCACAAAACAAACTCGGCTATCAATGCCACAAAAAAGCTGGCTCTCATGCCAAAATCGGCTTCCAAGCCACAAAAAAAAATCTGGCTTCCATGCCAAAACAATCATTTGACAAAAGATTTTCACAAAATGACAAGCTTCTGATCAAATCACATTAGCAATTACTTTTATCACAAAAAGATTTAAGTGAGCGTAGGGAAAAAAAAAGGCATCCCATTTAGCAATTACTTTCATCACAAAAAGATTTAAGTGAGCGTAGGGAAAATAAAAAAAAAGTACTAAAAAATACATGTGGTACCAAAAAAAAAAGTGTTCACAAACACTACAAAAAAAAAAAGAAAAGAAAAGTACCAAAAAATACATGTGGTACCAAAAAAAAAGAGAGAAAGTGTTCACAAACACTACAAAAAAAAAGTACCAAAAAAATACAAGTGGTACTAAAAAAAAGAAAGAAAGATGGTTTATGTTAAAAAAAAAACAGAAGCTCAATAAAAAATGGTCTCCAGCCAAGAGTTCACCTCCTCAAGCAAACTTTTGGTCTCAGCCGTCAGGGATTCGAGGGCATGATTTTTCAAGAACTTGCCATGAGATGCTGGGGTGGGCTGTAACCCTTCTTTCGCACCGGGAAGCCTATCCCGAGCAGTTTGCCATTGTTTCTTCTCTTCAGACTTCCTTTTAAGAACTCGATCGGCATCTGTAACCTGGCGAATCAGAGCACTCTCCCTGTCACGAGCCTCTATTATTGCAGTCCACTTGGCAGCGACTTGTGCCTGCAGATGTTCAAGATGTTTCATGGCCTCATCGACCTCCCTATCAAGGATGTTAAGGTCATGTGTTAGCTTAATGATGTTTAGCTCTTCTAAGTTCTTCTCTCAGACTATCTGCTTCCTGCTTTGTGTAACCTCATCCAGGTTAGACTGAGCCTTATCCGCAGGGTCAAGGAACATTTCCTTGAAGAACTGGCCGTCAGGAAAACCTATGGTCTCAAACCACCTGTCACCCCAGCTCAATGATCCTATCAACGATCGCCCTGGCACTTGTGACATCAAGACCAGCCTCTTCGGCATCACCGAGAATCATCCCAAATACGGCATCTAAGTGCCCAGAAAGCAGAGTCTCAATCCAAGAGCTCAGAACCCGCACCACCACCTTCTTCGCAAAAAGAAGAGATGGCCCAGCTGAAGATTCGCCCAACTCCATTGGTCGACTGCTCATGTCATCACTCGTTGGAAGAGTAACAAAAGAACTCTTTCCAGTTGAAGCTGCTCCTGCTCGGGAAGGAATCTCAGCACGAGGTATCTCCTCAACAGTGTCAGAACTGGTCCCAGGAGTCTATACCTCTGGATCAACCTCTGGCATCCCTTGCTTTGGTTCTAAAGGAAGCGACGGACCCTCCTCTGTCACTTCAAAACCTGCCAAAGAAACACAAAAAGGTATGAATATGATCCTGTTTGAAAATCATTATCAGGGTTATTACTACAAAATACCTTCTTCGACGACTGGTGGAAGACACTCTTCCTCCATGAACTCATCGGAAGCATCATCAACATTTGCATCCATCGATGGTTCAAAATCATCGGAATCCTGTGGCAAGTCAGCTGACAAGAAAAAATGTTGGCAAACCAAGTCACAGACAAAAAAAAAGGAAGAAGAAAGCAAAAGAAGTCATACCAATTGGAGATTCTGGATTCACTCCAGAGTCCCTCGGTTCTTCTTCAGGTGCCCCGACAGGATCCGTCACCACCTCATCGGTTGGAACCTCAGGCATCGCCAAATCTTCCTCTGCTAAAAAAAAAAAAACAAAAGCAGAAACAAGAAGCAAATCAGAACATGGAAAAATCCCATGAAAAGAAATGGAAAGAGAAAAAGGAAGAATCATACCTTCACTGACGGTCTCTTCTTCTCGGCTTCTCTTCTCTGGAGGCTCGTCAGCATCCACTGGCACATCCTCATTGATAGTAAGAGGGACTTCCAAGTCAGGAGAGTCCTCATGCTGCCCCTTGCTGTGATGATGACTCCTCCTCCTCTTACTCCTGTGGGCTCGCTTCTTAGAGGAACCTGCCCCGCTGTCAGGTTTCCCACTTGACTCCTCACTGGATGGTCCACCCTTATCAGTAGACTCCACGGAAGCTTGCCTCTGTGCCGCTTGCATCCAAGCACCAAGTTCGGCTTCCTCCTGTTCTAGCTACTCTAAAGCCTCAACAGGTATTTCTCGAACAGCTTCAGAACCAATGACGCCCTGGTCACCGAGAAAGCCTATCTTGTGCTTCTCTCCAGAAAGGAAGGCCCAAACTTCCTCTCGCCGGACGCCATCCGACTTTCCAAGGCCCTTTCCAGATGCTAGCTTCACATCAAGCTCCTTTTTGGAAAGCCCCCGATATGCCGAAAAGCTCTCCGCGAACCACTTCGCAAAGCCGGTAGTCCGGGAAGTCAACAACACAGGATAAGAGATCATGGCTATAGTGTCTTTAGCACTATAGAAAGCCCATGCATTTCTCCCGTCCTGTAAACCTCCAAAGTGCTTCACCATGATTGAAGGCGCTCCAACAACGCCTTGAGAAAAGCCCAACTGCATAGCAAAGCGAGAGGGTACATACGGCTGGATGTCGACGAAAAGATGTCTGCGGTACACCATTGTGCCGACACGTATGCTGAAAAGCCACTCCTTCTCTACGTTTGTCAATGAGTAATGCCTTCCCGACCCCGCCCTGGTAGAGTCTCGGGAGGCACAAAATCAAAGGCCTTCTTCCGCAACTCCAGATAAAGCTTCACTGAAGACTGCCCCATCTCGATGTCCCTGAACCGTCGGATCCTCATGCGGGCAAACAAATGTGATTCGGACACGGCTTTGCCCTTAGCCAGCCGAATCATCAGAGGATCATCATCCTGTGTAGCACCTGCCGGTGGAAGCCAGGATAGTGGTACACGTACCACGAATAAAAGATATGGGCTGAAAATACCCTATTCATGGGAAGCCCAAGCCGAACCAAAAAAGCAGCAGCCTGCAGTTCAGTACACGGGTAGGAGTAAAGAGCTGTCACCAAAGCAAGCTGCTCTCCAAACGCCATCTGACAAGCCAGAAAAATACAATGCGGCCTGATGTGCGTTCCATCTCCTCCAGAAAAAATAGCCTCACCAAGCCAATAAGTGAGGTAAACAGCGAGATTTCTCCGCAGTGCAATGTCAGGACATATGGCGTTTGTACTCGCACAGAAATCTCTCAATTCTTCTTGCATAGCCAAGATCTTTTTCGAACTTGGATCCTGAGCCCTGGCTTCCTGGGTCACCCTATCAGAAGACTCCCTGCTATAAAAAAAGTTGGGGAGCGAAGAGCTAGAACTCTTCCAACTGCTGGATCTATCTTTCAAACCCTCCTTCTCCTTCAAAAATTCATAGAAAGCGACGAGCTGAAAGTACAGAAGCCTGAACTCCTCAGACTGCTCCTCAAGGACGCTGTCAATCGGCATAAACTCCTCATAGAGTTTGCCAAGGATGGGCAATCCAGTAATGGCGCTCAGCTCCTTCAAAGAGAAACCAATCTCACCATTCGTCACAATGAAGGTATTGGTTTGTGGGAGGAATGACTCCAACATAGCCATGAAGGCCTCGTCGGAAAAGATCACGGTCTCCCTAAAGGCGCGGACCGCATCAAAAATCCCGGCTTCCTTCAAAACGGCGCCACCAATCAGCAGGACGCGATCAGTCCACGACTTCCACTCTGAGTCAGCATTGAAACGGCCACGAAGTCGAAAAGGCTTATCCAATTGTTGCCGTCACCGTTGAAAATACCAAAGCCCACCGGTCTCAAATCGACCGACGGATAATCAGAACCCTGGTAGCCGCTGGATGGCATCAACAGGTCCATGTCGGCAGGCGACCTCTCCGTATATCCAGGATAACCGCCAACAAAAACTCCGGTCTTGATTACATTTGTCCTTCTCACCCAACTTGGAGGATCTTCCCTCTTAGAGCACGTGGGGGCAAGGCTCATGATCGAGACGGTGCGATCAAACGTCGACCGGGGTAGCAACAGTCTTCTTCTCACCATCTGCTGTGAAAGAAAACTTAAAACATCTCCTCTGGTATGTCATATCATCAGGGACGGCATCACCAAAGAAGAAGGTAGGCTTGGGTAAAACACTCTGATCTTCCATCACCCATGGACAACTGCTTACCATGATCTTATAGAATTCCTCTCCCTTGAGAGCGATCAGTCGCTGCCTCATCTCATCTCTATTGAGGGAGTCGCATTCTTCCAAATTTCTCTCAACATACTGGACCTTCTCAAAGGCCTGCTGAACGGCCGGATTAGAAGATCTAGCAGATCGACGAGGTGCACTTGTAGCAGGCTCTTTACCCTTGTTCGTTTTGGAGGAACCACCTAAAAAGGATGGAAAAGAAAAAGATCAAACATCAAAATGACAGAATCTCGCCAAAAAAAAATCTGGCAAAATTTTGACATGATGACGGGGAATTCCGAAGAAAAGGAACTATCCCGAAAGAAATAGAAAGCTTGAAGATGGGCTCAACATTGCTGCGAGCTCCGAAACTCCAAACTTTCGAAACCTCAAAGTCTCCACAAAATCAGGAAGGGCTCAACATCGCTGCGAGCTCCAAATTCCCAAATTTGCGAAAACTTTCAGGTATGCTATCACATCATGCTACAATTCAATTTTCAAAAAAAAATATACGTGCATGAACATCTTGGTTTGCGAAAAAAAATGCATTATCATGATGAACAAAAAAAAAAGAAGAAATAAACTTTCTCAAAAAAAAGGGGGAGAAAGAAAAGAACAAAAAAAATAGAAAACTTTCTCAAAAAAAAAGGAGAGAGAAAGAAAACAAAAAACAAAACAAAAGGGACTGGCCCACAGGCCATGTGGCCGTACGGCCAGATCCGTACGGATCTGTCCATACGGCCCACAAAAGAAACAACAAAAAAACATGCAAAAAAAAAAGAAAAGAAAAAGAAAGCAAAAAAAAATACGTGTGAAAAAAAAAGAAGCAAACACGTGGAAAAGAAAAAAAAAAGAAAAAAAAAGTGAAGAAAAGAATGAAACAAAAGAAAGAAAAGAAAGAACCTTTTTTTTCTACAACGGGGTTTTCTTGAAAAAGGGAACTTACTTGAAGCTATTGATGGAGAAGAAGAAGAAAAGTCTTGAAGATCTTGAAAAAGAAGAACTCTTGGTCTTGAAGCCCTCTTGGGATTGTTGCAAAAGAAAGTAATAAGAGCAAGAGATCCAACCTCCTCCTTGCTTTTATAGAAGAAAGCAAACCAAAGAAGGAAAGAAGAAAGAGGTAAGTGTTACTAATTAGTAACCTTACCAAAAGAAAGAGATTTGAAAGATTCTTTCCCAAAAGAAAGATATCTTGAGGGATTTTCTCCCAAAAAGAAATCAATGAGAGATTTTCTCCCAAAAGATAGGATCAATGAAGGATTCTTTCCCAAAAGAAAGATATCTTGAGATATTCTCTCCTAAAATAAAGGGAACATGAGAGATTCTCTCCAGGTAAAGATATTCTTAGATATTCTCTATCCAAAGGAGATATTTTTAGATATCCTTTACAAAAGTGACACCATATGAGATCTAAGCCATTTCAAAAGCTTAGGGTCCCATGGGTTAGCACATATGAGCCAGGTTTGACCACCTAGGCACTTAAAAAAAAAAATTTTTTTTTTGGGCTTTTAGTCAAAGAGAAATTTCTCTTACCAAGAGTATACAAAAATGGTCCCATGCCTCTTTTGAGTTGATTGGACCACACAAAATGAATTCCAAGCCCCATTAGCTTCCAAAAATCAAACCATCCAGCCTCATTAACCAAATTGAGCCAAAATCTCGAAACTGACATTCCGCAAAAAACCAAAAACCAAAACATGATCCCCTAACTTGCCACATACAGCCTGTTAGGTCACAAGATCAAAACCAAAATTGATCCCCTAATATTCCACATACAGCTTGTTGGGTCACACGGTCAAAACCAAACCCGACCCCCTAACCTGCCACATACAGCCTGTTAGGTCACAAGGTCAAAACCCAAATCCACATCCCTGATGTCATCTTCAAAACTTTGCCTCGAGATGGTACGTGATCCTTTTCACAACCATAAAATTCCCCTGGAAGCTCAAAAGGCTACAAATACCAAAAAGAAAGACTGCTCAAAGACTCTTAGTCCACTCACAGGCTCTCCTTCAAAAATCTCTTCGAGGCACATTGACTACAAAAGTTAAGCAACTCGTCGCTGTACCTCAAGGGGGCATTTGTTGACACCAAAAATGTCACTTTGCCTCTTCAAGATCCAAAGAGCTACATGAAGTCGCAACCTGCCATAAATAGGTAATGCTACTTTCAAAAAATCAAATCTTTTCAGAATCAAACAAAAACTGCAAGATCCTTCAAGACAGCCAAAAGAGGAGTACACAAGAAGTTCCAGGCTATTTCAAAATCATTTGGCCTAACTCCGCTTCTCCGGCAGCTGAAAAGGAGCTCCTGGCGGCGAAAGCATCGGAGACCCCAAATCTTCGATCAGAGCCGATGGATGGTCTCAAAATACATCCAAAAGGCTCCACGTCAAGTTCCGAGTCAAACCGACAACGTTTGACCCTACATCAACCCTCGAACAGCTAAATCAAGTCTCTCGGCGGCGAGAACCTCCGAGGCCATCACTCATCAGATAGAGCACATGGACGGCTTCAAAATGCTTACAAAGGGCTACACGTCAAATTTCAGGTCATTTCGACAACATTTGACCATACTTTGAGGCTCGGAAGCCAAATCAGGCCTCTCGGCGGCGAAGCTCTCCGAGACCATGGTTTCCAAGACAGAGCCTATGGATCATCTTAAAATGACTCCAATAGGATTCCTGTCAAATTTCAAGTCAATCGGACATCGGTTGACCGCATATCAAGCCGCGACATCTTCATCGCGACAAAGCAAGTCTACTGGCGATAGGACCCCAAACAGCTTCAAAACTCAAACAAAAGCCTACAGTTAGTCTTATTTATTGCTCAACAGGCTTCACCCCAAATCTCAGGTCATTCCGACATCGTTTGGCCCAGTTTCAGCTTCTGACGAAAAATCGGCAGCTCTGCGCGACAAAGTCTTCCGCTTTCTCAGAAAATTGGAAACTTTGCAAAATAAAATGCAAGGATTCTCATCATTTTTTCAACAGCGAAATCAGGCCAATAAATGGTCAAAATGTCAAGGAAAAATACAGAAGAAAAAAGAATAAAAAAAACAAACAACAGACAGACAGAGACACGGAAAAAGCACAGAAATCCAGAGAAAGAAAGAGAGAAAACTGTGCGGAAGTTCTACACCGACCACCGCTACAAGGTGACAGAAGTCCCTTGGGGGGTACCCTCCCCCAAGGTCCTTGCCTTCTCCTTCTGCTTCCAATGGCTTAGACGTGGCTTTTCAGCCCGTCTACTTAGTTTTTTTATTGGACATAGGACCTCTTTTTGGTCTTTGTCCTCTAAAAACCTAATGTTATAGCCAAGCCAAGCGAATCAATAGCATCCTCTGTTCTCACCTGCACGGATGATGGCGAAGTCCACATATGGCTTGCGACCGTCAATCTGAATGGGTCCTCCACAATCTCCTGAGAAGTTAGATCCTCCTTTTCTTGCTTTTCATTGTAGTTCGTATTTTTTTAAAAGAGACAAAAATCACAACTCTTGTCTTTCATTATTGATAAGGATTGTAAATCGGCTATAAACGCCAAAATCGGCTATAAATGCCAAAAATCGGCTATAAACGCCAAAATCGGTTATAAATGCCAAAAAAATCACCTTTCACGGCAAATCAAGAAAATGTCTCTTTTCTTAAATATATGTGCAATGGAAACTTGAAAGAAGTTGATTTCTTTTTTACTTGCGAAGGTTGATCTCCGGATCACCACTTGCAATTCCAAGTAAAAATAGAAAATCTGGCACATCCACACTAAAGAAATGTTGATGCACGCCTCTGCCCCCCGGTTACGAAGGGTTGGGACCCAATGGACTCCCACATCCGCCGACCTCGGTAGGACCGGGCGGGAGCGCGGTCCACCAAGCTGGCACACCCGGTGGGACCCGTTCATTGAGAACACGATGCTAGAAATAAAAATATTTACATATCATATCTTTTGCTCTATGCTTATATTTCTTTTCTCGATTCCTTGGCTACTTTCTAATTGGTGGCCTATGTTGGATCCCGCATGTAAAAAAAATTTCTAATTCTTTGAATTTATTTCCACTCTTTCTCTTTTCAAAAAATAAAAATAAAAAACCAGATTTTCTCATTTTGAATTCAAAATTGAGAAACCTTGATCCTTTCATATCGTTCATCGTGCTTGCAGAAATGTTGAGCCTGTTCGACTAAGGTTTTAGGCCATCGTTTCTCTTCGATGAGTTCATTAAAGATCTAAAAAAATATATAATTAGATTTCTCAGTTTGGATTCAAAATTGAGAAACCTTGATCCTTTCCTATCGTTCATCGTGCTTGCAGAAATGTTAAGCCTGTTCGACTAAGGTTTTGGGCCATCGTTTCTCTTCGATGAGTTCATTAAAGATCTAAAAAACAAAAAAAACAACAAAAAAATTAGATTTCTCAGTTTGGATTCAAAATTGAGAAACCTTGATCCTTTCCTATCGTTCATCGTGCTTGTCGAAATGTTGAGCCTGTTCGACTATGGTTTTGGGCCATCGTTTCTCTTCGATGAGTTCATTAAAGATCTAAAAAAAAATATCAGATTTTTAATTTTGGCTTCAAAATTGAGAAAGATTGATCCTTTCCTATTGTTCATCGTGCTTGCAGAAATGTTGAGCCTGTTCGACTAAGGTTTTGGGCCATCGTTTCTCTTCGATGAGTTCATTAAAGATCTAAAAAAAAAAAACAAAAAAAAATCAGATTTTTGATTTTGGATTCAAAATTGAGAAACCTTGATCCTTTCCTATCGTTCATCGTGCTTGCAGAAATGTTGAGCATGTTGGACTAAGGTTTTGGGCCATCGTTTCTCTTCGATGAGTACATTAAAGATCTAAGCAGAGGGAGGGTGGATTCGTTACCTGGCGGTCGTGGGAGAGAGAGAGAGCGGTGTGGGAGGGTCGCAGGAGGGAGACGATCGCGGGAGGGGGAGAAGTAGAGAGAGACGTCTTCTCAGCGAAAAAGAGGGAGAGGCGACACAGCAGCGAGCTCGATCGCAGGCGAGAGGAACAGAGAGATCCTCGTCGAGATGGGAGAGAGAGAGATCGTAGGCGAGATGGAATAGGAGAGAGAAAGAGATCGAGTGCTGAGATGGGAGAGAGAGAGAGGATAGGAACGAAGATTGAAGAGGGCTTTGAAAGGGGGGAAAATGAACTGTGCTGGGAGGGGACCAAATTCATTCAGTCAAGTGGCCACATGTTGGGACCACATGATTCCAGCAGGTGCTCTCTGTTGACACCAAAAAAATGTGTCACATTGCTTCTTCAAAATCCAGAAAGCTACATGAAGTCGTAGCCTACCATAAATAGGCAATGCTACATCAAAGAATCAAATCTTGTCAGAATCAAACAAAAACTGCAAGATCCTTCAAGTCAGCCAAAGAGGAGTACACAAGAAGTTTCGGGCCATTTCAAAATCATTTGGCCTAACTTCGCTCTCCGGCAGCTGAAAAGGAGCTCCCGGCGGCGAAAGCATCGGAGACACCAAATCTTCGATCAGAGCCGATGGATGGTATCAAAATACATCCAAAAGGCTCCACGTCAAGTTTCGAGTCAAACCGACAACGTTTGACCCTACATCAACCCTCGAACAACTAAATCAAGCCTCTCGGGGGCGAGAACCTCCGAGGCCATCACTCATCAGATAGAGCACATGGACGGCTTCAAAATACTTACAAAGGGCTACACGTCAAATTTCAGGTCATTTCAACAACATTTGACCATACTTTGACGCTCGGAAGCCAAATCAGGCCTCTCGACGGCGAAGCTCCCCCGGACCATGGTTTCCAACATAGAGCCTATGGATCATCTTAAAATGACTCCAATAGGTTCCCTGTTAGATTTCAAGTCAATCAGACATCGGTTGACCGCACATCAAGCCGCGACATCTTCATCGTGACAAAAGCAAGTCTACTGGTGATAGGACCCCAAACGGCTTCAAAACTCAAACAAAACCCTATGGTTAGTCTTATTTATTGCTCAGCAAGCTTCACCCCAAATTTCTTGTCATTCCGACATCGTTGGCCCTGTTTCAGCTTCTGACGGAAAATCGGCAGCTCTACGCAACAAAGTCTTCGGCTTTCTCAGAAAATTGGAAACTTTGCAAAATAAAATGCAAGGATTCTCATCAGATTTTCTACAAGGAAATCAGGCCAATAATTGGTCAAAAATGTCAAGGAAAAACACAGAAGAAAAAGAATAAAAAAACATAAAAACGGACACAAAACGGGACAAAAGGGAGGAAACCCCCCCCCCCCAGGGTCGTCAGCCCCTGGAGCCTGGGATCTCCGGGAGGGCCCCGGAAGCCCCGTTTTTCGTCATTTTTCATGATTCGAAGCGTCCAACCCCTGGGATTTTCCAAAATTCATACTTTTGAGACACCAAATCCTTTGACATCCATCAAAAACACGGGTCAATCATCAAGAGTATCAAAATCAACATTGATCGCCAACCGGTCAACCAAAAAAGTGTGCTTTCTACCCGACCGATCGAGAAATCGACAGGACAGATGGCACCGACCCGTTGTTGGCAACCAATACCTGAAGTTACATGGTCATCCGATGTCGATCTACATGAAGATCCATCGATGATCATCGCCAGAAGAATCCCAAAAGACGCGGCACGGCCCGTGACTCTTCAACTGCTCGGCGACCACTTAATGCGATTAATTGACTAGCTTTATTACAGTCATTAATCCATTTCTTTGGACGGCCCAATCAGAAGCAGGCATCCGGGAGTTACAAGTCAAGAGATTCATGACATTTAAAACATAAAACTCCTCCCATCATGGCAATTAAAGGCGATTAAATGCCCCTAATCTCCTCCGGCCAATCAGAAGCCAAGAAAAAGGAGTTACAAAATAAAGAAATTAAATCCTATAACTCCTCCCATATGCGGCTTAATGGCAATAAAAGCCCATAAACTCTCCTAAATGGCTACCAAGAGCCTATAAATAGGAGAGCACTCCAAAGGAATCCCGATCGTAAAAACAAGACAGATCCCAGATCAGAAAAAAAGCACAGAAATCCAAAGAAAGAAAGAGAGAAAACTCTGCGGAAGTTCTACACCGACCACCGCTACAAGGTGACAAAAGTCCCTTGGGGGGTACCCCCCCCCCCATGGTCCTTGCCTTCTCCTTCTGCCTCCAATGGCTTAGACGTGGCTTTTCAGCCCGTCTACTTAGTTTTTTATTGGACATAGGACCTCCTTTTGGTCTTTGTCTTCTAAAAACCTGAGGTTATAGCCAAGCCAAGCGAATCAAGAGCATCCTCTGTTCTCATCTGCATGGATGATGGCGTAGCCCACATATGGCTTGCGACTGTCAATCTGAACGAGTCCCCACAATCTCCTGAGAAGTGAGATCCTCCTTTTCTTGCTTTTCATTGTAGTTTGTATTTTTCCAAAAGACACAAAAATAACAAATCTTGTCTTTCATTATTGATAAGAATTGTAAATCGGCTATAAACGTCAAAATCGGTTATAAATGCAAAGAAAATCGCCTTTCACGGCAAATCAAGAAAAATGTCTCTTTTCTTAAATATATGTGCAATGGAAAACTTGAAAGAAGTTGATTTCCGTTTTACTTACGAAGGTTGATCTCCGGATCACCACTTGCAATTCCAAGTAAAATACAAAATCTGGCATACCCATACAAAAATGTTGATGCACGCCTCTGCCCCCTGGTTACAAAAGGGTCGGACCCAAACGGACTCCCACGTCCGCCGACCTCGGTAGAACCAAGCGGAAGCGCTGTCCATCCAGCTGGCTCCACCCGGTGGGACCCATTCATTTGAGATCACGATGCTAGAAATAAAATATTTGCATATCATATCTATTGCTCTATGCTTATACTTCTTTTCTTGATTCCTTGGCTACTTTCTAATTGGTGGCCTATGTTGGATTTCGCATCTAAAAAAAATGAGATGAGATTTTTTGGAAATTTTCTAATTCTTTGAGTTTGTTTCCACTCTTTCTCTTTTAAAAAAAAATCAAAAAATCAGATTTCTTAGTTTGGATTCAAAATTGAGAAACGTTGATCCTTTCCGTTTCGTCTCTATGCTCGCGGAAATCGTTGAGCCGGTTCGAATTGTGGAAATGGTCATTGTTTTTCTTCGATGAGTTCATTAGAAATTAAAAAAAAATAGATTTCTCATTTTGGATTCAAAATTGAGAAACTTTGATCCTTTCCTTTCGTTCGTGTGCTCGCAAAAATTGTTGAGCCTGTTCGAATTAGGATTTGGGCCATCGTTTCTCTTCGATGAGTTCATTAAAAATCTAAAAAAAAATAAAAGTAAAAAAAAAAAACAAAAAATCAGATTTTTCATTTTGAATTCAAAATTGAGAAACTTTGATCCTTTCTGTTTCGTGTCTGTGCTCGCGGAAATCATTGAGCCGGTTCGAATTGTGGAAAGGGCCATCATTTCTCTTCAATGAGTTCATTAAATATCTAAAAAAAACAAATAAAAAAAATACATAGACCACTGAGGTTAAACCAACTGCGTTCTTTAATCACTGTTGATTCAAGAAAAGCCTTGTCCAGAGTGTGGAGACAGCTTGACTGTTCTAGGCAAGGGTCCTCCAAACGGATTCATTAAGTAATCCTACCCTTACCTGGGGGCAATTCTATCAATCGAGATTTCATAAGACCGAGTTAGGAGGCCTATGTGTACTCTCTCGTCTTTTAAATAAAAAAAATTCAAATAAAAAAATTAAAATAAAAAATAAAAAATAAAAACAAATTTAAAAAAAATCTTAAAAAAATATAATAAAAAAATAAAAAACAAAAAAATGATTTTTCAAAAAAAAATCTTTAAAAAAAAAAATTAAAAATTTTTTTTTTTTAAAAAAAATCGACATTTTTGGATTCAGATCCGAGAAATTATGGTTCATTTCCTTCTGAGTACTGGCGCTCGCGGAAATCGCTGAGACCGTATTTAGATCAGAATACCATATGCCCTCTTTGATGAATCCAATCTTGACCTTTCAAAACAGAGAATCTCATCTCATGGATGCGGTCTCAAAACAATTGTGTCTAGCGGTACTAGTACGCCCTTTCAAGGTCTACTGTATTTGCGACCGGCACATTTGTAACTCCAAACTTATATTCTTCTTACCTCGAGCAAGCTCTGCTTCTCGATAAGTCGAATTTAGGTTCACAATTGCTTCTAGCAGTCACTGGGACGCTCATTCTGGGCTTACCATACGTGCGATCAGAACAATTGTACTCTCTATGGCTTTTTGCCTTCCTCATATTGCTTGGGTCATCTCCCTCGAGCGATTTGAAAAGACAAAACCATAGAACATCCCATTTATGATCATTATATTCTTGTGATTACTAATGGATGTGGCCTTGTTTCAAAAACTTTTCGAAAACTAACAATGGCAGCTTCACTAACCATTACCTTCGATGAGAACAAGCACCAGCTCATGCTTCAACAGAAGCAAACAACGCGCACCTACAAGCGCCCCATCAGCTGCCTAAGCGTCAACTCCCTCGGCAACTCTCTGAACTCCGGGTCGACGTCGATTCCCCGGACTATCGTCTTTGGGACGCTGGGACCATTCCCACTTCCCGAGGAACAAACTACTCCTTCCAAGAAGCAGAAAGTCGCCTCTTAACGTGTCACTACCTTGACACCAAAGGCGAGCACCAGAAGGCCTGAAGCCCGTGGCACCCCAACGAAGCCTCGACCTGCAAACGACCAGGTCTATCCCAAGACTTGGTCCCCAAGACCTTCACCAAACAAAGAAGGTCCCAAACATCCACCAAGCCAGCATACCTGGCCCAACTCAAGGAGAACTAGTTCTACCCTCTTGCCTACATGAAAGAGGAGAGACCCATCTCCAACCTGACTCCCAAGTCAAACCAGCATGAGCCGGCTTGTTCCTACAAGCTCAAGTCAGATCATGCATCACAAGGCCGCTGCAGACATCTGCTAAGGCCTACAATCATGCAGTCGACCCTTCGTCTCTACAGGGGCCGAACTTGAAAAATTCAAAGCTTCGCTGCAACAGGCGAAGGACCGGATTCGCATCCTGTCCTTGCCCAGCTACAAAGAAGACAGGCTTGGCTGCTGCGCCCGAGGGAGCACATCCTTCATTGTCAAAGCCTAGCCAGAGCTGACCGAAGCTCAAATTGCTCATCGTATACGCCGCAATGCGTCATATCGACAAAAGAGACTAGAGAAACAAAGGACCCAGCCTCCTACACTTCAAGTATCTCCCAAATGGGTCGAAAAAGAAAGACCCAACCAAGTTGCTGCTATCCATATGGTTGGAAAAACCAGAAGACGCCAAAAGTTCGCAACAAAAATCTATGTCCGACGTCCGATGACCCACAGCGTCTCCAGGACAAGAAGACATTCAGAAGAATCCCCTGCTCCTTCAAGCAAAGGACGGCAGAGGGATCCTTCCTCAAGCTCTTCATCAAAAAGAATGAGCCCCAGCACAGTCACCAGGCAGTTTCTTCGTTCAAATCTCGAAGGATGAACGTCCTGGCTACAAATTCTGAGCCACCACCCCACAATTCACCTCAAAATGATGTGATCACACGCATCCAGCAGTTGGAACAAGGCCAACAGAGGATTGAAACTCTGATGGAAAACCTTCTCCTCACCTTCCAAAATCAGGCGAAAAATGAACCTCCTCCGAATCATCAAGACGATGAGGTAAATAGAGAAGAAAATGAGTCACGCGCCCTTACCAAAAAGGATGTAGACGGTATCCTCGCAAAAGCAAAAGAAAGGATATACTCAAGGAGCATGGGATCAAGCCACCATATCCTTTATGGATGGACTCGGTCCCGTTTCCTACAAAATTCAAGCATCCTTCTCTCCAAACATATACGGGGAAAGGATCAGCCAGACAGCACGTCATCCACTTCAAGATCTTGACTGGAGCTATCGCGGATCAAGATGCACTCAAGATCCGCCTCTTTGCAAGTACCCTAAAAGGTACGGCCTTCGATTAGTACTCCACTCTGCCGGAGAACTCCATCCAAAACTGGACCATGCTAGAGACATGCTTCCTGACTCACTTCAAAGGTGAGGATCATCCCGCTACTATGGCTCAGCTGTGCAGCCTAAAACAGGGGGAGAATGAGTCAACATATGACTTCATTCACAAGTGGAAAGCAATGGCATACAAATGCTCTAAGGTATTGCCACAAGCGTCGCTAGTCGACATCTGCCGAAACAATATGGGAGCTAGAATCCGCTCCATGATCATCGGCAACAAATCAAAGAACCTGGGAGAACTCCTGGAAGCTTCTATAGAAGCTGAAACGGTGATAAAGACCTCAACAATCAGAAATCATCCAGAAAAGAGCCAACCGCCATTGCAACCTCTAAACCAAAGAAGAAAGAGGTCCTCAATGTGCAGACCAACTCAGCTCCTCAGCCACCAAAGAAAGCTGAAAACAAAGCTGCTGGTAAGAGAACTGAACTCTCAGATGCCTTCAAAGAACGAGTAGAGAAGAAATACCCATTTGATGAAGATATTGATGAAATCTTCGGGGATCTTGTGGCAAACGGCAAGCTCACTTTGCCTGAACCCAAAAGACCGAGTGATGTTGTCAAAACCAATGATCCTTGGTACTGTCCATACCACCAGATGATCTCGCATCCTCTCAATCAATGCTTCGTTGTGAGAGAAAAAATAAACGAGATGTGGAAAAACGGAGTCATCACCTTTGACAAAAACTATGGGTCTGCCTCCGTCAACATGGTAACATGTGGACAAACATCAAAATCACCGAAGAAGAAGATCATTACTTCCTTCAAGGTGATAAACACAATCATGCGTCTGAGGAGCTGGTTCCTTACCCGACACTAGACGGACAACCCATATGGGTACATCCCGATCTCCTCGAAGATGAAAATTGGGAGGTCATGAAAACAAAGCCTACAGCTCAACAGCGAAGGCAGGCTAGGAAACATCTCCTCAACCTCAAACAGCAAGAGAAGACCCAGCCAAAACAAGAAGTCCAAGAAAAGGCAGACTCCTCTACCGCTTCACTGGAGGCAATAAAAATGTCCTTTCCAGAGACTTCAAAGGGGGTAAGAAAATTCACTCTCAGTGATTTCATGCCACCTCAATTCAAAGAAGCCATGCAGGGGGCATCATACTCTTACAATTCGGTAGTTGGATTCTCCATTGATGGATACAAGTCCAGCGACACCAATGATGGATTCGAATCCAACTACACCGACGAATGGGAGGAGTCCCCTGAAACAGGAGAATATCTCTCCAATGAAGAATGGGTTCCTAAGACTCATCTTATGCCAGTAATCTGGTATAACCCCCTACAGGCACAAGGATCCTGGTCTGATGATGAAGAAGACCAAAAGGCTGTACAAGAAAATACTGTTGAACCAGCACCCCTCATTGCTCCAGTGGAAATCAACGATGTTGAGCCACAAAGAGTTGATGAAGAAGTTGATTTGGCTCCTATGCCTGATCTTGAAGAATATGCAAGGATCTTGCAGTGTTTCGCTCTAGAACAAGAGTAAGACCACGTAAACGAGCCTCCTCGCAATCCAGAGCCGGAAGTCCCTGAAGACCATCAGGTACATCCTCCCTTAACTCCTGAAAATGGAGAAAATTGCTGGATAGACGATCCTCTTACATCCAAGGATGAGTCTGACTCCGAACAGAAAACGTCTCCTGTCAGAGCTTCCTGTAATACGATAGTTCGGGATTATAACTCTTCCGAAGCATCGTCTGATGATATCATTCGGGATTATAACTCTTCCGAAGCATCGTCTGATGAGATCACTTACACTCCGACGACTCCTAGCAATGTATATTCTGGAGCCACCTCATCTCACGTGACTTTCACTGAGACGACACCCTCTCAGGTTTCTTCTCCTGAGACTGTGACTTCAAAGTTAACACCCTTCCTGACTAAAGAATTCCCAGCTATTGATGCTTGGGACGATGAATTGGTCAACGAAGAAGAAAGGTTACTAAATGTTGTTCAGGACTTGTTCCCGGAAAATGCTCCATGCAACACAATCACTGAGGATGGCAACTCTGCTACTGATATATCCTTAGCAAATGAAAAACGACAGCCTCTTGATCTTGAAGACAATCTTCCAAACGAAGACCCTTCTCAAGAAGCTCTCGAAGTTGGTAGAGGCACCCGCTCTGGCCGGGACTACCACAAAAATTACAACCAATCTTCCTTTACATATGTATATCCTTCGGGGAAAGATGTTATAAGTGCCCCCAGTGGCAACAATGATGAACATGTAGGCCCTAAGGAGGCTTTCAAGTATGACTTGATTGAACACTTCAAGCACATACCTGCACGTCTGCACATCCTGGATTCATTGCGAATGTCTCCGCACACTCGTGATAATCTCATTTCAGAATTACAAAAGCTGAATGAGGATGTCGATAAACATGCCCCGCAAGTCCTCCAAATTGAAATGGACTACCAGGTCAAAGACTCAGAAGCTTCCTCAAAGGGAGAAAAGAAGAAAACTGAGGGATCATGCATTGAATGCCTCTCGGTTCAAAAGGCGGCCAGTGCAACCATCGCCTTCACTAAGGATGACCTCCTACTTAGCGAAACAAGGCACAACCAACCCCTGTACTTCACAGGGTACATCAAGGAAATGCCTATGCACAGAGTTCAGATCGACCCAGGTTCTGCACTCACTCTCATCTCCACTTCGGCTCTCGAAGAGTTAGGCATCCCACCCACAAGCTGAGCCACACATCTGTATCTATCTTTGGATACGATGGGAGTACTCAAAGGCCTATCGGCAAAATCAGGTCAAGTTGCAGATCGGTGATCTTATCTCTGAGGTCACTGTGTATGCAATAAAAACCTTTTAATGCTATAACATCCTTCTCGGATGCCCCTGGATCCACAAGAATGGTGTTGTCCCTTCAACTTTACATCAATGCATCAAGTTTGTTGGCGACGACGGCATGATACATCGAGTCTTTGTGGACAGGAAACCCTTCAAAGGTAAAAAAAGTCCACTTCGCAGACTCACAGATGTATGAAGGTGAGAAAGAAGAAGAGGTGAAGCAAACAACACCATTTTCCGAAAATCTCCAGAAAGATAAAGGCAAGGCTCCTCAACAATCACCGGAAGAAAACAAACTATCCGGTAAATCCGAATAGAGCATTCTAACTCCCTTCATCATCTCCCTCAAACCTTCAAAGCCTTTGGTCATCACAACTAAAGTGAAGAAGGCAAAGCAAAAGTCTGGGGGCAAGTTTATTGTCTCTTCGTGTCTATCATGCAAGACACGGATTCGGGTTCATAGCTAGAAGACGACATATCGTCAAGTCAAGCTGACACTCAGTAAGTTCAACCTGCTCTTGCTCCAATGGAGACAACTTCTGACATAGAAGACCCTACGTCAGCTTCCTTCGTTGTTCCAACAACTTCAGCAAAGGAAAAGCCGATCTTCTTCCATAGATCGGATGCTTCTTCATCAAACTCCATGCTTGAACCTTTCCAAAATGAAGATATGCCTCAACTATCCTTATATAGTTCTGTGGCACAAGCTATTATGAAGAAAATGGGTTATGACGCTCAAAACCAAGTCAGTTTGGGAGAAGGATGTGGTATTCTCGCGCCATTGGGGCCCGTCTTGACCAAAAGCCAGCTAGAAGATTGGAGACTCTACGGCTATGTAGAAAAGTCTTCACACGGGCTAGGGTACAATCCCGACACTCCCCTGACACAGTTGACACAGAGGATTAAAAGTCAATTTACTGACCAAGCCTCAACATCTCGTATCCATGAAGACATCGATCTCCCTGGATATCTCTTCGATGAGTCACTTGACAAAGATCTAGGAAGCTCGTCCAATTGGTACGATTTCTCTAACAATGAAGAGGAGATATCCGATGGCACAGACGTGTGGTCTTCTGACCCAGAAGAATCCCCGTCTCCAAAAGAAGTACCCTACTTCGACCCGGATTCAACAGGTGATTGGGATCATCTCATAACAAACCTTGAGAAAATCGCCGATCAAGAAGACCTGTGGAAAGGAACATAACCTTGGTCCGGAAATGCCCTTGAAACCCCAGAAGGTTTCGTTGAGCTGGAAGCCTCCGAAAATATTATGGAGGAACCACCTTCGGACCTTCCAACAGAAGATCCTGTTCAAAAGATAGGCTTAGGAACACCTGATAACCCACGTCCTGTATTAATAAGCAAGAATATAAAGGATGATGAGTTACCCGAGTATATCCCTTTCTTCGTGAGTTCGTTGATTGCTTTGCATGGTCTTACGCTGAAATGCCTGGTTTAGACCCCAAAATAGCAGTCCACAAACTCAATCTTCAAGAATACATCAAGCATGTCAAACAGGGCCAAAGAAGATTCCGTCCAGATGTGATGGATAAAATTGATCAAGAAGTTCAAAAACTCAAAAGCGTCGGCTTCATCCGTGAGGAACAACATCCTGAATGGTTGGCCAACATTGCCCCCGTGACAAAGAAAAACGGGCAGATCAGGGTCTGTATTGACTATAGAGACCTGAATGGCGCATGCCCTAAAGATGAACTTCCGCTCCCCATACCAGAGGTAATGATTGATAACACCTGTGGATTTGAGCGAATGACATTCATGGATGGTTTCTCTCGCTACAATCAGATAAAGATGCATCCTGAGGATGAAAAACATACATCCTTTCGGACCCCATTTGGCGGTATTGCTACACTGTCATGCCATTTGGTCTGAAAAATGTTGGTGCCACATATCAGAGGGCTATGATGAAAATATTCCAAGACATGCAGCACAAGACGGTTGAATGTTACGTTGATGACCTCGCCGTCAAAAGCAAAAGAAAGGAAGATCATCTTGAAGACCTTCGAGAAGTCTTCCTCCGACTTCGCAAACACAAACTGCGAATGAATCCTTTGAAATGCTTCTTCGATGTCTCGTCGGGTAAGTTCTTCGGATTTTTAGTTCGGAAAGCTGGAATAGAGCTTGACCCCATAAAAGTCAAAGCCATTCTAGAAATGCCCTCTCCAAGAACCTTGAGAGAACTCAAAGAGCTTCAAGGGAGATTGGCCCACATCAGACGGTTCATCTCCAATCTTTCGGGAAATGCCGTCCATTCTCCCGGTTGATGAAAAAAGGTGTAAACTTTGTCTGGAATGCTGACTATGAAGCTGTGTTCCAAGATATTAAGTCATACCTAACTAAACCTCCAGTGTTAGCTGCTCCTACCACTGGAAAACCATTTATCTTGTACACAAGAGCCTTTGATCACTCTCTGGGAGCTCTGCTTGCACAAGAAAATGATGAAAGAAAAGAAGCTGCTCTATACTACCTCAGCCGCATGCTAGTAGGTGCAGAGCATCACTACTCTCCAGTCGAAAAAGAATGTCTTGCAGTGATATTCGCCGTACAAAAGCTGCATCACTACTTGATTTCCAACACATTCTACCTAGTCTCAAGGGTCAACCTCTTGAAGGTCCTTGTCACAAAAGCAGGTTCCCTCAATGCCCGACTGGCAAAATGGTCCATCCTTCTATCACAATTTGATATCAGGTATGTACCGCAAAAGGCGATCAAAGGGTAAGCTCTAGCGGACTTTCTTATAGAGCATCCATTGCCTAAAGATTCTCCACTCAGAGATGATCTCCCAGAAGAACCAGTCTACAATGTGGAGACTTTCTCATAAAGTGCCTCCTGGGACATGTACTTTGACGGTGCAACCAGGACAAATGAAAAAAGATAGCTGATCTCGGGAGTTGGCATCCTCTTTGTTAACCCAGACAAATACATGATTCCACACACTTTCTCGCTACTGGAACCATGCACAAACAATGCAGCTGAATATTAAGCTCTGGTCCAAGGATTGGAACTCGCCATCGAATATAGTATCACCATGCTGGAAGTCTTTGAAAAATTGGTTTTTCAAAAAAAAAAAACTGCGGGGAAGCGACGCTTAGTCGATGCTCGCACAAATCAAAAGCATGCGAACTTTCAAAAAAAAAACTGCGGGGAAGCGACGCTTAGTCGATGCTCGCACAAATCGAAAGCATGCGAACCACGTTCGACAATTTCAAAACCGCAGGGAAGCGACATTTCGTCGATACTTGCAAAATCCAAAATCATGGAAATGCAACATTTCAGTTGATATCCACAACCTAAATTTCAAAGGTTCAAAAAAAAAACCTAGAAACCGTGGAGATGCAACATTTCAGTTGAAATCCACAACCCAAATTTCAAAGGTTCGAAAAAACCTAAAAAACCATGGAGACGCAACATTTCTGTTGATATCCGTACCCAAAGGTTCGAGAAAACCATAAATTTCAAAAATCATGGGAAAACGACATCAAGTCAGTACCAGCAAAACCAGAATTTTTGAAAAGTAAGGATGCGACATTCCATCAATACTTGCACTCAAATCCGCGAGGATGCGACATTCCATCGATACTCCCAACCGAATGAGCAAGGATGCGACATTCTGTCAATACTTGCATTTTTGAAAACCAAACCGGCTATAAATGCCACCAAAACCGGCTATAGATTGTTGGGATTGGTGTATGCCCTAAAGCCCACTAGTTGCATTCTCATCTTTTGTTACTGGATATTTACTGGTTATTTAATTGAAAGACTCTTTTATGCTTAAACATGTATATATGTATGGTTGTGTAAGGCCCATTGTTTCTAGTAAATGAATTAGGTGTGTAGTGTCTACACACAGATAGGTCTTATTCATGGACAACTGGAAACATCATATTTGTTCATAACTGAAAGATGGAGCTGGGCACTTCATCTTGGTAGAAGTTATAATGAGATACTCTCCTATATAGGGTGACATACCTAAGTCACGGGAGGGCTTTCCCGGATCTATCTCATTAGTGCATGTGTCATGCATTGAACAGGACCGATGTAGGTGTGATCTCTAAAATAGTACTATCACAGAAAAGAGATCAAGTCACCTCATGCTACTAAGTAACCGGTGCTCTTAATCTGAGCATTTGTGGATGAACTGACGAAGTCAAGTTCTTGTGCTTTAATTCACTATGGGTGAGATTCTATTCATGGGTCAACAGCTCTGTGTTTGGGTACTCGACTTGATCAGTTGGGACGTGCAGATGCAATATAGAATCTATGCCATCTGATGATGGAATAATCGTCCCCTTAGAATTATCCGATTAATCATCAAAATCTAAGATCTTAGTATATGGATGTTCCATATGGATATTGAACTTGTGGGTCGCTCCCTAGATCAAGAGAATGATATTCGAATGATGATTATGTTTAAGGATATGAAGTTCTAAGGTTTAGATGTAATCGGGAAGGTTGATAGTACATGTGATAACCTGACTCGATTATGGATGTTACATAGAGGGGCATTCAGGTCATTACACTTAGTAGGTCGAAGACAAACCGTCATTTTATGACGAGCTTATTATAATATATATTTGTCCTTGGAGTTCAACCATAACTCTCTAGTGGGATGAGTTAAGGTTAAAATGGTCTTTATGTTGCTATGGGTTTAGCAATGGACATTTTGGTCATTTTGGGAGCCAATGGCAAATATGTCTTTTGGTCCCTTCTCTAGTCACTTACCAAGATTGGCATGGTTTCCTAAGATGTTTATATAACATAAGGATGAATTATTTTAGTGGAAAAATAATTTTGAGTTTAAATTCAAATAGGCCTTTGATGGCATACATGAATTTAACTCTAGATAAATTGTATGTGGGCCATGGTGTGCATTGATATGTGGGACGTCCATAATAGGATTTCCATGGGTAAGGTTTCCAACTTGAGTATGACTCTACTTGGAAAGTTGGACTCCTATTGGATTAGTATTCCTATGAGTTAGTTTCCTTTTGGATTAGGAACTTAAAATTAGTAAGTGTTCTACAACTAGTATTACTAATTGTATGGAAAGTTCCTTTTGGTTTCCTTTTCTAATTAGAGTGTTTCTTAAAGGAAATAAGTCTTTCCTTTTTGGACATAAATTAGAATAAGGAGAGATAACTAATTGGGAAAGGTTTCCACAAAAGTTTCTATAAAAGAAACAAAGCACCCTTGGACGTCCACCATGTTTGTAAGCAAGAATCACTCCCACACGTCCAGCCCTCTAGTTCCTTTCTTCTCCCTTGAAGAAAGTTGTAGGTCTGAGATTTTCATGAGAAAAATAGTTCTTGTTTCCTAGATTAAGATCCCACCATCTTAGCCAATCAGATTTGGAAGTGAGATAGAGGAGAAGACCAAAGGCAATACTAGTGCAAGAAAATTCCAGCAACTTGTTTGCAAATTGCAACTCTGAGTTCGCGCCTTTGGATCTATTTTTTCAGAGATTTGAAGTCTACAAATCTTCGAGGTAATAGTCTTCTATCATCCCTATTAATTAGACACATGTTGGTCATGATTTAATGGAGTTTCTATGGCGATTCTTTATGGCTGATTTCCGCTGCATAGTGCAGAAATCAGATTTTTTTAAAATCTGTCATGCTTTGCATCAGCCATAGTAGTCTCTTTATGAGAAGTTTTCAGATCTGAATCGCGGTTTCTTTCATAGATGCCACCAAAACCGGCTATAAATGCCACCAAAACCGGCTATCAATGCCACAAAATAAAACCGGCTATCAATGCCACAAATCAAAAACTTGGCTTTCAAAGAAAAAACCCGGCTATTAATGCCACAAGACTGGCTATCAATGCCAAAATCGGCTTCCATGCCACAAACAAAATCTGGCTCCCATGCCAAAATAATCATTTGACAAAAGATTTTCACAAAATGATAAACTTTTGAGCAAATCCCATTTAGCAATTACTTTCATCATAAAAAAGATTTAAGTGAGCGCAGGGAAAACAAAACAAAAAAAAGAGAGCACCCAAAAAAAAAATACATGCGGTACCAAAAAAAAAGAGAAAGTGTTCACAAACACTACAAAAAAAGAGTACAAAAAAAAAATACACGTTGTACCAAAAAAAAAAGAGAATGACAGTTTCTGCTACAAAAATCAGAAGCTTAGCCAAAGATGATCTCTAGCCAAAATTTCAGCTCCTCAAGCAAACTTTTGGCCTCAGCCGTCAGGAATTCCAGGGCACGCTTCTTCAGGAAATTGCCATGAGATGCCGGGGTGGGCTGTAACCCTTCTTTCACATCGGGAAGCTTATCCCGAGCAGTTCGCCATTGTTTGTCCTCTTGAAATTTCCTTTCAAGGACTCGATCAGCATCTGCAACCCGGCGAATCAGAGCATTCTCCCTGTCGCGAGCCTCTATTATAGCAGCCCACTTGGCAGCGACTTGTGCCTTCAAATGCTCAAGACGTTTCCTGGCCTCATCGACCTCCCTATCAAGGATTTTAAGGTCATGTGTCAGTCCAATGATGGCTAGCCCTTCTAAGTTCTTCTCTCGGACTATCTGCCTCCTGCTTTGTGTAGCCTCATTCAGGTCAGACTTAGCCTTATCAGCAGGGTCCAGGAACATCTCCTTGAAGAACTGGTCATTTGCAAAACCCATGGTCTCAAACCACTTGTCACCCGGTGCAATGATCCTATCAACGATCGCCCTGGCTCCTGTGACATCCAGACCAGCCTCTTCGGCATCACTGAGAATCTCCTGCACATGCTGGATCATGCCAAAATCCGGCATCCAATTGCCCAGAAAGGAGAGTCTCAATCCAAGAGCTCAGAACCCGCACCACCACCTTCTTCGCAAAAGGAAGAGATGCCCCAGCTGAAGATTCGCCCAACTCCGTTGGTCGGCTACTCATGTCATCACCCGTTGGAAGAGTAACAAAAGAACTCTTTCCAGTTGGAGCTACTTGGGAAGGAATCTCAGCACGAGGTATCTCCTCAACAGTGTCAGAACTGGTCCCGGGAGTCTCTACCTCTGGATCGACCTCTGGCATCTCTTGCTCTAGCTCTGAAGAAAGCGACGGACTCTCCTCTGTCACTTCAAAAACTGCCAAAGAAACACAAAAAGGTATGAATATGATCCTGTTTGAAAATCATTATCAGGGTTATTACTACAAAATACCTTCTTCGACGACTGGCAGAAGACTCTCTTCCTCCATGAACTCATCGGAAGCATCCTCAACATTTGCGTCCATCGATGGTTCAAAGTCATCGAAATCCTGTGGCAAGTCAGCTGACAACAAATTGTTAGCAAACCAAGTCACAGACAAAAAAAGAAAGCAAAAAGAACTCATACTAGTTGGAGATTCTGGAATCACTCCAGAGTCCCTCGGTTCTTCTTCTGGTGCCACGACCGGATCCGTCACCGCCTCTTCGGTTGGAATCTCAGGCATCGCTAAGTTTTCCTCTACTAAAAAAAAGCAGTAGGGGAGAGAACATATCAAGACATGGAAAAATCCCATGAAAATAAATGGAAAGAGAAAAAGGAAGAATCATACCTTCGCCGATAGTCTCTTCTTCTCGGCTTCTCTTTTCCGGAGGCTCATCAGCATTCCCTGGTACCTCATTAATAGTAAGAGGGACTTCTAAGTCAGAAGAGTCCTCATGTCGCCCCTTGCTGCGATGAGGACCCCTCTTCCTCTTACTTCTGTGGGCTTGCTTCTTAAAAGAACCTGCCCCGCTGTCAGAGTCAGGTTTCCCACTTGACTCCTCACTGGATGGTCTACTCTTGCCAGTAAACTCCACGGAAGCTTGCATCCAGCATCAACTTCAGCTTCCTCCTGTTCTAGCTACTCTAAGGCCTCATCAGGTATTTCTCGAACAGCTTCAGAACCAATGACGCCCTGGTCACCGAGAAAACCTATCTTGTGCTTCTCTCCAGAAAGGAATGCCCAAACTTCCTCTCGTCGGACGCCATCCTACTTTCCAAGGCCCTTTCCAAATGACAGCTTCACATCAAGCTCCTTCTTGGAAAGCCCCTGATATGCCAAAAAGCTCTCCGCGAACCACTTCGCAAAGCTGGCAGTCCGAGAAGTCGACAACAAAGGATAAGAGATCATGGCTGTAGTGTCTTCAGCACTATAGAAAGCCCATGCGTTTCTCCCGTCCTGTAAACCTCCCAAGCGCTTCACCATGCTTGAAGGCACTCTAACAATGCCTTGAGAAAAGCCTAACTGCAGAGCAAAGCGAGAAGGTACATACGGCTGGATGTCGACGAAAAGATGTCTGCGGTACACCATCGTGCCAACACGTATGCTGAAAAGCCACTCCTTCTCTGCATTTGTCAAGGAGTAATGCCTTCCCGACCCCGCCCTGGTAGAGTCTCGGGAGGCACCAAAATCAAAAGCCTTCTTCCGCAACTCCAGAGATAGATTCACTGAAGACTGCCCCATCTCGACGTTCTTGAATCGTCGGATCCTCATGCGGGCAAACAAAAGTGATTCGGACACGGCTTTGCCCTTAGCCAGCCGAATCATCAGAGGATCATCATTTCGTGCAGCACCCAGCCGGTGGAAGCCAGGACAGTGGTACACATACCACGAATAAAAGATGTGGGCTGAAAATACCCTATTCATTGGGAGCCCAAGCCGAACCAAAAAAGCAGCAGCCTGCAGTTCGGTACACAAGTAGGAGTAGAGAGCTGGCACCAAAGCAAGCTGCTCTCCAAACGCCATCTGACAAGCCGGAAAAATATAATGCGGCCTGATGTGCATTCCACCTCCTCCAGCAAAAACGGCCTCACCAAGCCAATAAGTGAGGTGAACAACGAGATCTCTCCGCAGTACAATGTCAGGACATATGGCGTTTGTACTCACACAGAAATCTCTCAACTCTTATTGCATAGTTAAGATCTTCTTCGAACCCGGATCCTGAGCCTTGGCTTCCCGGGTCGCACAATCAGAAGACTCCCTGCTATCAAAAAAATTGGGGAACGAAGAGCCAGAACTCTTCCAACTGCTGGATCTAACTTTCAAGCCTTCCGCCTCCTTCAAAAAATCATAGAAGGCAACGAGCTGAAAGTATAGAAGCCTAAACTCCTCAGACCGCTCCTCAAGGACACTATCAATCGGCATAAACTCTTGATAGAGTTTCCCAAGGATGGGCAATCCAGTAATGGCGCTCAGCTCCTTCAATGAGAAACTAATCTCACCATTCATCACAATGAAGGTATTGGTTTGTGGAAGGAATGACTCCAACATAGCCATGAAGGCCTCGTCGGAAAAGTTCACGGTCTCCCTAAAGGCGCGGACCGCATCAAAAATCTCGGCATCCTTCAAAACGGCACCACCAATCAGCAGGACGCGATCAGGCCACGACTTCCACTCGGAGTAAGCACTGAAACGGCCACAAAGTCGAAAAGGCTTCACCCAATTGCTGCCATCACCGCTAAAAATGCCAAGGCCCACCGGTCTCAAATCGACCAACGGATAATCAGAGCCCTGGTAACCGCTGGCTGGCATCAACATGTCCATGTCCGTAGGCGACTTCTCCGCATGTCCAGGAGAACCGCCAACAAAAACCTCAGTCTTGATTACATTTGTCCTTCCCACTCAGCTTAGAGGATCTTCCCTCTTAGAGCACGTGGGGGCAAGGCTCATGATCGAGATGGTACGATCAAACGTCGACCGGGTAGCAACAGTCTTCTTCTCACCATCTGTTGTGAAAGAGAACTGAAAACATCTCCTCTGGTATGTCATGTCATCAGGGATAGCATCACCAAAGAAGAAGATAGGCTTGGGTAAAATACTCTGATCTTCCATCACCCATGGACGACAGCTTACCATGATCTTATAAAATTCCTCTCCCTTGAGAGCGATCAGTCGCTGCCTCATCTCATCTCTGTTAAGGGAGTCGCACTCTTCCAGATTTCTCTCAACATAATGAACCTTGTCCCAAGCCTGCTGAACGGCCGGATTAGATGATCTAGCAGATCGACGAGGTACGCTGGTGGCAGGCTCTTTACCCTTGTTCGTTCTAGAGGAACCACCTGCAAAGGATGGAAAAGAAAAAGATCAAACATCAAAATGACAGAATTTCGCTAAAAAAATCTAGTAAAATTTTGACATGACTCCGGGTAATTCAGAAGAAAAAGGAAATATCCCGAAAGAAATAAAAAGCTTGAAGATGGGCTCAACATTGCTGCGAGCTCCGGAACTCCAAACTTTCGAAACCTCAAAGTCTCCACAAAATCAGGAAGGGCTCAACATCACTACGAGCTCCAAATTCCCAAATTTGCGAAAACTTTCAGGTATGCTATTACATCATGCTACAATTCAATTTACAAAAAAAAACATACACGCATGAGCATCTTGGTTTGCAAAAAAAAATGCATTATCATGATGAGCAAAAAAAAAAGAAACTTTCTCAAAAAAAAAAAAAAGAGAAAGGAGAAAGAAAAAGAACAAAAAAGAAGGAAGAAAAAGAAAACTTTTTCAAAAAAAAAGAGAGAGAAAGAAAACAAAAAAAAAAGAGAAAAAGGAGGGCGGGCCCACAGGCCACGTGGCCGTAAGGCCAAATCCGTACGGATCTGTCAGTACGGCCCACAAAAGAAACAAAAAAAAGTGCAAAAAAAAGGAGAGAAAGCACGAAAAAAAGAGAGGGAAAACACGTGTAAAAAAAAACAGAGAGAAAACACGTGGAAAAGAAAAAAAAAGAACTTTTTATTTCCTACAATGGAGTTTTTTTTAAAAAGGGAACTTACTTGAAGCCATTGATGGAGAAGAAGAAGAAAAGTCTTGAAAATCTTGAAGAAGAAGAACTCTTGGTCTTGAAGCCCTCTTGGGATTGTTGCAAAAGAAAGTAATAAGAGCAAGAGATCCAACCTCTTGCTTGCTTTTATAGAAGAGAGCAAACCAAAGAAGGAAAGAAGAAAGATGTAAGTGTTACTAATTAGTAACCTTACCAAAAGAAAGGAATTAGAAAGATTCTTTCCCAAAAAGAAAGATATCTTGAGGGATTCTCTCTCAAAAAGAAATCAATGAGAGATTTTCTCCCAAAAGATAGGAGATTTTAGATATTCTCTCCCAAAGAAATATACCGTGAGATATTTGAAAGTCCAAGATCGAGTCCTAGAGGGGGGGTGAATAGGGTGAGCTCAAAGACTTTGAATAATTTTAATTCTTTTAGCTTTTAAGTCACTTATGCTTTGTTGAATATTAATTATCTTGTGAAAAAGAGAGGTCTCTAAGTTAATCATTCACAAGAAGATAACTACAAGAACCAACAAACAATAAAAGCATCAATCACATAGGGTAATCAAAAGAGCAATCACCATGATGCAAGTATTTATAGTGGTTCGGCCAACGTGCCTACATCCACTCCCGGTAACCCTACCGGATTTCCACTAACACAAATTAAGGTTTTGGATCACCTCAAACCTTACAAATACATCACTATGCTTTTCAAGGCTAAGCATGAACCTTTACAACACAACATGTGCTTTTCAAGGCTAAGCACCAACCTTTACAAGAAGAGGATTCTCTCTTAAATAAAATGCCTATTGATGCATGGATAAGAGAACAATTTAAGTGCAATGAAGTGCCTCTAAATAGGCTGATTTGAAAATGAAATATCAATCTCTAGATACATGCATATGAATGAGAAAGTCTATGATTTATGCATATACTAGAAACCACTCTGTCTCTTTTTAGAAAGATGAAACTTTGAATGATGCAAAGATGTTAATCATATGTATGAGAAAGAGTAGAATGAAGAACACATGGTTTGAAAGGATAAGCTAACTTGATTTTAAACAAATGTAACTTAAATCAAAACAAGTTAGATTTGAACCATTAAAACAAACTCATGTGAAGTATAAGTCAAATGTTGTAAACCTATGGATAAACAAGTTTAAAGATCAAACGATGATAGGAAGACAACATTCATTTACTTAAAACATGCTTTTGAAAGAAAACAAAGATTAAGACAAAGCATGAGATATATTGAGAAAAGAGAGCACACCCATTTGTGATGAATCAAAGGTTGAATCCATGGATTTGCCCCATAATCCCTTTAATAAGTCTCTTAAAAGGTTGTCCTTCCTTGGCCTCAAAAGTTCATTAAAGTTCAGCAACTTTTCCCAAACAAAAAGCCACTTTTTATAGCCAAAAAGTTCCCAACGGATAGTATTCGGTCGACCTGCCCCTGTTCCCGGTCGACCTGCCTTAAACGGTCATAAATCTGCCCGTTGCAGGAAGTCCCAAACGGCTAACTTTTCGGTCGACCTCTCAGTGTGGTCGGTCGACCGAAACCCTTGGTTCGGTCGACCGACTACACAGGAGGTCGACCGAAAACATGCCCAGAAATTTGAAAAAATAGAAACTTGAAAGTTTTGAGGGCATCTTTCCAGGGGACTATTAGACACTGATTCAAGCTTGGATTCATGAAAGAGAAAGGATTAAAAATGAAAATATAAAGACATGAAACCTTCAAAAAGAAAAGATTTAAAGTGAAAACATTTGAAAACTTGAAAGCCTGAATTAAAAACTTCATGATCTTAAGAGACATAATGGCTTTGAAAAGCATGCATATCATATAATAAAATCAAAGATTATGAAAGATAAATATGCATAAGATTCTAAGATTAAAAACATGAATGAATGAGAGGTCAAGCCATGACAATGAATGCATCCTATCAAATTGCAACAAAATAAAACTCTAACAATATTCTCTCCCAAAATAAAGGGAACAAGAGAGATTCTCTCCAAGTAAAGATATTATTAGATATTCTCTATCCAAAAGAGATATTTTTAGATATTCTTTACAAAAATGACACAATATGAGATCTAAGCCATTTCAAAAGCTTAAGGTCCCATGGGTTAGCCCATATGAGCCAGGTTTGACCACCTAGGCACTAAAAAAAATAATAAATAAATAAAATTGGGCTTTTAGTCAAAGAGAAATCCCTCTTACCAAGAGCTCACAAAAATGGTTCCATACCTCTTTTGAGTTGATCGGACCATACAAAAAAGAATTCCAAGCCCCATGAGCTTCCAGAAATCAAGCCATCCAGCCTCATATACCAAATTGAGCCAAAATCTTGAAATTGACATTCCACAAAAATCCAAACCAAATCCTGGTCCCCTAACTTGCCACATACAGCTTGTTAGGTTACAAGACCAAAACCAAAAACCAAAACCTGATCCCTAACTTGCTACATACAACCTGTTAGGTCACAAGATCAAAACCAACATCGACCCCCCAACATTCCACATACAGCTTGTTGGGTCACACAGTCAAAACAAAACCCGACCCCCTAACCTGCCACATACAGCTTGTTAGGTCACAAGGTCAAAACCCAAATCCACATCCCTGTTGTCATCTTCAAAACTTTGCCTCGAGATGGTATGTGATCCCTTTCACTACCATAAAAATCACCTGGAAGCTCAAAAGGCTACAAATACCAAAAGAAAGACTGCTAAAAGACTCTTGGTCAACTCACAAGCTCTCCTTCGAAAAATCTCTTCGAGGCACATCGACTACAAAAGTTAAGCAACTCGTCGCTGCACCTCGAGGGGGCATTTGTTGACACCAAAAATGTGTCACTTTGCTTCTTCAAAATCCAGAAAGCTACATGAAGTCGCAGCCTACCATAAATAGGAAATGCTACTTCCAAAAATCAAATCTTGTCAGAATCAAACAAAAACTGCAAGATCCTTCAAGACAGCCAAAAGAGGAGTACACAAGAAGTTTCGGGCCATTTCAAAATCATTTGGCCTAACTTCGCTTCTCCGACAGCTGAAAAGGAGCTCCCGGCGGCGAAAGCATCGGAGATACCAAATCTTCGATCAGAGCCGATGGATGGTATCAAAATACATCCAAAAGGCTCCACGTCACAGAGTCAAACCGACAACGTTTAACCCTACATCAACCTTCAACCAGCTAAATCAAGCCTCTCGGCGGCGAGAAACCATCGAGGCCATCACTCATCAGATAGAGCACATTGACGGCTTCAAAATACTTACAAAGGGCTACACGTCAAATTTCAGGTCATTTCAACAACATTTAACCAGACTTTGACGCTCGGAAGCCAAATCAGGCCTCTCGGCGGCGAAGCTCCTCGGGACCATGGTTTCCAAGACAGAGCCTATGGATCATCTTAAAATGACTCCCCTCCCTGTGAAATTTCAAATCAATTGGACATCGGTTGATCGCACATCAAGCAGCGACATCTTCATCGCGACAAAAAAAAGTCTACTAGTGATAAAACCCCAAACGGCTTCAAAACTCAAATAAAAGCTATGGTTGGTCTTATTTATTGCTCAGGAGGCTTCATACCAAATTTCAGTTCATTCCGACATCGTTTGGCCCAGTTTCAGCTTCTGACGGAAAATCGGCAGCTTGCGCAACAAAGTCTTCGGCTTTCTCGAAAAATTAGAAACTTTGCGAACCAAATCCCAGGATTCTCATCAGTTTTTCTACAGGGAAATCAGGCCAATAAATGATCAAAATATCAATAAAAAATACAGAAGAAACAAGAATAAAAAAACATCAAAACGGACACAAAAAGCGGGACAAAAGGGGGGAAAACCCCCCCAAGGTCGCAGGCCCCTGCGACCGTGGAGCCGGGATCGCCTGGAGGGCCCCGGAAGCCCCGTTTTCCGTCGTTTTTCGCGATTCAAGCGTCCGACCCCTGGGATTTTCCAAAATTCATACTTTTGAAACACCAAGTCCTTGACATCCGTAAAAAAAACACGGGTCAATCATCAAGAGTATCAAAATCAACATTGATCGCCAACCGGTTAACCAAAAAGTGTGTTGCTTTCTACCCGACCGATCGAGAAATCGACAGGACAGATGGCACCGACCCACTGTTGGCAACCAATACCTGAAGTTACATGGTCATCCGATGTCGATCTACATGAAGATCCATCGATGATCATATCCAGAAGAATCCCAAAAGACGCGGCACGGCCTGCGACTCTTCAACTGCTCGGCGACCACTTAATGCGTTTAATTGACTAGCTTTATTACAGTCATTAATCCATTTCTTTGGACGGCCCAATCAGAAGCAAGCATCCGGGAGTTACAAGTCAAGAGATTCATAACATTTAAAACATGAAACTCCTCCCATCATGGCGATTAAAGGCGATTAAATGCCCCCAATCTCCTCCGGCCAATCAGAAGCCAAGAAAAAAGAGTTACAAAATAAAGGAATTAAATCCTATAACTCCTCCCATTATGTGGCTTAATGACAATAAAAGCCCATAAACTCTCCTAAATGGCTACCAAGAGCCTATAAATAGGAGAGCACTCCAAAGGAATCCAGATTGGAAAAACAAGACAGATCCCAGATCAGAAAAAAGCATAGAAATCCAGAGAAAGAAAGAGAGAAAACTCTGCGGAAGTTCTACACCGACCACCGCTACAAGGTGACAAAAGTCCCTTGGGGGGTACCCCCCCAAGGTCCTTGCTTTCTCCTTCTGCATCCAATGGCTTAGATGTGGCTTTTCAGCCCGTCTACTTGGTTTTTTATTGGACATAGGACCTCCTTTTGGTCTTTGTCCTCTAAAAACCTGAGGTTATAGCCAAGCCAAGCGAATCAAGAGCATCCCATGTTCTCATCTGCATGGATGATGGCGAAGCCCACATATGGCTTGCGACCGTCAATCTGAACGAGTCCCCCACAATCTCCTGAGAAGTTAGATCCTCCTTTTCTTGCTTTTCATTGTAGTTGTATTTTTCCAAAAGAGACAAAAATCACAACTCTTGTCTTTCATTATTGATAAGAATTGTAAATCGTCTATAAACGCCAAAAATCGGCCATAAATGCCAAAAAAATCGCCTTTCACGGCAAATCAAGAAAACTGTCTTTTTTCTTAAATATATGTGAAATGGAAAACTTGAAAGAAGTTAATTTCCGTTTTACTTGCGAAGGTTGATCTCCGGATCAACCACTTGCAATTCCAAGTAAAATAGAAAATCTGGCACATCCACACAAAAAAATGTTTATGCACGCCTCTGCCCCCCGGTTACGAAAGGGTCGGACCCAAACGGACTCCCACGTCTGCCGACCTCAGTAGAACCGAGCGGAAGCGCTGTCCATCACTCTCCTCAACAACTGCAGTTGAGGAGAGCCGGCCCCTTTATATATATATAACTAAGTTAGAAAGTTAGAAACTATATATATTGAGATGAAGTAAGTGTGCACAAATCATTAACACAAGAATGTGCCTCCAATTCGGATTTCTATACTCCCGCCAAAAATTAAATAAGAAAAATCATTGCAAGAAAGGAAAAACAGTCACACTTGCACGTCTCCATATATGGGCAAGTATACCAAATAAGTTGGAAAGAACGGATGGAAGGGAGTTATTAACCGAAGACTTGCACGATTCCTTATTCACACGGAGGGAGCGAAACCTAGGGAGGAAGGAAAAGGAAAAACAGGAAGGAAGCACAGGAGAGAGATAACGCAAGCAAGGAAGAAAGGTAACAAGAGCCCTTCCTCTCTTGTCTTCTTGTTTCAATTGCTATGTTATTTTTTTTAGGTTTAGGGTTTTTTCTTATTTTTCAGCTATATTTTGATTCTTGCGTATTTATCCTTTTTCTTTAGTGTTCGTATATGGGCACGAATAGATCAGATTCGTGTCAAAGAAGTGGTTGAACCGCCTGAATGAACAGAAAGTCATTTTTGCGAGGGCTGTCAAGCACATATCCTAGGATCATCGCTTAGGGATGTTTGGGGGCTTTGCTAATGGAGTTGGGTCAAGTAAAGATTATTTTGAAGAAAGAATAAAATATAAGTGGGTTATGATGGTATTTTATTTTTAGTTGTTTATTATGGAATCTTTTTACTTTTTATATTGATTGTGAAGTTTTTTTGTCTTTTAGTGGAAAAATGATGTTACCATTTTACTTTTCTTTAAAAAAAAATATGGTGAGAACTTTGAATTAAATTGCTTTTGATGAGACTTTTTTTATAAAAAAAAGGGGGGGGGGGGGGGGGTGTTGACACAAAAAAAAATGTGTCACTTTGCCTCTCCAAACTCAAAAAAGCTACATGAAGTCGCAGCATGCCATAACTACTTCAAAAATCAAATCTTGTCAGAATCAAACAAAAACTGCAAGATCCTTCAAGACAGCCAAAAGAAAAGTACACAAGAAGTTTCGGGCCATTTTAAAATCATTGGCCTAACTTCGCTTCTCCGATAGCTGAACAGGAGCTCTCCGCGGCGACAGTATCAAATACACCAAATCTTCGATCAGAACCTATGGATGGTCTCAAAATACGTCTAAAAGGCTCCACGTCAAGTTCCAAGTCAAACCGATAACGTTTGACCCTACATCAACCATCTAACAGCTAAATCAAGCCTCTCGGCGGCGAGAACCACCGAGGCCATCACTCATCAGACAGAGCACAAGGCTAGCTTCAAGATGCTTAGGAAGGGCTACACGTCAAATTTCAGGTCATTTCGACAACATTTGACCATACTTTGACTCTCGGAAGCCAAATCAAGCCTCTCGGCGGCGAAGCTCCCCGGGACCATGGTTTCCAAGACAGAGCCTATGGATCATCTCAAAATGACTCCAATAGGTTCCCTGTCAAATTTCAAGTCAATCGGACATCGGTTAACCGCACATCAAGCCGCGACATCTTCCTCGCGATAAAATCAAGTCTACTGGCGACAGGACCCATACGGCTTCAAAACTCAAATAAAAGCCTATGGTTGCTCTTATTTATTGCTCAGGAGGTTTCACCTCAAATTTCAGATCATTCTGACATCATTTGGCCCAATTTCAGCTTCTGACGAAAAATCAGCAGCTCTACGCTACAAAGTCTTCGACTTTCCCGAAAAATTGGAAACTTTGCACTCTAAAAAGCAAGGATTCTCGTTGAGTTTTCTACAAGGAAATCAGGCCAATAAATGTGCAAAATGTAAGAAAAAATACAGGAGAAAAAAGAATGGAAAAATACTTCAAAACTGCCGCAAAACGGGGACCAAAGGGGAGAATTCCCCCCAGGGTCGCAGACCCCCGCGACCCTTCCCTGTGCATGGTCTCCAGCGGCCATGGAAACCTGGGTCGCCGGGTTCGCACCGGAAGGCCCGTTTTCCATCGTTTTTTCACGATTCAAAGCTTCCAACTCCTGGGATTTTCTAAAATTCATACTTTTGAGGCACCAAATCCTTCGACATCCGTCAAAATAACGGGTCAATCGTCAAGAGTATCAAAATCAACATTGATCGCCAACAGGTCAACCAAAAAAGTGTGCTTTCTACCCGACCAATCGAGAAGTCGAAAGGACAGATGGCACAGATCCACTGTTGGCAATCAATTCTTGAAGTTGCATGGTCATCCGATATCGATCTACATGAAGATCCATCGATGATCATCGCCAGAAGAATCCCAAAATACGCGGCACGGCCTGCGACTCTTCAACAGCTCGACGACCACTTAATGCGATTAATTGACTAGCTTTATTGCAGTCATTAATTCATTTCTTTGGACAGCCCAATCAAAAGCGAGCATCCGGGAGTTACAAGTCAATTGATTCATGGCATTTAAACCATGAAACTCCTCCCATCATGGCAATTAAAGGCGATTAAATGCGCTCAATCACCACCGGCCAATCAGAACCCAAGGTCTAGGAGTTACGAAATAAAGGAATTAAACCTTGTAACTCCTCCAATTATGTGGCTTAATGACGAATAAAGCCCATAAACTCTCCTAAATGGCTACCAAGAGCCTATAAATAGGAGAGCACTCCAAAGAAATTTAGATCGGAAAAATCACAAAAGATCGACAAAATCACAAAAGATCGGAAAAATCAAACAACTCCCAGAGATAAGAATCAGATCAGCTTCCAAGCACAGAAAATCCAGAGAAAGAAATAGAGAAAACTCTGCGAAAGTTCTGCACCGACCACCACTACAAGGTGACAAAAGTCCCTTGAGCTTTTCAGCCCGTCTACTTAGCTTTTTATTGGACATAGGACCTCCACTTGGTATTCGTCCTCTAAAAATCTGAGGTTATAGCCAAGCCAAGCGAATCAAGAGCATCCTCTCTTCTCATCTGCATGGATGATGGCGAAGTCCACACATGGCTTGCGACCGTCAATTTGAACGAGTCCCCCATAGTCTCTTGAGAAGTTAGGTCCTCATTTTCTTGCTTTTCATTGTAGTTTGTATTTTTCCAAAAAGAGACAAAAATCACAACTCTTGTCTTTCATTATTGATAAGAATTGTAAAATCGGCTATAAACGCCAAAAATCGGCTATAAATGCCAAAAAAAATCGCCTTTCACTGTAAATCAAGAAAATGTCTCTTTTCTTAAATATATGTGCAATAGAAAACTTAAAAGAAGTTGATTTCCTTTTTACTTGCGAAGGTCGATCCCCAGATCACCACTTGCAATTCTAAGTAAAATAGAAAATCTGGCACACCCACACACCAAAAAAATGTTGATGCACGCCTTTGCCCCATGGGCGCAAAAGGGTCAAACAGACTCCTACGTCCGCCGACCTCGGTAGCACCGAGCAGAAGCGCGGTCCATCAAACTAGCACACCCGGTGGGACTCGTTCATTTCAGATGCTAGAAATGAAATATTTGCATATTATATCTTTTGCTCTATGCTTATACTTCTTTTCTGAATTCCTTGGCTACTTTCTAATTGGTGGCATATGTTGGTTTCCGCATCTTAAAAAAATGAGATGGGATTTTTTGGAAATTTCTAGTTCTTCCTATTTATTTCCACTCTTTCTCTTTTCAAAAAAAAATAAAAAAAAAAATTAGATTTCTCATTTTTGGATTCAAAATTGAGAAACTTTGATCCTTTCCTTTTCGGGCACCGGTGCTTGCAGAAATATTGAGCCTGTGACGAATCGGGGATTGGGCCATTGTTTCTCTTCGATGAGTCTGTTCGGGATTTCAAAAAAAATAAAAAAGTTCAGATTTCTCCTTTTGGATTCAAAATTGATAAACTTTGATCATTTCCTTTTCAGGCACCGGTGCTTGCAGAAATGTTGAGCCTGTGACGAATCGGGGATTGGGCCGTCATTTCTCTTTGATGAGTTTGTTAGGGATTTAAAAAAATTAAAAAAAAACAGATTTCTCCTTTTGGATTCAAAATTGAGAAACTTTGATCCTTTCCTTTTCGGGCACCGGTGCTTGCAGAAATGTTGAGCCTGTGACGAATCGGGGATTGGGCCATTGTTTCTCTTCAATGAGTCTGTTCTAGATTTCAAAAAAATAAAAAAAAATTAGATTTCTCATTTTGGATTCAAAATTGAGAAACTTTGATCATTTCCTTTTCGGGCACTTGTGTTTGCAGAAATGTTGAGCCTGTGACGAATCAGGGATTGGGCCATCGTTTCCCTTCGATGAGTCTGTTCGGGATTTCAAAAAAAAAATCAGATTTCTCATTTTGGATTCAAAATTGAGAAAATTTGATCCTTTCCCTTTCGGGCACCGGTGCTTGCAGAAATGTTGAGCCTGTGACGAATCGGGGATTGGGCCATCGTTTCTCTTCGATGAGTCTATTTGGGATAAAAAAAAGACATAGACCACTAAGGTTAAACCAATTGCGTTCTTTGATCACCATTGATTCAAGAAAAGCCTTGTCCAGAGTGTGGAGACAGCTTGACTGTTCTAGGCAAGGGTCCTCCAAATGGGTTCATTAAGTAATCCTACCCTTACCTGGGGGTAATTCTATCAATCAATATTTCATAAGACCAGGTTAGGAGGCCTATGTGTACTCTCTCATCTTTTAAAAAAAATTTAATAAAAAAATTCTCAAAATAAAAATTTTTAAATAATAAATAAAAAATAAGAAAAAGATTTTTTTTAAAAAAATCTTAAAAATAAAAAAAGTTATTTTTTCAAAAAAAATCTTAAAATAAAATTAAAAAAAAGATTTTTTTAAAAAAATATTTTAAAAAATCTTCAGAAAAAGAGAAACTTCCGTCATTTTTGGGTTTAGAATGTAGGAATTTTGGTCTCCTCCCTTCTGAGCACTGGCGATCGCGGAAATCGTTGAGCCCGTATTGAGACTGGAATGCCTTTTGCTCTCTTTGATGAACCCGGTCTTGGCATTTCAAAAAAAAAGATCTCGTCATTTTTGGGTTCAGATCCGAGAAATTATGGTTCCTTCCTTTCTGGGTACTGGCGCTAACAGAAATCGTTGAGCCTGTATTTGGATTGGAATACCATCTGCTCTCTTTGACGAATCCAATCTTGACCTTTCAAAATAGAGAATCTCATCTTATTGATGCGGTCTCCAAACATTTGTGCCTAGCAATATTGGTACGCCCTTTCAGGGTCTACTGTATTCGTAACCGGCACATTTGTAACTCCAACCTTATATTCTTCTTACCTCGAGCAAGCTCTGCTTATCGATAAGTCGAATTTATGTTCACAATTGCTTCTAGTAGTCACTGGGACACCTGTTCTGGGCTCACCATACTTGTGATCAGAACAATTGTAACATCTATGGCCTTTTGCCTTCTTCTTGTCGCTTTTGTCATGTCCCTCGAGCGATTTGAAAATAGAAAACGATGGAACTCCCCATTGATGACATTATATTCTTGTGAGTACTAATGGATGTGGTCTTGTTTCAGAAATTTTCAAAACTAACAATGGCAGCTTCCTTAACCATTACTTTTGATGAGACCAAGCACCAGCTCATGCTTCAACAGAAGCAAACCACGCGCACCAACAAGCGCCCTGTCAGCTGCCGAAGCATCAACTTCCTTGGCAACTCTCTAAACTTCTGGTCGACCTCGACTCCCCAGACTATCGTCTTTGGGACGCTGGGACCATTCCCACTTCCCGAGGAACAAATTGTTCCTTCCAAGAAGCAGAAGCTCGCCTCCCAACGTGTCACTACCATGACACCAAAGACGAGCACCAAAAAGCCCGAAGCCCGTGGCACCCCCCACGAAGCTTCGACCCACAAACAACTAGATCTATCCCATAACTTGGTCCCCAAGACCTTCACCAAAACAAAGAAGGTCCCAAACATCCACCAAGCTAGCGTACCTGGCCCCACTCAAGGAGAACCAGTTCTACCAAAATAAAGAGGAGAGACTCATCTCCAACCTAACTCCCAAGTCAACCCGGTATGAGCCGGCTTGTTCCTACAAGCCCAAATCAAGTCATGCAACACAAGGCCTCTGCAAGCACTTGCTAAGGCCTACGATCCTTCGGTTCGACCCTTCATATCTACAGGGGCCGAACTCGAAAAATTCAAAGCTTCGCTACAAAAGGCGAAGGACCGGGTCCGGATCCTGTCCTTGCCTAGTTACAAAGAAGACAGGCTCGGCTACTGCGCCTGAAGGAGCACATCCTTCATTGTCAAAGTCCAACCAGAGCTGACTGAAGCTCAAATTACTCGTCGTATACGCCGCCCGCGCGTCGTATCGACAAAAGAGACTAGATAGCAAGGACCCAGCCTCTTACACTTCAAGTGTCTCCCAAATGGGTCGAAAAGGAAAGACCCGACCAAGTTGCTACTGTCCATATGGTTGGAAAAACTAGAAGACGCCAAAAGTCAGCAATAAAAATCCATGTCCGACGTCCGGTGACCCGCAGCGTCTCTACGACAAGAAGACATTCAAAAGAATCCCCTACTCCTTCAAGCAAAGGACAACAGAGTGATCCTTCCTCAAGCTCTTCATCAAAAAAAATAAACCCCAGCTCAGTCACCATAACAATTTCTTCATTCGAATTCCGAGGGATGAACGTCCTGGCTATAAATTCTGAGCCACCACCTCGCAATCCACCTCAAGATGATGCGTTCACACGCATCCAGCAGTTGGAATAAGGCCAACAAAGGATTGAAACTCTGATGGAAAACCTTCTCCTCGCCTTCCAGAATCAAGCGAACAATGAACCTCCTCCGAATCATCAAGATGATGAGGTAAACGGAGAAAAAAATGAGTCACGCGCCCTCACCAAAAAGGATGTAGACAGTATTCTCGCAAAAGCTAAAGAAGAGGATATACTCAAGGAGCATGGGATCGAGCCACCATATCCCTTATGGATGGACTCGGTCCCGTTCCCTACAAAACTCAAACATCCTACTCTCCAAACATATACGGGGAAAGGATCAGCCAGACAGCACATCATCCACTTCAAGATCTTGATGGGAGCTATCGCGGATCAAGATGCACTCAAGATCCGCCTCTTTGCAAGTATCCTAAAAGGTACGGCCTTTGATTGGTACTCCACTTTACTGGAGGATTCCATCCAAAATTGGGTCAGGTTAAAGACACGCTTACTGACTCACTTTAAAGGTGAGGATCATTCCGCTACTATGGCTTAGCTTTGCAGCCTAAAACAGGGGGAGAATGAGTCAACATATGACTTCATTCACAAGTGGAAAGCAATGGCATATAAATGCTCTGATGTACTGCCACAAGCATCGCTAGTCGACATCTACCAAAACAACATGAGAGATATAATCCGCTCCATGATCATCAGCAACAAATCAAAGAACTGGGAGAACTCCTAGAAGCTTCCATGGAAGCTGAAACGGAGATTAAAGACCTCAACAGTCAGAAATCATCAAGGAAAGAGCCAACCGCCATTGCAACCTCCAAAATAAAGAAAAAAGAGTCCTCAATGTGCAGACCAAGTCAGCTCCTCAGCCACCAAAGAAAGCTGGAAACAAAGCTGCTGGTAAGAGACCTGAACTCTCTGATGCCTTCAAAGAGCGAGTAGAAAAGAAATACCCATTCGATGAAAATGTTGATGGAATCTTCAGGGCTCTTGTGGCAAACGGCAAGCTCACCTTGCATGAACCCAAAAGACCGGGAGATGTCGGCAAAACCAACGATCCTCAGTACTGTCCATACCACCAGATGATCTCGCATCCTCTCAATCAATGCTTCGTTGTGAGAGAGAAAATAAACGAGATGTGGAAAAATGAAGTCATCATCTTTGACAAAAACTATGGGTTTACCTCCGTCAACATGGTGTCATGTGGACAAACATCAAAATCACCGAAGAAGAAGATCACTACTTCATTCAAGGTGATAAACACATTTCAAGCGGCCAAAGAACTGGTTCCTTACCCGACACCAGATGGACAACCCATATGGGTACATCCCGATCTCCTAAAAGATGAAAATTAGGAGGTCGTGAAAACAAAGCATATAGCTCAACAGTGAAGGTAGGCTAGGAAACATCTCATCAAGCTCAAACGGCAAGAGAAGACCCAGCCAAAATAAGAAGTCAAAGAAAAGGTATAGGCCTCCTCTATCGGTTCACTGGAGGCAACAAAAACGTCCCTTCCAGAAACTTCAAAGGGGGTAAGAAAATTCACTCTCAGTGATTTCATGCCACCTCAATTCAAAGAAAAAGCCACGCAGGGGGCATCATACTCTTGTAATTCCGTAGTTGGATTCTCCATTGATGGATACGAGTCCAGCGACACCGATGATGGATTCGAATCCAACTACACCGACGAGTGGGAGGAATCCCCTGAAATAGGAAAATATCTCTCCGATGAAGGATGGGTTCCTAAAACTCACCTTATGCCAGTAATCTGATATAAACCGTTACAGCCACAAGGATCCTGGTCTGATGATGAAGAAGACCAAGAGGCTGTTCAAGAAAATGTTGTTGACCCACCACCCATCATTGCCCCAGTAGAAATCAACTATGTTGAACCACAAAGAACAGACAAAGAAGAAGATTTGGCTCCCATGCCAGATCTTGAAGAATAAGCAAGGATCTTGTAGCATCTCGCTCTAGAACAAGAGCAAGACCGCGTCAACGAGCTTCCTCGCAATCCAGAGCTTGAAGTCCCTGAAGACCATCAGGTACATCCTCCCTTAACTTCTGAAAATGGAGAAAATTGCTGGAAAGACAATCCTCTCACATCCGAGGATCAGTCTGACTCCGAATAGGCAACGTCTCCTGTTAGAGCTTCCTGTAATGTGATAATTCAGGATTATAGATCTTCGGAAGCATCGTCTGATGAGATCACTTATACTCCTGTGACCCCTAGCAATGTATCCTCTGGAGCTACCTCGTCTCACACGACTTTCACTAAGGCAACACCCTCTCAGGTTTCTTCTCCTGAGACTGTGACTTCAGAGCTTACACCCTTCCTGTCTGAAGAATCCCCAGCTATTGATGCTTGGGACGATGAATTAGTCAATGAAGAAGAAAGGTTGCTGGATGATGTTCAAGACTTGTTCCCAAAAAATGCTCCATGCAACACAATCACTGAGGATGGCAACTCTGCTGCTGATATATCCTTAGCAAATGAAAAACGACAGCCTCTTGATCTTGAAGACAATCTTCCAAACGAAGACCCTTCACAAGAAGCTCTCGAAGTTGGTAGAAAAACCCGCTCTGGCCGGGACTACCACAAGAATTACAACCAATCTTCCTTTACTTATGTAAATCCTTCGGGAAAATATGTTGTAAGCGCCCCCAGTGGCAACAATGATGAAGATGCAGGCCCCAAGGAGGCTTTCATGTATAACTTGATTGAACATTTCAAGCACATACCTGCACTTCTGCACATCCTAGACTTATTGCGAAATGTCTCCGCGCACTCATGATAATCTCATTTCAGAAATACAAAAGCTGAATGAGGATGTCGACAAACATGCCCCGCAGGTTCTCCAAATTGAAATAGACTACCGTGTCAAAAACCCAGAAACTTCCTCAAAGGGAGAAAAGAAGAAAACTGAGGGATCATGCATCGAATGCCTCTCGGTTCAAAAGGCAGCTAGTGCAACCATCGCCCTCACTAAGGAAGACCTCCTACTTGGCGAAACAAGGCACAACCGACCCCTGTACTTCACAGGGTACATCAAGGAAATGTCTATGCACAGAGTTTAGATTGACCTAGGTTCTGCATTCAACCTCATCTCTACTTCGGCTCTCGAAGAGCTGGGTATCCCATCCAGCAAGCTGAGCCACACATCTGTATCTATCTTTGGATACGACGGGAGTACTCAAATTCTTATCGGCAAAATCAGGTTCAAGTTACAAATCGGTGATCTTATCTCTGAGGTCACTGTGTATGAAATAAAAAACCCCTTCATGCTACAACATCCTTCTTGGACGCCCCTGGATCCACGAGAATTGTGTTGTCCCTTCAACTCTACATCAATGCACCAAATTCGTCGGCGACGACGGCATGATACATCGAGTCTTTGTGGACAGAAAACCCTTCAAAGGTAAAGAAGTCCACTTCACAGACTCCCAGATGTATGAAGGTAAAAAAGAAGAAGAGGACACAGCACCATTTGTTGAAAATCTCCAGAAAGATAAAGGCAAGGCTCCTCAACAATCACCGGAAGAAAACAAACCCTCCGGTAAATCCGAAGAGAGCATTCAAACTCCCTTCGTCATCTCATTCAAGACTTCAGAGCCTTTGGTCATCACGACTAAAGTGAAGAAGGCAAAGCAAAAGTCTGGGGGCAAATTTGTTGTCTCTTTCGTGTCTATCATGCAAGACACGGATTCGGATTCAGAGCCAGGAGACGACACATCGTCAAGCCAAGCTGACACTCAGCAAGTTCAGCCTGCTCTTACTTCAATGGAGACACCTGCTGATGTAGAAAATCCTACATATGCTTCCTTCGTTGTTCCAGCAACTTCAGCAAAGGAAAAGCCGATCTTCTTCCATAGATCGGATGCTTCTTCATCAAACTCCATGCATGAACCTTTCCAAAATGAAGGTATGCCTCAACTATCCTTATATAGTCCTGTGGCACAAGCTATTATGAAAAAAATGGGCTATGATGCTCAAAACCCAGTCGGTTTGGGAGAAGGCCGCGATATTCTCATGCCATTGGGGCCCGCCTTGACCAAAAGCCAGCTGGAAGAATGGAGACTCTACGGCCATGTAGAAAAGTCTTCACACGGGTTAGGGTATGATCCCGACACTCCCCTGAGACAGTTGACACGAAGGCTTAAAAGTCAATTTGCTGACAAAGCCTCAACATCTCAAGTCCATGAAGACATCGATCTCCCTGGATATCTCTTCGATGAGTCACCTAACAAAGATCCAGGAAGCTCATCCAATTGGTATGATTTCTCTGATGATGAAGGGGAATTGTCCGATAACATAGACGTATGGTATTCTGACCTAAAAGAACCCTCGTCTCCAAAAGAAGTACCTTACTTCGACCCAGTTTCAACAGGCGATTGGGACCATCTCATAGCAAGCCTTGAGAAGATCACCGATCAAGAAGACCCATGGAAAGGAACAAAACCTTGGTCTGGAAATGCCCTTGAAACCCCTAAAGGTTTCGTTGAGCTGGAAGCCTCCGAAAATATTGTGGATGAACCACCTTCAAACCTTCCAACAGAAGATCCTGCATCCTACAGTGATCTCATAGCATTTCGAAGCCTGGGGTATGGACATCATCGCTTCATCCTTCAAGTAAAGGTCATCGCTTCATCTTGGTCCTATTTCTCACCCTTCAAGTAAAGGTCATCGCTTCATCTTCGCCGCTAGGGATTATTTCTCCAAGTGGTCGGAAGCATTTGCACTCAACGAAATGAAGACCTCATCAGTCCTTCAGTTCCTGCGCACCAACATCATTTGTCATTTCGGTATACCCAAAAGATTTGTCCATGATAACGGACCACAATTCCGAGATCATCGATTCTACAGGTTCTGCGACAAATACAAAATCCAAAGCTGTCCTTCGGTTCAATATAATCCGGCAGCAAACGGATTAGTAGAAGCCTTCAACAAGACACTCTGCAAAATCCTCAAAAAAATGGTCTCTAGTAACAAAAGAGACTGGAGCGACAAACTGTCTGAAGCTTTATGGGCCTATCGAACCACCGTTCGAGGACTAACCCATAGCACACCATTCTCCTTAGTCTATGGATGCAAAGTTGTCGTACCCTTGGAAGTACAAATTCCTTCCTTGAGGGTATCTTTGCAAAATGACATGACTCAAGAAAACAATGTCAAATTGCGACTCCATGAGCTAGACAATCTCAATGAGAGACGGCTCGAAGCTTGACAAAGTATTGAACTTTACCAAGCACGCATGGCAGGATCTTTTGACAAGAAGGTCAGGCAACGCGCCTACAAAAAGGGTGACTGTTCTTGTGGTAAAAAGACCAATGGTCTTCACTCACAAGTCCAAAGGCAAGTTTGAGCCAAAATGGGAGGGACCCTACATCATCGACAAGGTTTTCTCCAACGGCGCATACGCACTATTAAACATGGAAGGTGACAGATGTATGCTGCCCATCAACGGCAAGTTCTTAAAGCGGTACTACCCTTGAAGACATACCCCACTGGGTAAGAGCAATGCCTGTACGGCCAAAACCTGTTTCCAGGTACTCACTCATCAAACCCACTCTTTTTAGAATTTTCATATCAAATGTTGAAATTTCTAGAAATTCAAACAATGATTACTTTCATTGTTTAAAAAAAATCAAAGTTTAGGAGCCTCTCCCTAATTTGACCAAAATTTTCAGTCCTTAAACCCAAAATTCATGGTTTGAAATAAAATCCGGATTCAGGGATTTCCACCCTAGTCCACCCAGCCTTTTACGGCCAAAATGGTTTTTAGGTCAAGTTTTACGACCCTCGTGTCTTTAAACAAAAAAAATGGTTTTTCAAAAACCGCGAGGAAGCGACATTTAATCGATACTCGCACAAATCAGAAGCATGCGAACCATGTTCGACACTTCCAAAATCGCAAGGAAGCGACATTTCGTCGATACTTGCAAAATAAAAAAAATGTGGAGAAGCAACATTTCAGTTGATATCCACAACCCAAATTTCAAAGGTTGGAAAAAACCTAAAAAAAAATGTGGAGACGCAACATTTCAGTTGATATCCACAACCCAAATTTCAAAGGTTCGAAAAAATCAAGAAATCATGAAGATGCAACATTTCAGTTGATATCCACAACCCAAAGGTTCGAGAATACCCCAAATTTCAAAAATCATGGGAAAACAACATCAAGTCAATACCCGCAAAACCAAAATTTTTGAAAAGCAAGGATGCGACATTCCATCGATACTTGCACCCAAATCCGCGAAGATACGCATTCCATCGATACTCGCAACCGAATGAACAAGGATGCGAATTCCAGCGATACTTGCAAGACCATTCAGTAGGGAGGCGACTTTTAGTCGATACTTGCATTTTTTGAAAACCAAAACTGGCTATTGATGCCACAAACCAGCTATAAATGCCACAAACTAGCTATAAATGCCAGCAAAACCGGCTATCAATGCCACAAATAAAACCGACTATCAATGCCACCAACCAAAACTTGGCTTTCAAAAAAAAAACCAGCTATTAATGCCACAAATCGGCTATCAATGCCACAAACCGGCTATCAATGCCACAAAAAATCGGCTCTCATGCCACAAACAAAATCTGGCTCCCATGCCAAAACAATCATTTGACAAAAGATTTTCACAAAATGATAAGCTTTTGATCAAATCCCATTTAGCAATTGCTTTCATCACAAAAAGATTTAAGTGAGCGTAGGAAAAACAAAAACAAAAAACAAAAAAAAGAGTACCAAAAAAATACATGTGGTACCAAGAAAAATACATGTGGTGCCAAAAAAAAAAAAGAGAATGATAGTTTCTGCTACAAAAAATCAGGAGTTCAGCCAAAAATGGTCTCTAGCCAAAGTTTTAGCTCCTCAAGCAAACTCTTGGCCTCAGCCGTCATAGTTTCCAAGGCAAGCTTCTTCAGGAACTTTCCATGAGATGTTGGAGAAGGCTACAACCCTTCTTTTATACCGGGAAGCTTATCCCGAGCAGTTTACCATTGTTTATCTTCTTGAAACTTCTTTTCGAGAACTTGATCGGCATCTGCAACCCGGCGAATTAGAGCACTCTCCCTGTCATGAGCCTGTATTATAGCAGCCCACTTGGCAGCGACTTGTGCTTTCAAATGCTCAAGACGTTTTCTGGCCTCATCGACCTCCCTATCAAGGATGTTAAGGTCGTGCCTCAGCCCGAGGATGGCTAATTCTTCTAATTTCTTCTCTCGGACTACATGTTTCCTGCTCTGTGTAGCATCATTCAGGTCAGACTTAGCCCTGTTAGCAGGATCCAAGAACATCTCCTTAAAGAACTGGTCATCAGGAAAGTCCATAGTCGCAAACCACTTATCACCCAGTGCAATGATCCTATCAATGATCGCCCTGGCACCTGTGACGTCCAGACCAACTTCTTTGGCATAAATGAAAATCTCCTGCACATGTTGGATCATACCAAATCCGGCATCCAAGTGTCCAGAAAGGAGAGTCTCAATTCAAGAGCTCAAAACCCGTGCCAACACCTTCTTCGTAAATAGAAGAGATGCCCCAGATGAAGATTTGCCCCGCTCCGTCGGTCGGTTGTTCATCTCATGCCCCATTGGAAGAGTAACAAAAGATTTCTTTCCAATCGGAGCAACCGGGGAAGGAATCTCATCTCGAGTTCTTGCCTCTGCCATGTCAGAACTGATTGTGGGAGTCTCTACCTTCGGGTCAACCTCTAGGATTCCTTGCTCTGGTTCTGAAGGAAGCGATGGTCTCTCTTCTGTCACTTCAAAACCTACCAAAGAAATACAAAAAGGTATGAATATGATCATGTTTTAAAAAAAATCATTATCAGGGTTATGATCACAAAGTACCTTCTTCGATGACTGGCGGAACACTTTCTTCCTCCATGAACTCATCGGAAGCATTGTCAACATTTGCGTCCATCGATGGTTCAAAGTCATCGGAATCATGTGGCAAGTCAGCTGACAAAAAAAAATGTTAGCAAGTCAAGTCACAAACAAAAAAAAGAAGAAGCAAAATAAGTTATACCAATTGGAGATTCTGGATTCACTCCAGAGTCCCTCGGTTCTTCTTCAGGTGCCCCCACAGGATCCGTCACCGCCTCATCGGTCGGGACCTCAGGCATCGCCAAGTCTTCTTCCTCTGCTAAAAAAAAAAGAGAAAACCAGAAGTAAAAAGCAAATCAAAACATGGAAAAATCCCATGAAAGGAACGGAAAGAGAATGAGGAAGAATCATACCTTCATCGACTGTCTCTTCTTCTCGGCTCCTCTTTTCTGGAGGCTCGTCAGCATTCCCTGGCACCTCCTCATTGATAGTAAGAGGGACTTCCATATCAGGAGAGTCTTCGTGTTGCTCTTTGTTGCGATGTTGACTCATCTTCCTCTTACCTCTACGGGCTCGCTTCCTAGAAGAACCTGCCCCACTGTCAGAGTCAGGTCTCTCACTTGACTCCTTGCTGGATGGTCTACCCTTATCAGTAGACTCCACGAAAGCTTGCCTCTGTGCCACTTGCATCCAAGCGTCAAGCTCCGCTTCCTCCTGTTCTAGCTGCTCTAAAGCCTCATCAGGTATTTCTCGAACAACTTCAGAACCAATGACGCCCTGGTCACCGAGAAAGCCTATCTTGTGCTTCTCTCCAGAAAGGAAGACCCAAACTTCCTATCGCCGGACACCATCCGGCTTTCCAATGCCTTTTCCAGACGATAGCTTCACATCAAGCTCCTTCTTAGAAAGCCCCCGATATGCCGAAAAGCTCTCCACGAACCACTTCGCGAAGCAGGCAGTCCGGGAAGTTGACAATACAGGATAAGAAATCATGGCAGTAGTGTCTTCAGCACTATAGAAAGCCCATGCATTTCTCCCGTCCTACAAACCTCCAAAGCGCTTCACCATACTTGAAGGCGCTCCAGCAACGCCTTGAGAAAAACCCAACCGCAGTGCAAAGCGAGAAGGAACATACGGCTGGAAGTCGATGAAAAGATGTCTACGGTACACCATCGTGCTGACACGTATGCTAAAAAGCCACTCCTCTGCATTTGTCAAGGAGTAATGCCTTCCCGACCCTGCCTGATAGAGTTCGGGAGGCACCAAAATCAAAAGCCTCCTTCCGCAACTCCGGAGAAAGATTCACTGAAGACTGCCCCATCTCGGCATCCTTGAATCGTCGGATCCTCATGCAGACAAACAAAAGTGATTCGGATACGACTTTTCCCTTAGCCAATCGAATCATCAGAGGATCATCATCATGTGCAGCACCCAGCCAATCAATGTCAGAACAAATGGCTTCTGTACTCGCGAAGAAACCCCTCAACTCTTTTTGCATGGTCGAAGTCTTCTTCGAACTTGGATCCTGAGCCCTGGCTTCCCGGGTCGCGCCATCAGAAGACTCCTTACTGTCAAAAAAGTTGAGGAACGACGAGCCAGAACTCTTCCAACTACTAGATCTAACTTTTCAGCCCTCATTCTCCTTCAAAAAATCATAGAAGGCGACAAGCTGAAAGTACAGGAGCCTGAACTCCTCCAACTACTCCTCAAGGACGTTGTCAATCGACATGAACTCTTCATAGAGTTTGCCAAGGATAGGCAATCCAGTAATGGCGCTCAGCTCCTTCAAAGAAAAACCAATCTCACCATTCGTGACAACAAGGGTATTGATTTGTGGAAGGAATGACTCCAACATAGCCATGAAGGCCTCGTCGGAAAAGATCACGGTCTCCCTAAAGGCACGGACCGCATCAAAAATCCTGAGTTCCTTCAAAACGGCGCCACCAATCAACAGGGCGCGAGCAGTCCACGACTTCCACTCGGAGTCAGCACTAAAACGGCCACAAAGTCGAAAAGGCTTCACCCAATTGCTACCGTCACCACTAAAAATACCAAAGCCCACCGGTCCCAAAGCTACCAACAGATAATCAGAGACCTGGTAGCCACTGGCCGGCATCAACATGTCCATATCGGCAGGCAACTTCTCCGCATATCCAGGAGAACCGTCAACAAAAATCCCGGTCTTGATTACATTTGTCCATCACACCCAGCTTGGTGGACCTTCCCTCTTAGAGTACGTGGGAGCAAGGCCCATAATCGAGATGGTGCGATCAAACGTCGATCGGGTAACAACGGTTCTCTTCTCACCATCAGCTGTGTAAGAGAACTGAAAACATCTCCTCTGGTATGTCATGTCGTCGGGGACTGCACACCAAAGAAGAAGGTAGGCTTGGGCAACACCCTCTGATCGTTCATAACCCAAGGACGATTGCTTACCATGATCTAATAAAGCTCCTCACGCTTGAGAGCGATCAGTCACTGCCTCATCTCATCTCTGTTGAGGGAGTCACACTCTTCCAGGTTTCTCTCAACATACTTGACCTTCTCCTAAGCCTGCTGAACGGCCGGATTGGACAATCTAGCAGATCGACGAGGTACGTTTGTAACAGGCTCTTTACCCTTGTTCGTTCTGGAGGAACCAACTAGAAAAGATGGAAAAGAAAAAGATCATCATCAAAATGACAGAATTTCGCTAAAAAAAATTTGGCGAAATTTTGGTAAGATTCCGAGGCAATTCCGAAGAAAAGGGAAATACCGAGAAAGAAAAAGAAAGCTTGAAGATGGGCTCAACATTGCTGCGAACTCCGAAACTCCAAACTTTCGAAACCTCAAAGTCTCCGCAAAATCAAGAAGGGCTCAACATCGCTGCGAGCTCCAAATTCCCAAATTTGCAAAAACTTTCAGGTATGCTATCAGATCATGCTACCAATTCAATTTACAAAAGAATGCATGCATGAACATCTTGGTTTGCCAAAAAATGCATTATCATGATGAGCAAAAAAAAAAAAAAAAAGAAACTTTCTAAAAAAAAAGGAGAAAGAAAAGAACAAAAAAAGAAGAAAAAGAAAACTTTCTCAAAAAAAAAAGGGAGAGAGAGAAAAAAAGAAAGGTCACAAAAAAAAAGAAACAAAAAATGGGACTGGCCCACAGGCCACATACGGATCTGGCCGTACGGCCCACAAAAGAAAAGGAGAAAAACTCACGAGAAAAAAAAAACACGTAAAAAAAAGGAAACACGTGGAAAAAGAAAAGAAAGGAAGAAAAGAAAGAAACAAAAAAAAAACTCCTTGTTTTTTTACCATCCTACTTTCTACAATGGAGTTTTCTTGAGAAAGAGAACTTACTTGAAGCCATTGATGAAGAAGAAGAAGAAAAGCTTGAAGATCTTTGAAGAAGAAGAACTCTTCGTCTCGAAGCACTCTTGAGATTTTTTGCACAAAAAAGCAATAAGAGCAAGAGAACCAACCTCCCTTTGCTTTTATAGAAGAGAGCAAGCCAAAGAAGGAAACAATAAAGAGGTAAGTGTTACTAATTAGTAACCTTACCAAAAAAAAGAAATTAGAAAGATTCTTTCCCAAAAGAACGATATCTTGAGGGATTTTCTCCCAAAAAGAAATCAATGAGAGATTTTCTCCCAAAAGATAGGAGATTTGAGATATTCTCTCCCAAAATAAAGAGACCATGAGAGATTCTCTCCAAATAAAGAGATTCTTAGATATTCTTTATCCAAAGGAGATATTTTTAGATATTCTTTATAAAATGACACCATATGATATCTAAGCCATTTCAAAAGCTTAAGGTCCCATGGGTTAGCCCATATGAGCCAGGTTTGACCACCTAGGCACTAAAAAAAAAAGAATTTGGGCTTTTAGTCAAAGAGAAATCCCTCTTGCCAAGAGCATACAAAAATGGTTTCATGTCTCTTTTGAGTTGATTGGACCATACAAAAAGAATTCCAATCCCCACGAGCTTCCAAAAATCAAACCATCCAGCCTCATATACCAAATTGAGCCAAATTCTTGAAACTGACATTCCACAAAATTCCAAACCAGATCCTGGTCCCCTAACTTGCCACATACAGCTTGTTAGGTCACAAGACCGAAACCAAAAACCAAAACCCTGATCCCCTAACTTGCCACATACAGCCTGTTAGGTCACAAGATCAAAACCAAAATCGACCCCCAAGCATTCCACATACAGCGTGTTGGGTCACACGGTCAAAATCAAACCCGACCCCCCAACATTCCACATACAGCTTGTTGGGTCACACGGTCAAACCAAACCCGACCCCCTAACCTGCCACATATAGCTTGATAGGTCACAAGGTCTAAACCAAATCCATATCCTTGATGTCATCTTCAAAATTTTGCCTTGAGATGGTATGTGATCCCTTTCACTACCATAAAATTCCCTTGGAAGCTCAAAAGGCCACTCTACCAAAAGAAAGACTGCTCAAAGACTCTTGGTCAAGTCACAAGCTCTCCTTCAGAAATCTCTTCGAGGCACATTGACTACAAAAGTTAAGCAACTCGTCGCTGTACCTCGAGGGGGCATTTGTTGACACAAAAAAATGTGTCACTTTGCCTCTCTAAACTCAAGAAATCTACATGAAGTCGCAACCGCCATAAATAGGTAATGCTACTTTAAAAATCAAATCTTGTCAGAATCAAACAAAAACTGCAAGATCCTTCAAGACAGCCAAAAGAGAAGTACACAAGAAGTTTCGGGCCATTTTAAAATCATTTGGCCTAACTTCATTTCTCCGATAGCTGAATAGGAGCTCTAGGCGGCGACAGTATCAACGATACCAAATGTTCGATCAGAGCCTATGGATGGTCTCAAAATACGTCCAAAAGGCTCCACGTCAAGTTCCAAGTCAAACCAACAAGGTTTGACCCTACATCAACCCTCGAACAGCTAAATCAAGCCTCTCTGCAGCGGAAACCACCGAGGCCAACACTTATCAGACAGAGTACATGGCTGGCTTCAACATGCTTACAAAGGGCTACACCTCAGATTTCAAGTCATTTCGACAACATTTGACCATAATTTAACCCTCGGAAGCAAAATTAGGCCTCTCGGCGGCGAAGCTCCCCAGGACCATGGTTTCCAAGACAGAGCCTGTGGATCATCTCAAAATGACTCCAATAGGTTCCTTGTCAAATTTCAACTCAATCGGACATCGGTTGACCGCATATCAAGCCGCGACATCTTCTTCGCGATAAAATCAAGTCTACTGGCGACATGACCCATACGGATTCAAAACTCAAGTAAAAGCCTATGGTTGGTCTTATTTATTGCTCAGAGGCTTCACCTCAAATCTCAAGTCATTCCGACATCGTTTGGCCCAGTTTCAGCTTCTGACGAAAAATCGGCAGCTCTACGCTACAAAGTCTTCGACTTTCCCGGAAAATTGGAAACTTTACACTCAAAAGAAATGATTCTCATCGAGTTTTCTACAGGGAGATCAGGCCAATAAATGTGCAAAAATGTAAGGAAAAATACAGGAGAAAAAAGAATGGAAAAATACTTCAAAACGGCCGCAAAACGGGAACCAAAGTGCAAAATTCCCCGCCTGCAACCCTGGCCCAGGGTCGCCGGCGACCCTGTGCATGATCGTCGGCGACCATGGAACCTCGGGTCGCCTGGTTCTCCCCGAAAGGCCGGTTTTCCATCATTTTTTCCCGATTCGAAGCTTCTAACTCCTAGGATTTTCCAAAATTCATACTTTTGAGGCACCAAATCCTTCGACATCCGTCAAAATCACGGGTCAATTGTCAAGAGTATCAAAATCAACATTGACCGCCAACTGGTCAACAAAAAAAGTGTGCTTTCTACCCGACCGATCGAGAAATCAAAAGGACAGATGGCACCGACACGCTGTTGGCAATCAATGCCTAAAGTTGCATGGTCATCCGATGTCGATCTACATAAAGATCCATCGATGATCAACGCCAGAAGAATCCCAAAAGACGCGGCACGGCCCGCGACTCTTCAACTGCTCGGCGATCACTTAATGCGATTAATTGACTAGCTTATTGCAGTCATTAATTCATTTCTTTGGACGACCCAATCAGAAGCGAGCATCCGGGAGTTACAAGTCAATTGATTCATGGCATTTAAACTATGAAACCCCTCCCATCATGGCGATTAAAGGCGATTAAATGCCCTCAATCTCCACCGGCAAATCAGAAGCCAAGGTCCAGGAGTTACGAAATAAAGGAATTAAAACTTGTAACTCCTCCTATTATGCGGCTTAATGACGATTAAAGCCCATAAACTCTTCTAAATGGCTACTAAGAACCTATAAATAGGAGAGCACTCCAAAGAAATCCAGATCGGAAAAATCACAAAAGATCAAAAAAATCAAACAACTCCCAGAGATAAGAATCAGATTAGCTTCCAAGCACAGAAAAAGCCAGAGAAAGAAAGAGAGAAAACTCTGCGAAAGTTCTACACTGACCACCGCTACAAGGTGACAAAAGTCCCTTGGGGGTACCCTCCCCCAAGGTCCTTGCCTTCTCCTTCTGCCTCCAATGGCTTAGACGTGGCTTTTCAGCCCGTCTACTTAGCTTTTTATTGGACATAGGACCTCCACTTGGTCTTTTTCCCCTAAAAATCTGAGGTTATAGCCAAGCCAAGCGAATCTAGAGCATCTTCTGTTCTCATCTGCATGGATGATGGCTATGATGGCAAAGTCCACACATGGCTTGCGACCGTCAATCTTAACGAGTCCCCTACAATCTCCTGAGAAGTTAGATCCTCCTTTTCTTGCTTTTCATTGTAGTTTGTATTCTTCCAAAAGAGAAAAAAATCATAACTCTTGTCTTTCATTATTGATAAGAATTGTAAAATCGGCTATAAATGCCAAAATCGTCTATGAACGCCAAAAATCGGCTATAAACGCCAAAATCCGCTATAAATGCCAAAAATCGGCTATAAATGCTAAAAAAATCGCCTTTCACCGCAAATCAAGAAAATGTCTCTTTTTTTAAATATATGTGCAATGGAAAACTTGAAAGAAGTTGATTTCCTTTTTACTTGCAAAAGTCGATCCCCAGATCACCACTTGTAAATCCAAGTAAAATAGAAAATCCGGCACACCCACACACCAAAAAAATGTTGATGCACACCTTTACCCCACGAGCACGAAAGGGTCAGATCAAACGGACTCCCACGTCCACCGACCTTGGTAACACCGAGCAGAAGCGCGGTCTATCAGGGGGGCTTTACCTTACTTGACTCTAATAGTAAAGTTGCCAAACAAGCTATAGGATTTTCTGGTTGAAGTGTTACAGAAGAAAAAAGGATTTGGATCTTTTACAGGAAGAGAGGGAAAAGTATTGGAAGAAGAAAAAGGGTCTCAATCTTGTGCCTACAGACTGGCTAGGGTCCTTCTTAGCAAAGAGTTTAAGGACTTCCCTATATCCAGCGAAGATCCTTCTTTTGGCCTATAATGACGATTATTAGATATATATGTTGAGACCAAGTTTGTAAACTCATTAACCTAAAGGAAGATAAATTCCGAAGTACCACTATATAAAAATAGAGTCTAGTGCTATTTCCTTGTGTTAAAATAGTTGTGCATTAAAGGGGGTTGACTATTCTCCTAAGCCTATTTACAAGTGCTTAGGTTTAAAGTGAATGGTATAGTTTGAGAGTGGGTTGCCACTATAGAGATGTGCTTTGTTTTGTTTTATTTTATTTTTCTTCTATGAATACATGTAACTCTTTTTTTTTTTTCAAAATCAAATAAAGTGAAATGTATAGTTTTAGAGAAACTGTTGTTATAGAGATCAGTTTTGTTTTGTTTTGTTTTATCTTCTATGAATACATGTAATAATAAAAAATATTTCTAATTATGTTTTCTGTGGAAATCCATTTTCTTATATTTCATCTACCCCTTTCCTTATTCAAACGAGACCAAGGGTTTTTTATGCTTCTACATTGTGCACAGAAATGAGCTTGCAATCACTTTCTATCCACCCCATATATTGTCTTAATAAATCACTTTGATTTATCTCCAATAAGAGCAAAGATTTTTTAATAAACCACTTGTATGGTTTGCGACAGTTTATTGTCAAGGTAAATCTCGATTGAAACTCTTCTCTTTTTATTAAATATTTAAATAGCATTAGATTTTTTTTCTACATGTGCTGTGAAACATTGTTACAGAAATCAATAGATCTAGAATCCTAAAGAAGCACATCTAGAATCCAAAAGAAGCACATCGGTTCCACCGAAGATGCCAGGATCAATTGTAGCTTCCAATCCAACAAGAAAGATCAATCTTCAATGAGATGGCAACTATGCAAACTATTATCTTGGCATAATGAAGTCGTAGTGCATGGAAGAGCTATATGGAAAAGGAACCCCAACAAATTCATGGCAAATCTCTTGCGAAAAATGCATATAAGGTTTTGGTTGATATTGTTGACAAAGGAAACGTCGAATTATTTCAACTGGATGGTTATCATTCACCAGATGGTTATCATTCAACTTTAGGTGAAATTGGAAATGGGTCATTTGTAGAATGGCTTATGACTAGTTTGTTCGCCGATTTGTTATTGCTTGTAAAGAACAACTTATTAAACTTTTATGATGGTTTATGATTATTTATAGCTTTTGTTAGAACACTAGAACAGTACATTGAATGAATTGTCCTTTCAAGTTTCTTGGTTTTTCTTTATTTCAATGTATAAATGCCTTCAAAGGAGCTCTCTTGTTGATTCGTTGCAAATTAATTTATATATATATATATGCATATGTGTATGTATATATACACACACACACTTATGAATGTTACAACAGGTTCTCTTACAAGTTTTTAAGTTTATATATTTTTTTAAAACAATATTCATAATATTAGGAATGGATTTTAAACTGTACTATTATACTAATCATGAACAGATTATGGAACGGTTTAGACATGTTCCAACAATAAAAATTTACGAACGATTCAACATTGTGTCATAAAAATGTATTTAGGAACGGTTTAGCATCGTTCTAAAATTATAATTTTGGAACAGGTTGAGATCGTTCCAAACAAATGTATTTAGGAAAGATTCGGCATCGTTCCAAAAATATAATTTTGGAACGAGTTGAAATCATTCTAAAAAATAAACTTAGGGTTCTGACCCGTTCCATAATAACATTCTAGAACGATTATGGTTCATTCCAAACTATTAGGAACACCCCCTTTTAGAACGGAGCAAAATTGTTCCTTAATCCATTAGAAACGGTTCAAAACCGTTCTTCATAGCGATTTTTGGTGTAGTGACATCGAGAATATTGACAAAGAGAACGGGGCGAATGCGTTTATACATATGGGTCGATATGACATGTTATCTACAAATTCAATTGAATGTACAAATAGCATATTAAAGGACATTTGAGATCTTCCTATAACAAGGCAAATAAGGGAGATTCGTGCAAAAATAATGGATTTCTCACAACTCTGCCGTGATAGTCCACAAATGATAGAATCGTGTTTGACTGCATATTTTAAAAAAAAAAATTGAGCAAGGAGAAAAATGGTTCCCATCAACTACATGCTCGGTAAGCTATTTCTGAAGAATATCATATTGAACCCGACTATTTTATGGATGTTATTCACCTCGATCGATGTTCTTGCAGTTGTCGATAGTGGGATTTAACCATGTTTGTACGCAATGTCAACAATTAGTTACAAAAGTCGGGACCCACACGAGTTTTGTGAGAAATGGTTTTCTGTAAAAATTTACCGTGCAACCTACAATCAAATCATGCATGCAACACTAGACATCTGGCAGTGGGAGCATAGATAGGAACATCCAATACTACCCCCACACGTGAGGCGACAAGTTGGACAACCGAAGAAAAAAAGGATTAGAATTGAGGATCGGGCACGACGACAAGTTACATGCTCAAACTGTAGAGAAGTTGGACAAAACTGTCAAAGTTGTAAAAATCCTCCATTCCAAGATTGAAGTGATTTCCAGAATAGCAATTTTGTTGCAATTTGTATGTGGTGTGTTTTATGTAAATCTGGTAGACCCATGTTGTTTTGAAGACAATGAGATACTATGATATTCTATACACCTATCTGACTTCTAGATTATAGCTTACAAATGTACATGGTGTGTTGCATATTTGCCCGGTAGACCCATGTTGTTTTGAAGACAATGACTTTCCAATTGTATTCTGTACACCTATTCTGATTACTGTTATATATTCGCTTTCAATGGAAGTGTAATATTGTTGCACCAATTGGATAAGTACTTTGTAACCGGGCACTCAAGTATACCCCATTATAGTAACTACAGCTTCTGTATTTTTCATTCTTCTCATGATATCATGGGATTTATCAGTTTCTATAATGCAAAGTTACTGCAACCAGCAAGTAGCATCCATTTTTTAAAAGACACCATTCATGACAATTCCTGAAAAGTAAATCTGCATGACCAATTATTCTTAAGGTTCTATTGTTGGAGAAATGTTTACCCCAACACTGCAGAGAAACCATTATATCTTGGGATAGTCCCATGAAATCATGGGATTCACAGGTTCTCTACAACCATAGTTCCCATATTATCACGGGTTTTATCGGTCTCTATGGCATAGGCTTTCTGCAATCAGCAAACACAATTCATTTTTCTCGGACCCACTTCAAATTGGATCTTATTAAAAGTAAATAAACATGGCCACCATTTCTAAAGTTTGACTATTAAAAAAATCTTTTCCCTAAGAAGTTGTAAAAAGGCCATGATATTGATTAGTCCACAAAATTGGATCATAAATCCATCATTTCATGCACAATTGTAAAAAGCCATGATATTGATAAGTTTGACCCGTTAGTTGAGCTCGCACCATATAGGATCTTAATTATAATTTTTTTTTAACGGCTGCCATTTACAATTTAAAATGAGTTTATTGTAGTCCGATTCTTTGGTTGGTTGCAAAAGAACTCTACTTAAATGTGGTACACCCTAGGGTGGGCCCAGGATTTAGGAATTTCCAGAATGTAAAAATACCAGATGAATTACCTGTTATGAGAGTGAGAAAGGAAGGGGGCTACAAGAGATCATTGGAAAAAAAAAGTCCATATCGTAGCAGTAATGCCAGGGTTCAACAAAAAATAACATGACAGGGAAAGGCTATGTTGCTATGAGTCATGTCAGGGCTCTAAAAAAACTGACATTGTAGGGGAAGGATCTCATTCTCACATGAGAATGAGATCCTTCCCCTACAGACATGATAAGAGGAAAAGGTGATCGACATGGGTCAGTTTCCATCCAATTAAATGCACCGTGACATCTCCTTTGTGATGACAAAGTTTTTTTCTTTTTGGAAACGTGTAATGGCAAAGTTAGTAATATTTAAAATTGACATGATAAACATAAATACTGCGAAAACACATACTTTCCTCTCCTCCTCATTTGATTTAGAGCTAATGCAATCTTGCATCTTAAACTCTACATATTTGAACGCACGTGCAGATTTAAATCGCATGATCTTATGGCCTATTCTACTCAAGAATTCATCAATCATATTTCTTTTCTCCGGTTGCTTCTTCGTATTTTTTATTCCTACTAGTAGATGTGCTACAAAACCCCCGATATCCTCTATCGTTAAGTTGGACCATTCTGTTTCTGGATGCGATTTAGAGGGACCCGGATCTTGCTGTGTGTGATGTTGCACTTGTACTAGGTCAAGGTTATTGGCGCCTTCCACAACTCAAAACATCCGATTCCAATCTGGTGATACCCCTGTACCACTGAAAGTACTTCTCGGAGTGCGCTAGCGCTGCTATCCTCGTCAACTATCCTTATCAACTTCCCCTTCAAGTACTAATTTCTTCCTAGCATTCTACTCTTGAATTCTTTCTTCATTTTCTTTGAATAGTCCACGGTGGCCTTCAATACCCTACCCTACCTATTGAATGCACCGTAGAATGGAGGGAAAACTATTTGTTGAAGGCCAAATTGCTTCATCACACGCTTACTATTATAGCGTTCAACAATCTAGTAACATACCATAACAGTTGTGAGCTAAATACAACTATTTCCTCTTCATCCACAATCTTGGTCAATTCGTCTTCAAATTCAACATATGGCCACAAGATGAACTGCATTCATTAAATAAAACTTCAAATAGTTTACCTACAAATTTAATGCTAAAAATGTACCAAACAACATATGCAGAAAGTGCCCATAAATAAATATTATATGTAAGTGCCTATACTATCTGCATCTTGGTTGTCAAGTTGTTTATGAATAGCTTCCATCGTGGAAAAGGTTTAGTGACTCTTCAAGCGACGGGACCACATCCGGCTAAGGTGAATTCGAAGTGATCATCTCACTTTTTCCCTTGTTTAGCTTCTCGCCCGATTGACATATGAGAGATGGCCCAAATCTTTGTCAATTTTAGTACTCATTAGCATATTATGGAGTGCAAGTAAACAATTCTTATATCAATCCTCAAATGGGTTAGCGAGTTTACCTGCAAAAGTTGAACATGCATGCCTAATGTCTTCTGGTGGTTGGTAGGCCTCTTAGAACCTTTATGTTTGCAGGTTGATTTGGCGACAGTTCTTCTTGATAGCTGTCGGTAAAGGTTTCCCAAGCAAGCGGGGCCCCAAGTGAATTTTTAAAAATCCCCGAAATGCTCTAAAACTCATGGCCCTCAATCGACCTAGAGGTGTTTGTAAAGATTCGGCTCACCACCAAACAAAAAGATATGCCCTTGTAGCCATTATTCGGTCATTCTTCGAAGATCTCTTAGTAAGTTCGCTAAACTTGTTCACGAGCCAAGTCAATATTATTTCACTACTATTGCATTCTATACCTTCTTGAGGTTGTATACCCAACAACTCTGAATACACCTCGCTAACTATGGTAGGGCTAGAGAATGTACGCCCTGTAACTATTCTCCCATTGATAGGTAGGCCATATATGTAAGAAATATATTTGTTTGAACGGTAACAATATCATTCATTAAAGTAAAAGAGAATACAAATAGAAGAAAATGGAAAAGAAAACACAAAAGGGTACAAGAGCATTAAATCCCCACTCCCAAGAGAAACTACATAACAAGACCCACCCAATGAGACAACCTCTGACCCTGCTTAGCTAAACTATATGTAAGCAACATTTACATGAGAGACGGTTGTTCCTCCATTGGCTAGATGGAAGGTATTTGTTTCGGGGCTCTATCTCTCTACTGATGCACTAATTTGTGCATGGTCAATTGTGATCTTTTGTACTTCTGAAAGGTGAAGGAGGTCCATTTGTTGACCAAGTGCTTTTTGAGTCTCGTTCAAAAATCACTTATTAGTAAGTGCGGCCTCCAGCTTACAATGCAATGGTCCCCTCCAATATCAAAATAAGTAATGCAAATATATTATTGAAATGTATCCATGCACAATTACATGGGAACTAAAACAAATGTGGTCATATTCACATAAATTTCAACGTACCCTTGTTGGCATAAAAAAAATGTCAAACTTCTATTGGGCACAAGACCCTTATTGTGGGTCATGATTAGATGAGCATAAACCCAAGAATGCATTGTGCCCACTTATACATAGATGGGCCTAAATCCATTTAGCTACCGGACCCACTATTAAGCCCACGATCGGCGACCGCTATATGGCATGGATTCGTGCCATGTACCATACCTAATGAATTTCATGGGTCTCGTCCAACTCTCTTAGATTGACGGGGCCAATTATATGGGTTCAAGCTGACTCTTGGCAACCATGTCTTGGCAACCATGTCATATTGGGTCCAATGCATACATTCAGGTCCAAGCTAATTTCCGGCCTAAGCCAATCTTGGTTTATTCAGGTCCAAGCCAATTTTTTGCCTAAGCCATATGACCAATTTGTGTTGATGCCGGTCCAAGCCAGTTTCTGGCCTAAGCCATAAGACCAATTTTGGTCAATACTAGTCCAAGCGATATGACCTGACCTGTATCTCATTGTTGACTTCTTTTCTTCTTCTTTTTTCCTATCCCAGGCATTATTTAAATCAAGGTTTGGCGAAGTATTATAGCGGCCTTTGAGATTTTAAGGCATGACATTGAACCTTGTAAATGAGAATACATAGGTTTCATGCGGACTTTCAAGATATAATGGATTTGATGATTTTTATCAAAAAAAAAAAAATGAAGCTTTTTTTTATATCAAAACTCTTGAGGTTGTGAGGCATGATAGAAGAAAAAGTCTGAGGCTTGGTATCAAAGTTTGTCATTTGAGGAGTCATCTCCATTCCGACTCCGCGAGCACCAAAGGCCACGATAAATTCATTTCTAATGACACTGAATTTACTGAGATAATATCGCTATAAAAATCATTTGAAGCAATATTATTGTAATAAATTCAAGATGTGGGTGATATTTGAGCTCATCCACATCCCGACTCCACTTGCACCGAAAGACCACTAGGACGGTGGATTTACAGTTGCCAAACTTGATGTTTTCTCGACTACCTGAAAAGGGGGAATCTGTTTTTTTTCCAAGGAGTTGGTTGATACCTTGAGAATATCCATTTTTCAGGGACTTCTTTATAATTAGAGGAATTTACCTGGTAGGGCCTCATAGGATCCTATACCACTTCGGAGGTGTCGTATTTACCATAGACACGAATAAGGCTCTACATGTGCGTTTTTTTTTTTTTTTTTTTTTTTTTTTTTTTGTCTTTTAGCGAATGGTCGATATCGACCACTTTTTTATGGTCGATATCGACCATTCTGCGGGAACCCAAATAAAAATTAGGTTTTTCAGGATAGAGAAGATGGGAGGAATCGCTCTGTTCCAGTTTCTTCTACTTCGGCTTCCACATCAGTCTCCCTCAAAGAATACCTTAAGAGATATCAAAACCCTAGCGAAGATCATCATAATAAGGAATCCAAGAAGACGAAGAAGAAGAAGAAGAAGGAGGAGGAGGAGGAGGAAGCCAAAGTCATCAATGTTAGAGTTCGCGTTGTAGATGAAGATCTTGTCTGGCAGAAACCCTAGTATCTCGAAGAAGAAGATGAAGTCCACGATTCTTCAGGTTAGGTGCTACAATTTTTGTAATTTCCCCAAATCTAAATGTTCCCCATTTCAAAACCCTAGTCTCATATTTTGTAAAAATTTTTTTTTTTTTTTTTAAGATGAGGATAAACCCCAAATCGGAGAGCCCAGTTTGATACTCCTTCACCTGAGCATGATGAATCAAGGCCCTCGAGCAGCAAAATTCCAAAACCCAATCCTAATTCTCTGGTTATTGTTTGACACGACGATATGGGCAGTTGGAACGATAGAGTCGTTGCTATCATCATGGTTGGAGGCCCAACTAAAGGTTGTTTGAAGCAAATCAACGGTTTGGTTGAGATTGAGATTCCATGAAAACTTTTTTGTTTAATGAAGAAGAAGGGTTTTTGAGGCATTTCCATGGATTTCATTTGAGGAGAAAAGTCTGGGTTTGTTTCTGGGAGGCATTTTCATGGAGTTTCATTTCTGGGCCACTTTGTGTTTTTTTATAATCACTGTGTACTAAAGAAGCTTTGATGGTCTGTGATGGCTATGGGTTTGTTTGGGTGGAGTTCATTGAGATTGATATGGAATGCAAATGAAAATGCAAGAAACCAATCAAGTGAAAATTGCATGGAATGGAAGATGGAATGAGATTTGATGGAAATGTCTTTGCATATACAAACGGAGCACTGATCTGTGGCATCATCTTTTTTTTTGCTTTTGTTTTAAAGTGGTCGATATCGACAATAAAAGTGGTCGATACTGACAATGACTGTATTTTTGGGTTTCAGTTATGTTGTCGATATCGACAATAAAAGTGGTCGATACTGACAATGACTGTATTTTTTGGGTTTCAGTTATGTTGTCGATATCGACAATAAAAGTGGTCGATACTGACAATGACTGTATTTTTTGTGTTTCAATTATGTTGTCGATAACAACAATTAAAGATGACAGTTTTATGGTCGATATCGACCACTCTTCTCCCTCCTCCTCCCCCCCCATCTTCTTCCTCCTGAAAAACCCATTTTCTTTTGGGTTCCCGCAAAATGGTCGATATCGACCATATTGCAAAACGACAAAAAAAAAAAGAAGAAAAGTCCATACGAGGATCTCTCCCGTATCGAACAATAATTTGGGTCCCGCTGTGACGTATGCGGTCCTAGAGGGATTTTATGGGTAAATTCCTCTTATAATTAAAAAAAAAAAAAATTGTTTAAAAAAACCCTCAAAATATGGAATGCATGCACCTGGACACCGTTTTAAAGTCAAAGATTGTAATATTAAATTAGTGGTTATTTGGCTGATCAAGAATTGAAGGTTCAAATTAAAAATTGAGCCCTGAGTTCTGAAAAAATAAAGGGCTGTGCAGGAATTTGATACAACCACCTTTCCTAGGCAGCCATTGTACTGGCACCTTAATTAAGGTGGTGTGTAAGAAAATAGCCTCATTTGTTAAGTAGATTACACATCTCCTTGTCTAAGAAGGCATCCGTAAAAATATTATTTTTATTTTTTATTTACTCATTTGGGCCTTAAATTTGGCGTTCAGATTTTTATTGACCCATTAACCCCAAAACATCTAGCTTCGTGTTTTAAACACTTACAGATTCCAAGATATATGAAAATTTTACATATGTAATCCAAACTGTTCGACATCCTACTCGTGAAAATGGTGCATCTAAACAAATTCATATGCAAATTTTACAAATGTAAATCTAATTTTCATATCCCATGCATTAAAAGAAAACGACCCCTACCCCAAGGGACCTTTTTAATAAACAATGTCAAAGCAAAGTTTTGATAAATTGAACTCTTAACCAAAATTGTTCAATTTCCCAATAAGCATGGGCTTCCAATTACAAACACGCATTTCTATCCACTACAAAAAATTTTAAGGCCAACCGATCTCCTTTTCCATTAACTTGATACCGTTCTTCTTTGCTCTATCGCCTGAGTTTCAGGATACTCAATTCACTGCCATATCCACCACAACTCAGGTGTCTTACAATTGACACCTACCATTCGCCATATTACTCGGCAACTTATATATCATCAATTTGAGGTCCCTTCTGTACACCGGGTGTCAAAACTCACAGTGCTCGACGACTCCTTCAATCCTCCTCCAATGACACGCCGCCACTTCAGTTTTTGATCTCCAGAGATGAAAACAATAAGTGGAGATCATTGTTGCACACTGGGTCTCTTTTCTAGCAATGACGCTAGAAATGCTGAACAAAGTTTAGTAAGAGGTGGAAGAACATGTGAAGGTCCACTAAACACCGTCTCCCAGGGTCTATCTGAAGGCACAATTGGGGCAGCTGGAATCTGATCTCTCTTCATGTCATATTCAGGGAGCTCTCCATAGATAGATGCATACCCATATTGTCCTGTGAAGATAAAAGATCAATGAAAAGTATTAAGTCTCCATTCAGATGATCTCAAGAGTGTTTTGACTTCTGAAATGCTATACTGAATGCATTCTATGCCACTGTGATGTCATAAAAATATGAATAACATGTGTTTGAGATCTTGGACAACTGTCATATTCAAAATTGTAATATTGCAAGATATGAATTTCGTTGCTGATAGAACATTATATTGTCAACATTTTAACTGATAGAATTTCGAGGCAAATATTGTGATGCAGGCCAGACACATGGATCGGCCAATCCATTGGGCCAAGTCCATTGACCCAATTGGACATCCATTTAATTAGAGTTTAAGTTAGGAGTTTTATTTTATTTGGACTATTAAGCAAGTCAATGATTTAATTTCCTTTATCGTTTAGGAAAGCAGAGTCCTACTAGGAAAGGGGGTGTCCAACCATTCCTATAAATATGTAATCCCTCCATTTAGGAGAGTAGTTAATATTATTCAATAAAGACTGGTATGTTTGGGTTGCCTATGGCTGTGAGTGTGAGTGTTTCTCTTCAATGGAAGAGCGCTTGTTAGTGTTAAGAGTCCCGAGAGGAATTTGGCCAATTCCCGCCTCATCGGAATCCGCCCAGGATTCGGCGAGCTCTCTCGTCGAGTTTGTCTACACCCAATCCATTACCATCCCATCACCAGTTGCGGATCCAAGGCTGCGCCATATTGCAATCTGAATATTGCATTAATCAGCTGAATGCACAAACATTGACAAGAGACCATAGCACAGTTGGAAGGTGCTGATTGTGGCAACCATGTGCAGAGTTGAGTCATGCATTAGATAAAGGAAAAAAACAAAAAAAAAAAAGAACAAACCCTTCCATTAACCTAAAATTACTGAAGAAAATAAAATTAGGAATCACCTTTTTCTTCAAAAGTGACATTATTTTCCAGCAGATTTATTTTGCTTGGGTGCCCTTCACTGCTGTATGGATCAAATATAACATATTCATGGTCACCATTTATATAAACAAGCATCATTGAAGGTGTCTTCCCCTCCGCAGCTGTCATTTCATGGAAAGATGTATTTGGTTGAAGGAATGCAAGCCCACCTCCCTTGGCCTGTATATAAGAGAAATTTTGAGACGATTATACCCATGGGAAGATAACCTGATACGTTCCATCGAAAAAATAGGCATTTCAAATTAGAAGAGCTATGTCCAATGAGAAATTCATCCACCAAAACCATACAAGAACTAGGGTTTTGGACGCAATTTCCTTCATCTAAAATTAATGAAACAATTTATCAGTTATCAGAGAAAAGCAGAGGTACAGACGAATCACAAAAAGTTGAATGTTAAGCATCTACCACAAATCCTTCTACTGGAAAACATAACAAGAGGCTGAATATTGCATCCTTGAAGTCAATCCTACCTTGTTTACAAACCAAGTGGCAACAGGAATGGGATCTTCAGCATTGAATAACAAAATTACCCCATCTCTGTCTTGCAATGCAATGTCATCAGACAATGTCCGTTTAGATGATTTGGGAAGAACGGTCAGAACAGCAAACTGATCCATAGCACAGGTTACAGCTGTATGGGCATGAAATACATGAGGCTGGATCTTGATAACAAGGGGAACCATTGAAGTCTATATGAAAATGTAAAATACAAAGATACTGAAGTCAAGAGCATCTGCAAACCTTCTGCAACAAGTTTATATGTCCAGGATATAGACAGTTTTGACATACTCCAAACAGAGAGCTGTGGCTTTGAACCCCAGGATACTGACACAAGATGTTCCGACTTTCCGATGAAAGACAGTCTTACTATTGGCTGAAAAAAGATATTAGCATGATAAATACCCGGTTTTATAAAAGTTCGCAAAGGCTTTCTTTGTGCATCCAAGGGTGCACACATAGTCAAGACTCGAAGCACAAAACAAGATATGCAGTAGATTACCGTGAGAGTCTCTCCAACTATGGCTACAAGCACATTTGTATCTGGATTCCACAATGTAACAACAGTTTCTGCAGCAACAGCTAAAACAGAGCCATCACCAGAAAATGTGGCAGCTGTCATAGGCCTTTTTCTGCATGATGGGCAATTCTATTCAGTACAATTGACAACACAAGTGATAATGCCAAAAGAAATTAACGATTTGGCAGATTTTAAAGGTGAGGCAAGAAAATATAAGAAAACTTGATCTGAAATCAAGATTACGACTAGGAATTAATATACAAGTCAAATCAAATACAGGTTGCTCAATCCCACATCAATACAAACCCATTCACGAATAGTTGATACAAGAAACATTTCCTAAAGAGAGAGGTTCTAAAACACACAAAATGGAATGCATAATTCATTCTTGTGCATATATATTAGTAGTATATTAAACAAAATTGGACATTACAAAAGAGAGGATAAAGAGAGCACGCATATTTCTAAAACAACCATCAAACCAGCTCAAGCAAATTTAAGGAGCAGATAATCAGTTTGTACAAAACTTTCTATATGTCCTAAAACTATGGAGCATCCACTCCACAGTTTGCCCTCAGGTCTGGTTTCTATAACATTTATCCAGCTAACTGGCAATTTTTCCACCACTCAGATCATTTAAAATAAGACAGTGAAATTACAGAAAAGAGTGAAAGTATTGTGTATTGATTTTTTAATATAGTAACTTGGTTATAAAGAGCAGGAACATACTTATATGAACCAACAGATCGGCATTTCCAACCAGATTTCTGTGGCATTTGGTCTTTCTGACCAATGTCATGACTAAGAATCCAAACCTGAAAAACAAACAGAAATCACATGAGTAGAAGAAGGCACCCTAAGTATTCAGCCCAGTACCAATATCAGCTAGAATACCTTGAATTCTCCACCATACGAAGAGGTTACAGCCATACTACGACTTGGATGAAATGCAAGAGCTGAAATTCCTGCATCACTAATAATTGGGGAAAAAACAGGAGAGGGCATTTAAGAACATAGCTAAAAATTTGGAACAACCTCTTTTCATGCCAACTCACCAAGTGAGCAACATGCATCTGAATATAAAAATTAACACGACTAAAAAAACAATAAAAAATAAAAAATAAAAGCAAGTGAATTAAAATAAGATTAGTGGATCAAAGCAGTAAATAAGACACTTTTATTGGGGTTAAGCTTGGTGCAATATTCTATCTTATGTGACAATGAAGCACATCAGAAAAGTGACAGCATGGAAAATCTTTAAGAACGCATGAAATATGTTCTAATATTATAATAGATGAATCCACCAATCATTTCAGCTTGCACTAGCACTTATTCTTGCTGTTTTCCTTTGTGTATATATCAGAAGGTGACAGTTAAATATATCAAAGAGTGACAGCACATAATCTTTAAGAAACAAACATGAAATATGTTTTAATATTATATCGGAAGAAGAGATTTGAATCCTATGAGATTTACAATTGATTAGCACTGATATTGGACTGCTCAGTGCTCTGTTTACAGTCATCTAGAGCAGGTATGAACACAACTATGGTGAATGATAACTTTTCTCTGCTAGTTTAATCGGAGACATAAATAAATTCACCAAGCATCTTTTACCATCCAAGCTATAAATTGAATACTTCATCAATACCTGTGTGTTCTACCAAAAAAAAAAAAACCCTAAGTGAATTCACCATGTAGCAATTCGGGAGAAAAATATAAGAAAAATGTGTACACTCTAACATGAACTACCAACAAGCATTACAATGGTTAATTTCGTCTCCTTTTTTTTAGTGGTAACAAGACTCAACCCAAAGAGATTCTCATACTCATTACCGCTCCTTAATACATGTCTTTAATAATTTCAACATAACCTCTCGGAACATTTTATTTAAAACCAACCAAATTAAATCTCTAGCTACCTTGTCACAAGTTTTTTTCTAGATCGATGAAGACTCCATGCAGATTTTCCCTCTCCGCTCAATATTTTTCCATTAATTGCTTAAGTGAGAAGATAGCTTCCATAGTTGATCTCCCTGGCATAAAACCAAACTGATTTTAGATATCTTGGTCTTTTGTCTAAGTCTTTGCTCCATTACTCTCTCTCATACCTTCATAGTATGACTCATAAGCTTAATCCAATTTTTTTTTATAGCGATAAAATTTTATTAAGCTACAAAAAGAAACAAGACAGGACTTGGCCACAAATTGCCAGCCCAAACAAATAACTCCAAAAAAGACAACTACGAAACAAGAGTGATACTATACATCACAAGAAAGAGAAGAAAGAAAAACTCCCTCCCTTAAGAAAAACCCCCTCCATTGCAAGAGCATCTATCATGACATTAGCTTCTCTTACAATATGATTGAAGCAAGCACCCAATTGAAGAGAAATATCCTACACCTCCTCTACCCAATCCGCCAGCCTCCATGGAAAAGAAGACTTACCTGAACACCACTGAATAACTGAAAAAGAATCACCTTCAAGAATTACATTGACACATCCCATCCTACGCAACTCACAACAGCCAATCAATAGAGTAAAAAGTTCAACTTTATTAACATCCATCGAATCCAAAGGCCCTGAATAGCTTCGAACAACTACGCCAGACCAATCTCTAATAACACCTCCAATTTCACCTATTCTAAGAGAATGAACAAAACTTTCATCAAAGTTTAGCTTTAGAACACCCAAAGGAGGATTCGACCAAAGCACTCTATTCACAAGTTTAGCATTCCAACCTCCTCTCAAAACTTCTACCCAGGATATACTGAGATCACTCGGATCAACACCTTCAAACTCCTTTTTTTTTTTTTGGTCCGTACCCACTCCAAAACAGACCGAACAACCTCACTTTTATTTCTGAATAATCTATTATTCCTCTCCAAGCCAAAGCTTCCATAGTGTAGCATACAACACTAGTTTCCATAAGATTCTACCGTGAATACACTTGCACCCAAATCTCCATTGATGAAAAGGGTCATCAACTGCTCTCGGCATGACCCACTGCATACCAAACATGTCAAGGATAACGATTCACACTCTATAAGCAAAAGGACAATGGATCATCAAATGATGCACCGACTCCTCATCTTTTAAACACATAGGGCACCCATTAACTATAACTTGGTTTCGTTGACATAATTTGTCAATAGTGAAAATTTTATGCCACCTAGCAATCCAGCAAAAAGCTAATACTCTTGGAGGAACTGAAGGATCCTAAAAAATGTGCCAACGAGCCACTCTATCAGGATTTTCAGTCAATTAAAAAAAGACTTGACCAAAAAGTTACCTTTAACATCAGGCTTCCAACCCCTCCCAACTGATAAATAAATCTTACCAAGCATACTAGTAAAGTCAAAAATTTCTCCGAGTTAAGGGCCTCCAAAAACAAAAATCCCAAGACAAACAGTCTACTGTAAAAGCAAAATGATCAGCAACAGTCCCCTTTGGCCTTCTATCCAACGAATAAAGATTAGGAAAGAGATGATGTAACACATCTTGCCCACACCATTCATCATGCCAAACCCTCTGACCATCATGAACCCTATAACGGATTCGTAAATCAAAGTAAGCCTTAACAGAAAGAATAGATTTCCATATCACCGAAATCTTATAATCCTTATTCGGCACACACCATCCTTCATTACCCAATTGATATTTACTAATCAAGATTTATCTCCACAAGCCTCCACCCACACTCCAACTAAGCATTTCCAAGCCTCCATCAATCCTTTCATTTGTTTCAATGCTTTCCTCTCTTCCACCACCCTAATTCTATGAAAAAAGTATGTTCGGCTAACAAAGTATCCTCTCTTGTTCTCATGTCTCCTATACTTTAAAAGCTTTCTAAAATTTTCCCTCCACCTTTCTTTGATATCGTTATCCTTCATTAGAACCTTTTGGTCATTGCTCTTAATACATTTGACATGAGCTAAGTCCCTACTTTTCACTTCCCTTATTTTTTGCAAGCTTAATAATATCCTTTTTCTCGTTCTCAATAATATAGGTCATCATATGAATATGAACTTTGTATCATTTACTACTTTCTTAGCTTCTTTATTTGCCTTCTTAATTCTTATACATCTCATAGTTTTCCATATTCCTAGTCCCCTGCTAAACTTTATAACATCTCTTCTCTTGAACAACTTCCTAAACCCATGTACTCTCTACCACCAAGTTTCTTTCTTATAGTGGTGTTTCTCTTTCGACTCTCCAAACATCTCATTTGCAATCTACCTACAAGCATTCACAAAGAGATTCTTTCAGGAGATTCTTTCAGCTAACTTGGTTGGCTCGATAATTACTAAGGTTGGGGAGATTGACAAAGATGTCGAACATAGGGTAAAAGCAAGATGGTTGAAGTAGAGACTTGATTCTGGAGTGTTTTGTGGTTGACAAATGAGAACAAGATTGAAGAGAACATCTTACAATATAAACCAACTATGACCTATGGAGCAGAATGTTAGCCAATTAATAAGTAACATATGCACACAATAGATGTAGCAGAAATGAGAGTGTTGAGGTGGATGTGTGGTAGAACCAAGAAGAATAAAATTAGAAAAGAGTGCTTTCAAGAGCATTTACTGGTAGCACCAATACAGGATAAAATTAGAGAAACCTGTTTGAGATGGTTTGAGCATGTCCAATGCAGGTCGGCAACGGCTCCGGTAAGGAAAAGTTTGGCTATGTAGGTTGATGGCTCACAGGGAAATGGGTAGATCGAAGAGGACGTGGATGAAGTTCGTAAAAATATATCTAAAGAAGTGCAACTAATCTAAGAATTTGGCTTGGGATAGATGGAAATGGAGAAATAGAATTCATACAGCCAACCCCAATATAGTTGGGACAAGGCTTTGATGATGATGATGACAACGACGACAACAATGATGACTCAACCTAGAAAAAACATGTTTTTGACAATAAGCACCTTGCAACCATGCTTCTAGCTCTTGTCAGCATGGTTAGATTCGTCACAGATTCCCATATACATTATCTCGTCTATCAAAAATGTTAAAATTGATATCATATTGGAATACACTTAATATATATATATATGAGGGTGGGCCCTGGCACAACAGTAAGGTTGCACCATTGCGACTTGGGCGTCACGAGTTCGAAATGCGGAAACAGCCTCTCTGCTTACGCGGCTAAGGCTGCGTACATCTAACCATCCCTAGACCCCGCAGTAGTGGGAGCCTCGTGCACTAGGCTGCCCTTTTTATATACAAACACCCCATGTCACCACACTGATAAATGAAAGCCTAACAATGTAAAACTATCACTTTCAGATCTCAATCGTAGTGCTCCCCTCACAAAGCTATATAGTTAATCATATTAAGGCTGTAAATATCTTTCATGATGATGATGACAAGGATGGTGTAAATTTGGTCTGGTCGGACCTGAGACTGACTGGACCCAAACCAAATATACCAAGTCTAGGTCCAAATGTAGATCAATAGGTTGGGTCTGGGTCTAGGATGCAAGACTTGACGAACCAATATAATGGCAATGGACCAACTTTGACCAGAATATTATTGTAAGATTACATTATGATATTACATCTTTATGATAACAATATGTTATTTAAGTCATTCATAACCATCAACCCGATACATCCCCTATATCTGGGTCTGGGTGCTAGGATTAGGACCTGGAGTCCTGGACCCATGCCAGGATGCAACAAAAAATCATCAGGTCTGGATCAAGCTGGACAAGAATATATTATATTTACTTAACACTGCAGAAATTTAACTGATTAGGGCTCCGGGAAATGGATTTTTAAACCACATAATGATTTTCCCCTTCATCATAATAAAAAGTCATGGAAAGAAAAAATGGAAAAAATAATAATAACTTCAATGCTCAAGAAGTCTGTTCACTCATTTGAAAATAAAGAAAGCTATTCACTCTTAAAATGGGTTTATTTAACCTGTGGGGCTCATATACGACAGTTGACAGACTGTACTCTCCACTCCGAGATCCAGATGCCCAAAACTTGAGAGTTACAAGGCCTCCTATTCCATCTTCAGGAAGTTTAGCCTCAACAGTACCCATCTTGGAGCTATCTATGGATAGTGCTACAAGAGTTACGACTACCTACAGAAAAGAAAAGACATGTACATTCAGTTACCACTTAATAGCACACTGTTGCAAGAATGTGATGCACTCACTCTCTCTGTGTGTGTGTCTCAGACAGACAGACAGAGAGAGAGGGGTGTGTGTGTGTCTCTGATAGACAGACAGAGAGAGACCACTTTTAGTATGTGTGCATGCATGCATGCATTTTTTTTTTTTTTTTTAAGTATCATTGCTTCCAATTCTACAAAGGCACAAAAGCTGCTGAGAGGCTGCAGACAACAATTGATAACTTGTATAGCTAGGCATTTACATGGCTGTTAGATTCTGATACAGATAAGATGTGTAGATGAGATCACACTAAAGTTGCAAAAAACTAAATCATAATGCATTACCGTGACATCATCAACTGGCAGATAATTTCTTTCGCAAACCTGAACCTGCAAAATAGCAGATATACACATTCAATTTGTTTGCACTTATTCGTTACCAATCAGAAATTCTTGTATGTTGAGAGCAGAGGACCATGCCAAGTTCAAGAAATATAAACAAACAACAATAATTCAAGATTTTACAATATACATATTACACAGAATGCTAGAGCGTTAGATCTGAGGAACTGTAACCTATCTGAGGATTTGGTCGAGTATAGACAGGAATGGAGAAACAAAATTCATGCCGCTGACCCAACGTAGTTGGAACAAGGCTTTTTGATGAGGATGAGGATGATGATGATTAATTAAGTTTCAGAAATAAATCTTTGATACCTGTGAAAATTCTCTGCTGTCAAACAAGCTATAGAACTGAATACAATAGTTCCTGGTCCGTAGAGCAACTAATGCAGCAGAGTGATCAAAGGCAAACCCACTTTGTAAGTCTCTATAAATCTCTGGAAATAACCAAGGAAGCTGAATACACATTGGGTAAGAATTTATCATAAAAAATTACTGTACCTCCAAAATAAAATAAAAAATGCATAGAAACCTTTTTAAGCGGGAGAGGACTTTTAGGTTGGTCCTACAATGCAACATATACTCCACTTAATTACATGTAGAGCCAATGGTTTGGTGGTGCAGATTATTGATCTGGTGGGCCCACCTTGGATAGATAAATGACCCAAAATCTTACTTTGAGGTATAACCTTTGATAATTGGTCCTTTCTCCGTACCTTTAGGGACAGAAAAAGGAAGCCGTAGGAAATTAACAGCAGAACTACAATCACATTCTGCTTGCTGGCAGTGTAACAATACTGGACAAATACCAAAGGATTCAGAGTATCAGAGAATCAGAACAAAACATCTGATTTCCATAGGAATCAATAAACTCCTCACTGTACCTTGAGGATCTGACATGGGCATGATATACTGTGCGAATCTTTAAAACATAAGCCATGGCTTACATGAATAGAATTATAGAAACGCATACATTTGCACAGGACCCTACAATTCCTATTGAAAGGATTCATAATAGCAGTCTTGAACAAGCCGGATATCAATCAGCATATGATACAGAAAGTGGGTGCATCCTTTAGCAAAATAGATGGTTTCACAAACCTTGATCCCAGCAATGGACCTCAGAATTTCCATTGAAGGCATTCTCAGCAGCAGGATTTGGTTATCTGCACAAGATATCTGACTATGTCCATTCAGCACCATTAAAATCAAATAATTTCATGAATTTGCAGTTAATATTAGCAATTTCAACAAGCACACAGCAGGGAAAGCATTAAATAGAATGCAGGAGTAGACAGAAATGAAATTCAAATGTCCATAAAAAGGACACAAACCATTAAATTAATTTAAAAAATAAACACAAGCACATCTACAGCATGCAAAAAAATTAACGGCAGTACATGTGCAATAGGCCTATAGTCAATGTCAGCATGAAGACATAACCTTTTTTTTTATAACAGTTAAATTTTATTTCTCCAAGAAGGAAGACGGACTGAGCCAAGAAGCCAATCCGAAAACAAAAAAACAAGGCAAAAGATGAAAAGAAAACCAGCAACCAAATAACATTATAATAAAAATAAATAGAATCTTTTACAATTGCACAAGTAAATATTGTTGTTGTTGCTGGGACATTCTACACAGACATTGTCTCTGATGCAGGCCAGACTACTGGGCCCCGATTGAAAGTATATTCCAAAAGGCCCAAAGCCCACAAGGCCCAGCAGTGACACAATCATCAAACGAGAGTTTCTAGTTTTAGGCTTTCTAGAAGATTTCTCTACATTTAGCAAATTTCTTTAATTGCTTTGATTAGGTAGTTTCTAATTTCCAAGATTCTTAGAATTAAGAAGTTTCTTAGTATTAGAGATTGGTTACTAAAATTATGTTGAGACTCTATTATATATAGGATGTAATCCCTTCCATTGGGATATACAGAAAATTAAAGAAATTTGCTAAATGTAGAGAAATCTTCTAGAAAGCCTAAAACTAGAAACTCTCGTTTGATGATTGTGTTACTGCTGGGCCTTGTGGGCTTTGGGCCTTCTGGAATATACTTTCAATCGGGGCCCAGTAGTCTGGCCTACATCAGCTCTCCCCGGATTGGAGAAACTGGACTCCAGCGAGTTATCAGCTTGGTACCTCTCGTACAAATCCGGATTAAGTCTCTGAAAATCTGTGGCGGTGATCCATGTAGCTTCAGAAAATGGTTTATCTTTCCACTTGACCAAAAACTTGTGATATCCGCCAGTCTTGGTTGAAACTAGCTGGTCATCATAGACATCTTAAATTTCTTCTCGAGGAGCTGGAACTATGGGAAGCCGGATATCGTGTTCTTCAAATGATTCATCTTGATAATGCCCATGATAAATCGTGAGATCTTCGACATTGAATGTAGAACTGATATTCATGTCTGGCGGAAGATCGAGTACGTAGGCATTTGAGCTGATTTTCTCAGGCACCCCCGCAAGAACAAGATGATCATTCCTTCTATCAAGCTGAAACAGAAGGACGAACATTATTCATTCGTCGTCTCTTCATTACAACCGAAGAGGAAGCTGAAGATTGGAGACGAACCACCATCTTTCGCTCTATGGCAAAATGTCGTGACAGATTGTGCAATCTCGTCATAGATGGAGGAAGCGAGATGAATGTAATCTCCCAAGAAGTAATTGACAAGTTGAAGCTTCCAACAGAAAAAACACCCGAAGCCTTTCTCTTGGGTGAATGATTCCGCAATTCCAGTAACCAAGAGGTGCCAGGTAACATTTCGAATTGGTGGTTATGAAGATTCTATTTGGTGTGAATTATCCCCATGAATGTTACTCATTTTCTGCTGGGAAGACCTTGGCTTTTTTATAACAAAGTCCAAAGTGATGGAGAAGCAAACACCCATACTTTTAAGTATAAAGGTCGCAAGGTTACTCTTCTTCCACATAAGCCTCCTACTGCCCCAGCAAAGCAATCACCATCAATTCCGGCAAAACAAACTGCATCACAACCAAGTTCTCGCATCCTTTCAATGCGGAAATTTGAAGAAGAAAGTAAAGAGCAAAGAGTTGTTTATGCCCTTATCCCATAAGGATTCAAAGAGGCAGAAAATAAACAAGCAGTTGCTACACCTCCAGAAATCAAGTCCTTGTTGCATGATTTTAAAGACTTAATTCCAGCAGATCTTCCAAAAGAGCTACCGCCTATGAGGAACATCCAGCATGCTATTGACCTGGTTCCTGGGTCATCACTTCCAAAATTTACATGCTTATCGCATGAGCCCGACAGAACACAGAGTTGAGAAAGCAAGTTGAAGAGCTCCTCCAGAAGGGTTATATTCGTGAAAGCATGAGTCCTTTGTGCGGTACCAGCCCTCTTGACACCCAAGAAAGATGGTTCTTGGAGAATGTGTGTCGACAGCCGAGCAATCAACAAAATTACTATTAAGTATCGGTTTCCGATACCTCGGTTGGATGACATGCTTGATATGATAGCCGGATCTTCCGTCTTCTCTAAAATTGATCTTAGAAGTGGATATCATCAAATTCGTGTTCGCACAGGAGATGAATGGAAGACAGCTTTCAAGACTAAAGATGGGTTATACGAATGGCTAGTCATGCCATTTGGCTTATCTAATGCTCCCAGCACTTTCATGAGAGTTATGACACAGCTTCTACGGCCTTTCCTCGGTAAATTCGTCGTTGTGTATTTTGACGACATCTTGATCTTCAGCAAGTCCAAGGATGCACATCTTGATCACCTCCGGTATGTGATGCGTGCACTTCGCAAAGAGAAGTTTTACATTAATTTGAAGAAGTGTACTTTCTTAAGCTCCAAAGTTATATTCTTGGGATTTGTGGTATCGGCCCAAGGTGTAGAAGTTGATCCAGAGAAGATCAATGCAATCATCGATTGGCCTCTTCCCAAAACTATCAATGAAGTACGGAGTTTCCATGGGTTGGCCACCTTTTATAGGAGATTTATTCGCAATTTCAGCACTATTATGACTCCTATAACTGATTGCATGAAGAAAGGTGATTTCAATTGGACTAAAGTAGCCACTCGTGCCTTTGAACAAATCAAGCTGAAAATGACAGAAGCACCAGTTTTGAAACTCCCAGATTTTGACAAGGTCTTTGAAGTCAGTTGTGATGCTTCGCAAGTTGGTGTTGGCGGAGTCTTAAGTCAAGATGGTCACCCAGTTGCCTTCTTTAGCGAGAAATTGAATGACACTCGCAAAAAGTATTCGCCGTATGACTTGGAATGCTATGCAGTTGTACAAACTCTTCGTCATTGGCGTCATTATTTGATCGGAAAAGAATTTGTGTTGTACTCCGATCATGAAGCTTTACAACATCTGAACTCACAAAAGAAGATGAGTGCCAACCGTGTCAAATGGAGCGCATATCTGCAGGAATTCACCTTTGTATTGCGTCATAAGTCAGGAGCGGAAAACAAGGTCGCAGATGCCTTAAGTCGTCGTTCTCACTTGCTTACGACAATGTTCGTCACAGTTCCAGGCTTTGATGAGATTCGCAGAGAATATCCTAATGATCATGACTTTGGTCGCATCTACAAAGCTCTTCTTAATGGTGAATTTTCTGACCATCCCAAATTTTCTATCCATGATGGTTATTTGTTTCGTGGAACTCAGTTGTGTTTGCCAGCTACTTCTATCCGCGAGTTTGTCCTCCGAGAGTTGCATGGAGGTGGATGCAGTGGACATCTAGGGCGAGATAAGACTTTGGCACTTGTAGAAGACCGCTTCTTTTGGCCCCGCCTGAAAACAGATGTTGCCCGAATTTGTGAGTTATGCAGGGTATGTCAACTTGCAAAGGGACAAAAGAAGAACACGGGATTGGATCAGCCCCTTCCTATTCCACATGCGCCTTGGCAAGATCTAAGCATGGATTTTGTCTTGGGCTTACCAAAGACTGCACGAAGGGTAGATTCTATTTTTGTTGTGGTGGACAGGTTTTCTAAAATGGCCCACTTTATTCCTTGTACAACCACAACAGATGCAAGAAAAGTTGCCACCCTTTTCTTTAAAGAGATTGTTCGTCTTCATGGCCTCCCCAAGACTATAGTGTCGGACAGAGATACTAAGTTCATGAGCTTTTTCTGGAAAACTTTATGGCATATGTTGAAGACAAAGCTCCAGTACTCCAGTGCCTATCACCCTCAGACTGATGGCCAGACTGAGGTCGTCAATCGCAGCTTGGGCAATCTTCTTCGATGTCTCGTCGGAGACCACATTGCTTCATGGGATCTTATTTTACCCACGGCGGAGTTTGCCTATAATAACTCCGTAAACAGATCAACTGGAAGATCGCCATTTGAAGTTGTCACCGGCATCCAGCCGCGTCTTCCGATTGATTTGAGTCCTTTACCAGCTGAAGCCAGGCCTAGCCAAGAAGCTGAACAATTTGCTCGGCACATGAAAGACGTCCACGATGAGGTCCGTCAACAGATTGCTAAAAGTAATGCGACTTACAAACAGCAAGCGGACACTCGAAAGCGCCATGTTGAATTTAATAAAGGAGACATGGTCATGGTGCGAATTAAAGCCAGAACGGTTCCCCACAGGTACTTACAAGAAACTCTATCCCAGAAGTGCAGGTCCGTTCAAGATTATGAAGAAAATCAGCTCAAATGCCTATGTACTCGATCTTCCGCCAGACATGAATATCAGTTCTACATTTAATGTCGAAGATCTCACGATTTATCATGGGCATTATCAAGATGAATCATTTGAAGAACACGATATCCGGCTTCCCATAGTTCCAGCTCCTCAAGAAGAAATTGAAGATGTCTATGATGACCAGCTAGTTTCAACCAAGACCGGCGGAAATCACAAGTTTTTGGTCAAGTGGAAAGATAAACCATTTTCTGAAGCTACATGGATCACCGCCACAGATTTTCAGAGACTTAATCCGGATTTGTACGAGAGGTACCAAGCTGATAACTCGCCGGAGTCGAGTTTCTCCAAGCCGGGGAGAGCTGATGCGGGCCAGACTACTGGGCCCCGATTGAAAGTATATTCCAGAAGGCCCAAACCCACAAGGCCCAGCAGTAACACAATCATCAAACGAGAGTTTCTAGTTTTAGGCTTTCTAGAAGATTTCTCTACATTTAGCAAATTTCTTTAATTGTTTTGATTAGATAGTTTCTAATTTCCAAGATTCTTAGAATTAAGAAGTTTCTTAGTATTAGAGATTGGTTACTAAAATTATGTTGAGACTCTATTATATATAGGATGTAATCCCTTCCATTGGGATATACAGAAAATTAATGAAATTTGGGTTTTATCAAACGAGCATTCCTCTATTGTCTGTGGTGTGAAACCAAGACGTCCTAACCTAAGCCTTCGGGCTTGGAGAATAGCCCGTTGGCTAATCTCCTTCTTCCCTGCATTGCTCCAGTCTCCCACTTAAGTAGGCATCCTGAGTAGGCATGTCAAACGGGCCGTGCCGTGCCGGCACGGCCCGCTAAAATCTTGGCCCGCCCGTGCCGTGGGCCGGGCCGGCACGGCCCGCCCCAGCTAACGGGCCGGCACGGCACGGCCCACTGGCACGGCCCACAGTGGGGCGGGCTGGAGCGGGCCGTGCCGGGCCGGCCCGCGGGCCAGGCGTGCCTCTTTTTTTTTTTTTTTTTTTCTAATAGAGTTATAGGCGGGTTGGGTTGGCCCGACCTGCGTAATTTGTATAGATTTTTAAAAATAAATGTGTTTGGGTGAACTCGATCTCACAACCTAATGGTTGTGAAAGATAAACACAACCACTAGACTACCTAACTTTTGTATACTAATATGTATTCAAACAATATTAAAACTAGTTAGATGAGGATGTGAACCTAACCATGAATATTAAACTATTAGTTACATTAGGATGAGAACTTAACCACTTTAGATGATGATGAGAAGCTAACACCTTTTTTATCCAACTTTTTACTCTTTCATTCAAACAACCTAAAATATAAAAAAAAAACATATCATGTCCTTTTTTCTACTCATTTTTCAGCCAAATTGAAATGCCATGGTTAAGGATATTTCAATTGAGATGGCAAACTCAATTTCTATTTTTTGGCCGAATTATCATACTTTAAACAAGAACATTGCCCCTCTTTATTAGTGTGACTAATTTACACTAAAGTCCTACCTTACCAAGTTATGTAAGTGTTTTTTTTATTAGAAAATGCCTAGGGTTGTTAGTTGGATGGGAATTAGATTTTTATAAATTTAAAAAAATATATAAAAAAATAATTTTTTTTGGCGGGCCAGGCGGGCCGTGCCTAGCGGGCCTGGCGGGCCGATCCTGGCGGGCCTGGCGGGCCACAGGGGCTGGCCCACTAGGCTGGCGGGCCTGGCGGGCCGTGCCTAACGGGCCAGCGGGCCTGCGCGGCTCGGCCCAGCACGGCCCGCGTCATGGGCCGTGCCCAGTGGGCCGTGCCGTTGACCGGGCCGTGCCGTGCCACGGCCCGTTGACTAGCGGGCCGGGCCGGGCCGGCACGGCCCACTTGACATCTCTAATCCTGAGGCACTTATGAGAAAACTGAACAGCTAAAAGGCTGCAGGAGGCTGTTTGGGTAAGGGAAGAGACACAACTCATAACAATTAAAGGAGGAAGCTGATGCTCACATTTCATTTTAAAATGCATACTTATAAAGGTAGGAATGACTTGTATTTTTATGTAAACTCAACAAAGAGGAGAGAAAAAGACGTGAAGGAAACAAGGGAAAAAAGAGGGAGTGCCATTGGTTGAATGGGCAGTATACCATGAAGTCCTCAATCAACAACAAGTTTGGTGTAGTCAATTGTGACTTGTGAGATGGCAGTTTTGTAGTGACGCATATGGCTCTATCCAAGTGGGTAATTATCTTTATAAACCTTAAAAAAAAAAAAAAAACCTTTGTAGCCATTTCATTTGCTCTTTCAAGGAATTATTTAAGGGGGTCGTCCATTGATTGATCCAGTTAACATCCACATGCATCAGCCTCTCTTGAATTGGAATCGATATTAGTTCACTCTATTAAAAACTCTGGACATCATGTTTGCACTAAAATAAGTTTTTTTTTTTTTTTTTTAAGTTAATGAAATTGTCTTACTTGTAATTTTTATTTATAACTTTTTTAAAGTTAGAATTATCATCAAACTTATAAATTTTATTTGAAGTTGAAAATCATCATCAAAGTTGTTGTAAACTTTATTTCAAGGAATATAAAATAATTAAAGTTTAATTTTTCATTTGTAAATTAGCATCAATGTTTTTTTTTAATGGTAAATTAGCATCAATGTTTGTTCATTTATTTTAGTAATTTCAACTTTATTTCAAGTTGAAAACCCTAAAAGCCCATAAATTCCCTTTCAATTTATATAAAAAAGTTAGGACGGGCCTGTGGGCTGGCACAGCACGGCAATTGTCGTGCCATAGGCCGACCCCCTGCCAGCCCAACCACGGCATGGCCGGCAGGGCCCGGCCCAGGCACGACTGGGCCAGCCAAATAGCGGGCCGTGCCATGCCGTTTTACACCCCTAGTTGGGCTATAGATAAAGGTTGGTTTTAGATAGGGGTGGTTTTAGATCAAGTAAAGGCTGGTTCAGGTTCCAATAAGTCTGAATCAAGGCTAGAACTTGAATAGGGTTCAAAGTCAACTAGGTTCTGCAGTTAATGGAATAGGATAAAAGGGTCAAATCAGGTCAAGTTTGGGTAGGAATAATGGGGCTAGGTATAGACGCTAATATGGATTTTCAGTCTGGTTCAAATTGGTAAGGCTAGATAGGGTCATCGAATTGGACAGTGTTTGTATTGGATCAGGGTTCAGGAATGATGCAGTGCGGCTGCACCAAGGAAATTAGCCCAGAATAGAACTGTAATTAAATATAGGGTTTGGGAGGAATTAGGATCTGAAGAGGATTAATGTAAGAGCAGAAACAATGGTTCAAATCAGCCTGTTCTAAACTGTCAATGATGAACAAAATGTGTGCATGTTGGGTGCATGGTATGGAAGGAATCAGTATTGAATAAGTATTGAATAGGATTAGGATTAGAGCAGGAATAATGCCATGAATTGGCATTTGGCATGTTCTAATCTGCCAATCATTAACAAAATGTGTACAGGTTGGGTGCTGGGATTTTGGAAGGATCTTAGTTAGGAATTAGTGTAGAATATATCAGGACTCTAATTTTGGTTGGAGGCTGTCCACTCAAATAGCTGCATATAAGACTTCGCTGCCCGTAAGTTTGCCTAACTATCGTAAGAAAAGCATAAAGGCAAATCAAATTTGAAGGTTGTCTTCAAGAAACTACTTCAAAAAAAACAAATTTCTTTTATTTTATTTTATTTTTTCTTTTTTTGAATGGTTACTTTCATTAACAAAAGCAAGCAGTAAAAGAGATGTATACTGACAAGCTAAAACAGGAACACAGGGAAACGAGGACAGAAAAAGGAAAAGAGCCCTTGTACAAAACTACTATGGCCCTGTAAAAGAAAATGCCAGCTCCTTCCCATGTAACATTAACTTTTTTGCGGAGTATCCTTTAAAAGACGGACTTATGGACACCCCAAGAGCAACTAAAAACTTAGTTTTAAAAAAAAAACATTTTTTCTATGTACTATAGAACTCTTTCATGCAATATTCTAAAATATTTTTGAAAGTGCAATTTGCAGCAAATCATACAAGAAAGACATAATGGTGAAAAGGAATATGGAAAATTTGAGCATGATTTCATATAATGCTATATACAATTAGAAGTAAATTATACTTACAGAGGATAGAGAGGGATCTGGAGAATCTCTAAAATATAGAAGTGGGGATCCTAGACGTGGTAGAAATTTCCTTTTCATTGTATCTAGCTGCCAAACTACAAGAACTCCTTCTTTTCCACCTGACAATGATAAAATGAACAGGAAAATCATTTTGATTATAAGACAAACAGCGATCCACCAAGGAAAGACTAAGCAATTAAAAAACCAAATGGAAAGCAGTGACATTACTTTAAAAAAAAAATTTAAGATTCACAGAATTCATGTGAAACTTCAATAATCATTCAGTAAAACAGAAAACAAACTAACCAAAAACCGTCATTACCACAGTGTCTCATTTACCTGAGTATAGATAAGCTCCATCAGAGGAAAAGGAGAGAAACTTCACTTCAGTTGGGTGCCAATGCCATGTTGAGCAGGAGTCAGCATCATCATCACCCCTCACCCCAGGCCTTTCTTCCTCGATTTCCATATCTTGACCAATCAATGGTAGTTTATTGTGTGAAAAAACTCTTCTTCCAAAAACCTCTCCATATCAAAATCCTTCCTGTTACATCACCTCCTGCTATAATTCTCTCAGAGGGATGAAATGCAAGGGTACTCAAGCTCTTTGTGTGATGCAATTTCATCTTCTTGACCTCATCATAGTTAAAATCTTTTGCAGGGATCTTCCATATGTGAAGTTTCTGCTTGTTTCGAATCCCAAAGAACTCTCCAGAAAGTTCCAATAACTATGGGCTCTGGCCTCCTAGTCTTAAACACAAGAAATATCAGAGTCAAAAAACTTGTACATCATTTGCTTTGCATACGTAAACATAATAAATTATAAGTATGAGTACAATTTATTTAAGTTGTAAAAAAAAGACTGGCTCGCCATGTAATGTCATGCGGAAATTTGCAGTACTCATCTGAATCTAAATAACCCCATATATGAAAAAACATCAGAAACAAGGTGAATATTGACAGGGAACCACAATATTTACATTACTAACTATCCATGTAAGGCAGGAAGGTTAGTCCTGATTTTGAAGGAGTGATGTTTACATTATTTCTGATTTTGAAACAATTAAGTACTAGTACATTGGCATCACTACATGGACTCATGCTGTTAATAAAAAAAAAAAATCATCATTACATATCATGGGAAAAAACCTGAGAAACAGAATATGTCCATGCAATATTCAACATACAATATATATGTATATATATAAAATAGCTAAATGATTGAACCTCTGCCAATGGTCCTCCAACTAGACGGAATTTGGTCAAGTTGCACATTCGAATTTGTCCTCGCAAAGCTTTAGGCTCATCATCTGGTTTTGACGTGTCTTCAATTGAAACAAAAGCATAAAGTTTGGATGGCTTCTCATTGGTCCCAACAGGTAACTTAAATGATGCAGTTGGAATCACCTGACAGAACAAGATAAGGGGTCATGAACTAATGTCACAGGGATACCAACTAAGGTAACAAAAAAATTGTACAAGCAAAATCAAAGGAGACAAATGAAACTTGTGCAAGGAACTTACATCAAAACATACAGATTTCAAACGCTAACCAATGGTGGAAACTTCTTTATTGTAATTTCTATGGCAAACACACAAGATGCCTTAACATTTCTCTTTTCCTAGAGTATAAGAATACTGTTCAAAAAAGGAAGAAGAAATGCTGAAAAGGGGGGGAATGGAAAGTAAGAGATAGAAATCTCTTAGCATACTTTCAACATATTTAGTGATCTAACAGACCACCGTGTTATGTGAAAGTCATTGTATTCTTGCCTGACATTGGCGTTTATTTTAACATTTGAATGAGTTGATTAAACTCGTTTAAATAAAGGGATTTTTACCATACGGGATATAAAAGACCATGAATTCCTCCAAATGGTGTTGACCAAAACTATATCTTAAATATAGTTGCTATGCATGGGACCCCCAAATTCTTTTTCCAATTCTACCCAATCTGTGCGATATTGCACAAACTAAAGGTGAAAATAATCAATTTTCCTCTTATATTTCCCTCCGTTCCCATCTCTTAAAGCATTAAACCTCCATTTCTTCCTGCGACTTTCTTCGTTCCTACTACTTTCTCTATCGTTAAAAAAGGTTTCAATAGGGTTTCTCCGTTGCTTTTCCATTTATCCAAACGTATCTCAAGGTTTCTCCACAAATATTCTTCCTTTTTCTTTTTCATTTGGCCACTGTCCTATTGTGCTAACTTTACCCTGAGGACAAGGGATGGATCCACAATATCAATACCTTGTAAAACTTTATGGTCCATCTTTAGGTGAAGAGAATGAAAGACTACGCTTTTTAGGAACACTTTTAATGATCGACGAAGTAGTAGAAACGGGAAGGTCGCAGGAAAAAAAAAAAGAGGTGCTTTAAGAGATGGGAACGGAGGGAAATATAAGAGGGAGATCGAACAATTTGTGCGATATCGCAATGGGTAGAATTAGAAAGAAAAATTGGGGTCAAGTGTATAGTACCCACATTTGGGATATAGTTTTGGTCAGCACCATTTTGAGGAACTCATGGTCTTTTATATCCCATATGGTAAAAATCCCTTAAATAAATACCAGAACTAGGCCTGTTGACAACCCTAGTCCACTAGGTGCCATTTCGCAGGACCAGCTACAAACAGAACCTTGCTAACTTTGAACCTGTTTGACCAAACCTATAGCCCTAGTCCTCCCTCATTTGAGTTCCATCTTGTAGAAGAATTTCATCTCTTCAAAAAACTAAGAATGCCCTAGGATGTAGCTCAGCTGGTTAGGGGCATCAATGTCTCCCTAGGTGAGCATATCCATGGACAAAATACTAATCCAGTTCGATATCCATATTGCCGTTATCGAATAAGAGACTTCACAATCTGTTGACATCAACAAGGTTTAAAACCTTGGACTCTGCACCCACGTTTTTTTTTTTTTTTTTTTTTTTTTTTTTTTTTTTGCCTGCGTGTTTGGGTGGGTGGTACTTCTGTATGCTTAAGTGCTAAGGAGGCAGGCATCTAAGTCTGGTGGATGAATAGTGGTTGTGCAATCAAAGTGTGATTAACAGCCGGGGTCCCCTGATGGATCCTCAGCAATAGAGTATCCTTCTCAACCACTGATATGCAGCTGGGATGGTTACACAATTGTTGTCTAACAGACCAAATAACCTTTTAAAAGTTTTTTTGGAAAATGATGAAAAAGCTTTAAAATAAAAATTTGATGTTCTATGAATCTAAGCCATATTTGCTTTAGTTATCCAGAATGGATTTAAGTAATAATTGGTATTTGGTGGTCACGTTTGAAATGCATTCAGTAGGACAACCATACCTACAATCTTTTAAATGCTTAGATCTTCTAGAAAATGCAATTTTGATCTTTAAAATCAAGTAAAAAACACTCCAAAAACCTCCAATATCATCTTACACCAAGAAAATAGGGGAAAATAATAGCTTTAGCCCTTTCTTGGTAGGACTTGATAGAATTCAACTTAGGGGCAACTCAACTAGCTAGGTGCCAAGTCTGAGTCGACTAAGCAAAGTCGATCCAAACTCAGCCGACTTTAAAACCATGCATCACTCTGCAAACTACAAACAATCCAAGAAAGTAATCCTAAACTGTCCAATCAAAGACAATGGATGAGAGAGATGCATTTTCAACATTTAAAAATAATACATGTTGACAATCATGTGCTTCCAGCTTCCAAGATGACCAAAGTATTATAGTACGTCTTCTAGTGGTCGTAAATTATATCATAGACTACCATGAATTTTACTCGAGTCGATACCAAGTTGTGAGATAAGATCCTCACTTAATGCTCTAATTCTAAAGAAGACAAGGGTTGCCACCATGAGCAAGATCAAACATGTGCATGTAAAGCCTAATTAAGGTGTTGAAAAACATGCCGAAAGCAGCTGTACCACTAAGTCTTTTGCAAGAGCAAGGGGCGTTCATGGAAGGAAGACAAGTCCTGGATATGAATTTACTTGCTAAAGAGAGTATTGCTCAATTCCACAAAGTGGGAAAGTTGAGGTTTTTGTGCAAGCTGGACAAAGATGGAATCTTAGATACATACCTGCATCAATTTAGCACCTTTTTTACGTAAATGTGCCCAAAAGGCTATTTCAAGGTTATGTGAACCCGCTTTATCATTTCCTGCTGAATTAGCTACATAAGTTCTTAGCCCAATGCTAACAACGCCAAAAATTGAGCAGGTTTATATTCAGGTTCCTCGCTATAGTAAGCTGAATAAGCAGTATCATTTTGCGATGCAAATAGGGGGAAGGTTAATGTTTAAGGGATATCTTAGGCAGCTTTGAAAAGAATGTTCGAATAGGGTCAACTATATTAAAAGTGAGCTGCAGGGTCCAGGAAGAGTGGGGTAGCAGGTGGATGAAATTGCATCTACTTTGGATATAGTGATGGTTTGTATCCAATGACCTATTCCAGTTTACCCTTTTGCATTGACAACTGTCCAAGAACCTGTGTGAACCCATCATCCAAAAGGTTCAAGGAAACCCATCATGGAAGAGTAAATAACCCCCAGTGGGAGCATAAGCAAACTTTTTTCTGAACTATAACCCATGAGTCTATATTCTCCCTACTTCACCAGGTCCAATGCTTGTTGCTAGAAAAATAAAACGGATCTGCAAAGACTTCCTTGGAAAGAAATGGAAGTAGTAGTAGGTATGACCCAGTAGATTAAAAGAACATGCAAAAGCATGTCAAGAGTGGGAGATTCAAAAAATAGGTCCATCAAGACATTACCTTTCCCAAGGAATGATGGAGGTTGACAGACAGAAAATAACATATGGAAGTAGGTCCTAGTTGGTAGGCTCAAATAATAACAGATACTTACATTGGTTCCAAACCAAGGATTACATTGAAAAATGAAGGGACGGAAGGGATGTTTTAGATGCTATCTACAAAAGTTTCAAATGCAACAAGGAGAAGATGTCATAATCAGCTTCTTGAACAATTTGCGGTGGGGTGAGGAGCTATGTGGGACTCAATTTCCTTTCTCTTCATCAACAACTTTTGAAGCACGCTATGAACGAAGATTGTTTAGACCAATATGTTAGAATGATAATCTCATTTCCCTTTTTTTTTATGAAGTCTAACAATTTGTGAAGCCAAACCTCTTCTCAACTATCCTAATACTGGAAAAACATACATACCAAGCATGAGAGTAAAGAAAGACCATGGTGGTTGAAGGTAAGGGGTGAGCTTTCGGGTAAAACCTTCCACATTTGACTAATGGGAAGCGAAACTACAGGGTTCTTCAAGAGTGAATGCTTTCTGCTGGTTAGTAGCGGTATAGAGTCAATCACCTCCATAATAATAGTGATGGCAATGAGTAGGGTTTGTTATAGGTCTGTCTAAATCTGAACCCACCCTGTGACAGTTTTATGGTTTGCAATGCCAAAGCCGGCCCCGTGACAGTTTTATGGTTTGCAATAGCAAAGCCACCCCGTGAAGAGTTAGGGTCGAGTTGGGTTTGATAGTGGTTATTGGTCGAGTTGAGTTTGATAGTGGTTATTTTTTATTTTAAAATATGAAAAAGTTTCTTGAACAAATTGAGATTCAAACTTGGAGCACATAGAAAAGCGTCCACTGCCTACCATCACTTGTGCTAATGAAGCCTTTTTTAATAAAAACTTATTTAATATGTAAATTAAAAGAAAACGTGGCAGGGCAGGTCAAACGCAACCCAAACCTTACCAACCCCACTACCATTTAACTCAACCTGCTGCCATCCCTACCAAATACACAAGTTATTATCACCAATGCATGCTTCAAGTGTCTTGTCAAAGAAGTAATTGTGTGTTTCGGGTGCACTGTACTTCTAACCTAATCAAAGAGTCGACGCTAGGACATAAACAAGGAAAAGAAGAATCCTCCTTTATCCCTCTTGTACCTTAGTGTGGGATGAGAGAATAATGACAGCTTTTATAAACCAGCCCAATTCTATTGTTAAGTGGTTTTCACAAGGCAAAGATGATATTTATTTCATAGACTGACGATTTCATAGGTTTTCTACAGAACCTTATTGCAGTTGGTTAGAAGCCAAAGGTGAGGGGAATGCAAAGAAAATAATCTTAGCCATGTGGCATGTCAGCATGTCCATCTGCCTGTGTGCTTAATCCTTTCTGCCTTTCAGAACAAGATAAGTAACAATTTCAACAGTGAATTCCAAACAAGAAAAATAACCATTTCAACAACCAAGAAAAATCCCAAATAGCAAACAATTCATTCAGGCACAAGATAGCTAACCACTTCAAAGGGGTAAGAACTCCACTTTCCAAACAAGAGAAATAACCATTTTCATTTCAACAACCAAAAAAATACACCCCAAAACCAAAAATTCAACGATGACGAACTACACAAACAGATAAACAAAAACTCACTTACCATGGAATGGATAGGAAAGCGAATATCCACCTTCTTTATCAACTCCGGAAGAGAAAAATCCCAATACCGAATGGTTCCATCAAGCGACGAACTCCAACAATGCGAATGAGGCTTGCTCCCAGCCGATACAACAACAACAACAGAAGTAACCAGCGCCGTATGACCATCCAACTCCGTTATCTGCAACCCAAATGGAATCAGTTCCATTGCCTACAACGCAAAAACACGGTTTTTCTCCAATACCAAACAAAATCACATCGACCCACCTTCATACCCGTCGAGATACTGAATATCGTAACGGTATTACCCGTGCAGACGAGCAGTTTCTTGGCGTCGTTGGAGAACGCTGGAGGGGAAGAAACGAAGTTTTTCCCGCCTGTAATCATCGTGTTTTCTTGGGAGAATGGAAATCTAGAAGCGTAAGATGAAGAATAATGGGAGTAATCGGAAGGTTTTGATGCAAGAATCAGCTGAGGGAGGTGACCGTAACGGTATGCAATCTTTGAAATTAGGGTTTATGCAAACGGCTCCATCTCTTTCTCCGCTTCGAGAGAGGTCTGCTCGTTTATAGGGTTTTACTGTGAAGGGGTTGTGGGCTTTGAGGGTTTTTTCAGTAGTGGGACCCAAGGCCCAAGCCCATGGGTCGGAGTTGGACTGTTGGACTGAGCAGTCCAACAGAATCTAACCCATTTAGAAAAAGGGTTGAAAATGTTTAGAGTAAAACCCAACTTTGAAATTAGAAGAGTGGGGGAATTTTATTTGCTTTTTTTGCGCTTGTGAAGTTGGGCTGCTGGTTTGAAGTGATACTTGTGTGGGGATGTCTCCTAAAGTACTGGGGTTATATTAGTCGAGGTGCTGGTGCCGGCTGATCACGCCTTGACCTCGGCGGACGTTACCAAAGCGCCATCCGAGCCCGAGAGCATTTCTAGTCTCGGGCACCCCCGACCTCGACACGAAGTCTTCACTTCGACCACTCGGCTCGGCACCAGAGCCAGACCTTTAGCCGAGATGGACGATGACGGCTGTACTTTCAAGGATATCCAGCTGGGTCTGACAAAGCCATCTTGGCCGCCCCTCACCCCTGACAGAGCGGCATCCAGCGGCTACATCCCATCAGAGTATGGCTCCAAGCCAGGCCTGATGGGACTAGGCCCAAAAGTCAGATATGGTAAGGCCCGATTAGACCAGCATTTAATGCATTATGGGCTGATCGGACTGCCATTTAATGTATAGTGGGCTGACACGACAGCATCCCTGCGAGTGTTAAGACGTCATCATGAGCCCCGCCATGCAACGTGGGCTTCCTTTTCTATAAATAGAGGAATGATCTCCATCACAGGTACGCACAACCACAACCAGAGAGTTGTTACTCTGTCTCTCTTCTCCCTTATCTCTATCCTATTGCTCAGATCTCATAACTGACTTAGGCATCGGAGAGCCTTGTGCTGCCCACAGTCAGGGTCATTTGAGTCCTCATCTTCTCTCCTTTCAGGTTCTCAAGCCACTCACCATCTTCGAAGGAGCATCAGACTCAAAATAACCTCCATTACAAAGTCCGTAATATTTAGGCACTTACAGTTGGCGGCGTCTGTGGGGAAGCATTAACCCGATCTTCTCAAGCACCATGCCCCCAAGGCTAAAAAAGGCGGAGAATCCTCAAAGGCGTAAGGTGGAGAATCTGTGAGGGCGATGACCCAATTGCCACCACCCATGGGCTCGTCGCCGATCGCTCCTCCTCAGAGGTGGTCTGAGGCGAGGTCTGGTGCAGTTGCAGTCGACGAACGCCCTGACACACACCTCTTCGTTCAGATCCCATTCCCGGAGCTTATCGATGATTCATCCCCGCAGGAGGAGGTTATGCCTCCCTGGAGAGATGAACAGCGACAAGAGCGTCCTAAAAGGGACAAATCTGTAGCAGTCAGTAAGTCCCATCATTCCCGTCACTGCACTGGCGATGGGGATGGCGCGGCCCAGAACATCCTCATACGAGAATAAGAGAAGTTGATTCGGCAACTTCAGCAGCGGCTTCGGCAGCAGCCTGAGCACGAGGCAAAGGTTGGCCCCCTACCTTCCAAAAGTAGGCCGACCCATCGATTCGAGATAGACCCCAGGCATCGATCCGAGATCGACCTCAGGCAACACCTCGAGCGCAAAAGGCAGCGCCGGGCTCAGGACGAGGGCTCCAGCAACAGTCACTCGAAGAGAAGGTCAGAGCCCCCCTTCGAGGACAAAGAAGACGAAGAAGCGCGGCTTGACAAGCTCGTCAGATAGGCTATCCGGCGCAATATGGAGGTTCTCTCTCGCGACCCTTTGGATTCGTACAACTCTGGTGACGCCGGCTCTTCTCCTTTCTCTCGGGAAATCAAGGATTTCCTCCTGCCCAAGAGATTCAGCGTCCCAAGGTTCGTTCATTATGACGGCACCTCGGATCCGGCAGCGCATCTCCGACATTTCACTCAGAAGATGTCGGTGTGGGGCGATGTCGGCCATCTGAACTGTAGAGTTTTTTCGTCGAGTCTGGGAGACCTCCCCCTCAAATGGTTTTGCAGTCTCCCAGAAAGATCGATCTTGAGTTGGTACCAGTTGCGGAACTCCTTCCTGGGGAAGTTCCAGGCCCACACAGTCATCCCGAAGACAGATGGCGACATCATGGCCCTTAAGATGAGGTGGAACGAGAGTATCACCCAGTTCGCTAAGAGATTCTGGACTGTCTATAACCAGATCGAGAACTCCAACGACGAAGTGGTGATCATGTCCTTCCAACACGCCCTGTTGCCAGGCAATGACCTTCGCAAAGAGCTGGTCGAGAGCCCCGTGACCTCGGTGGAAGCACTAATGGCCAGGGTAAACAAGTACATCGCCCAAGAGCAGGACGAGGTCAGGGCCAATCCGCCTCCAAAGGCCAATCCAGACCCGAAGATCAAGCCACCCAGCTTGACCGCCACCCCCCCAAGAAATCCTTCTCCAAAAGGGAAAAGATGACGTTTCAACGGGAAGAAAGGAATCGATACCGAGCTTCCACCAGCTCGGCAGCAGCCTCGTTTCCCAACACGGATGATGGCAAGAAGTCCAGGTCAAGTGTCCACACAGTGTTTGTGGAGCCTATCCATAAAATACTAAACAAGATTAAATACCAGCCCTACTTCAGCTGGCCACAGCCTATGCAAGGCAACCCCGCCAGCCGAAACCAGAGTAAGTTTTGTGCCTACCACAAGCAGAATGGGCACAACACCGAAGACTGTTTATCTCTCAAATCACACCTAGAGAAGCTCGTCAAAGAAGGGCACTTAGAGGAGTATGTGAAAGGAGGATGAGTAAACACCAGCCGCGCTCAGCGCCAGGATGACGGAGCTCACTCTAGCGATGAATCGGAAAAACTCATCAGTGTCATCCACCTGGCTCCCACCCCAAAAGGGAGTAGCCAGGCCCGAGCCGAGGCCAAGAGGGCCGCACACGGCAAAGAGGTGATGACTGCCGAGCTCGAACCAGCGTCCAAGAAAAGCCCGGAAGGAGAAGCCCAGGATCTATTTCTCTGAGGAAGACTTGGAAGGAGTCCAGCTCCCCCATAACGATCCGCTGATCGTTACCCTCAAACTCAAGAACTGCATAGTTTAAAGGATCCTCGTCGACCCCGGAAGCTCTTCCGAGATCCTTTATTTCGATTGCTTTAGGATGATGGGCCTTAGAGAAGAAAACCTGGAGGAAGCACGGACCCCCCTGATAGGCTTCAGCACCAAACCAGTAAATCCCAAGGGAAAGATCTCCCTCACAGTCCAAGTCGAGGGTGCCTCCATAACTGCCGACTTCCTTGTGGTAGACGTGCCATCTCCCTATAATACTATAATGGGGAGAACATGGCTGCACAGCATGGAAGCAATACCTTCCACCCACCACCAGAAACTCAAATTCCCCTTAAAGGGCAAGAATGGTAGAATAAAGGTGGTCACTGTCAAGGGCGACCAGCAGGCGGCCAAGCAATCTCTAATGGCCGTAGTACCCGGACAGAAGGAGCCGCAGCAAGTAAATATGGCCGAGCTGGAAGACGAGCTTTATAAGGTCGGCCGCGATCCCGAGAGGAAAAGCGTCGAGGATCTGACCGAGGTCAGGCTCGATCCCACCGATCCCGAGTGCCACTTCCTAATTGGCAGTCAGCTTGCCGAGACGGAGAAGGCCGAACTCGTCAGTCTCCTATTCAGAAACAAGGAGGTCTTTGCTTGGACCCCCTACGAGATGCCCGGCATTGACCCTGAAGTCATATGCCACAGGCTCAGCGTGGACTCTCAATACAAACCAGTGATGCAGAAGTCATGCAGGACGGTGGTACCACAGTCAGAGGCAGTAGTCGAAAAGGTTGGAAATCTGCTAGAGGCGGAGGCAATCAGGGAGGTCAAGTATCCGAGATGGCTGGCGAATACAGTGGTCATCAAAAAGAAAACTGGGAAGTGGAGAGTCTGCGTCGATTTCACTGACCTAAACAAGGCCTGTCCCAAAGACAGCTTCCCACTCCCTAAAATTGACCAGCTGATCGACGCCACTGCTGGCCACGAAAGGATGAGCTTCCTCGATGCTTATCGAGGCTACCACCAAATACTGCTGTATGAACCTGACGAGGAGAAGACTGCGTTCATAATGCCCAGAGGCATTTACTGTTACAAGGTCATGCCCTTTGGACTAAAGAATGCAGGGGTCACCTACCAAAGGTTGGTCACGAAGATGTTCCAGGCCCATCTAGGTAAGACGGTGGAGGTCTACATTGACGACATGGTCGTCAAGTCCAAGCAGTCCCGTGACCACTTGGCCGACCTGAATCAGGTGTTCGACATACTTAGGAGGTTCAAGCTCAAGCTCAACGCCTCCAAATGCGCGTTCGGCGTCGGCTCCGGCAAATTCCTTGGAAGCCTGGTCACTAGAAGAGGAATTGAAGCCAATCCAGATCAGATCACAGCAATCCTTGGAATACAAAGTCCAACGACGACGAGCAGGTCCAGAAGCTCACCGGCATGGCTGTCGCGCTCAACCATTTCGTCAGCAGATCATCAGATAAATGTAGGTCTTTCTTTCAACTACTCAAGAAAAATCTGAAATTCCATTGGACACTGGAGTGCGACGAAGCGCTGCAAAGGCTCAAAGCCTATCTCTCCTCACCTCCCCTACTCTCGACTCCGAAACAGGGAGAGGTGCTCTACCTCTACCTCGCGGTCTCGGATCATGCGGTCAGCTCGGTCCTCATTAAAGAAGACGACAAACAACAAATGCCGATCTACAACACGAGCAAAATCATGCTCGACACCGAGACCGGGTACCTCCCAATGGAGAAGCTCGCGTTGGCGCTCGTCAGCGCTTCTCGCAAGCTCTCCCACTATTTCCAACCTTTCCCATCGTGGTTGTAACGGAACATCCACTCGGAGCGGTCTTCAAAAATGCTGACTTCTCCGGCCGAATCTCGAAGTGGGCTGTCGAACTAGGGCAATACGACATCAAGTATCAACCTAGAACGGCGATCAAGGCTCAAGTTCTGGCAGATTTCATCGTCGAATTCACCTCTCCAAGTTCGGCACCGACCCCGCTCGGCACCGAACTGTGGGACAGGAGGCATGAGGACGAAGTCACTGGGATGGAAGAAGAACAGGCCTGGAACCGATTCCTTGCTTCCGCTTGGAAGGTATTCGTTGATGGATCCTCTACCTCCAAGAGGGTTGGCGCCGGCGTAGTCCTTCAATCTCCAGAAGGATTGGTTATTGAGCAAGCCCTCACCCTTGATTTCAAGGCATCCAATAACGAGGCAGAGTATGAGGCTCTAATAGCCGGGCTGAATAGAGCTAAAATCCTAGGAGCTCAACAGCTGGCGGTTTTAAGTGATTCACAGTTGGTAACAAGCCAGCTGACTGGAGACTACCAAGCTCACGACGATAGGATGGCCGCTTACTTAGCATAAGCAAAAAAGCTTCTCTCGCAGTTCCAAAAAGCTGAAGTCAAGCGGATCGGTAGAGACTCCAACTCTCATGCCGACGCCCTCGCCAGTTTAGCTTCAGCGGTTGAGGCCGGGAGGAATAGGATTGTCGAAGTAGGATCGCTGGAAAGGCTAAGCACGGAGCTCCCTCCACCTCGGCAAATTCTATGCGTTGATCTCGGCTCGAGATGGATGGACGAGATCATCACCTTCATTAAAAAAGACCGGCTCCCCGAAGACAAGAACAAAGCTCGCCGAATCAGGCTCAAAGCAGCTCGATTTTGGTTGAGCCCACAAGGCAAGCTCTACAAGAAGTCCTTTACCGGCCCCTACCTTCAGTGCGTCCACCCTGACAATGTCAACGGCTTCCTCTACGAGATGCATGAAGGAATCTGCGGAAGTCATATCGGTGGATGGTCGCTGGCATACCGGGCTATCAGCCAGGGTTACTGGTGGTCGTACATGCAGACAGATGCGCAAAAATACACCCAGAAGTGCGAAAAGTGCCAAAAGTTTTCACAGTCACTCCACCAGCCAGCTCAGGATCTAAGTCCACTATTCAGCCCATGACCTTTTGCCCAATGGGGACTAGATATCGTAGGACCCCTCCACTGAGCTCCAGGAAATAAGAGGTGGCTGATAGTAGCCACTGATTACTTCACCAAGTGGATAGAGGCAGAAGCACTTTCCTCCATCACCGAGCACGATTCAAAGAATTTCGTCTGGAGAAACATCGTCACGAGGTTTGGAATTCCACGGACTTTGATCTCAGATAACGGGACTCAGTTCGATTCTAACCTCTTCAAAACCTTCTGCCAGGGGCTCGGCATCAGAAATCATTACTCCACCCCAGCATACCCCCAAAGCAACGGCCAAGCCGAGATCTCCAACAAGGTGGTGCTCGATGGACTCAAGAAGAGGCTCGATCGAGCCAAAGGAAGATGGGTAGAAGAACTGCCGAGCGTCCTGTGGGCATACAGGACGACACCAAGATGCTCCACCTCGGCAACACCTTTCTCCCTCGCTTATGGTATGGAAGCCGTGATTTCGCTTGAGGTCGGTCTCCCGACCTTGAGATCGGAACTCTTCGACCACGACCATAACGACGTGAACTTGACTCGAGAATTAGACCTAGCTGAAGAGCGCAGAGAAGCAACGGCCATCCGTCTGGCTACCTATCAGCAGCAGTTGGCCAGGGGCTACACAGGGAGAGGAAATTCTCAGTCCGGGAACTCGTCTTGAAGAAGTCCCTCCCACAGGACAAAGATCCGAACCACGGCAAATTGGTGCCAAACTAGCACGGACCGTTCAAGGTCACTGAGGTCTGCGGTCGTTCGGCTTACAAGCTTGAGAACATGGATGGTAAACAATTGCCACAACCGTGGAACGCGACGCACCTCAAGAAGTTCTATTTCTGAATTATAACTAATTTTTGAAGAGCAATAAAAGCACTATGTTCCCTGTCTCCCTCAATTCTCTCCAGAACAACTCTCCAACAGCGCCTAAGAGACTATACGACTCGGTTCTCCATTTCGCGCTATGTGAGCACCTCGGCACTCTTGCCAGGTTGCCAGCGCGCCCCTGGTGACGAGCCAGTGGGTCTTCTCCATTTCACGCTATGAGAGCACCTCGGCACTCTTGCCAGGTTGCCGGCGCGCCCCTGGCGACGGGCCAGTGGGTCTTCTCCATTTCGCGCTATGTGAGCACCTCCATTTCGCACTATGAGAGCACCTCGGCACTCTTGCCAGGTTGCCGGCGCGCCCCTGGCGACGAGCCAGTGGGTCTTCTCCATTTCGCGCTATGTGAGCACCTCGGCACTCTTGCCAGGTTACCGGCGCGCCCCTAGCAACGAGCCAGTGGGTCTTCTCCATTTCGCGCGCGCGCCCCTGGCGACAAGCCAGTGGGTCTTCTCCATTTCGCGCTATAAGAGCACATCGGCACTCTTGTTAGTTTGCCGGCGCGCCCCTAGCGACGAGCCAGTGGGTCTTCTCCATTTCGCTATGAGAGCACCTCGACACTCTTGTCAGGTTGCCGGCGCGCCTCTGGCGACGAGCCGGCGCGCCCCTAGCGACGAGCCAGTGGGTCTTCTCCATTTCGCTATGAGAGCACCTCGACACTCGCCTCTGGCGACGAGCCAGTGGGTCTTCTCCATTTCGCGCTATGTGAGCACCTCGGCACTCTTGCCAGGTTGCCGGCGCGCCCTCTACATATCTATCGATGGGGAAGTGATCCTAATGATATAATCTGGGGCTAACCTGGGGGCAGCTCGGCACCTATTCCTACCGAGCTCTAATGCGTCTCGCTTAGGCATGTCAAACGGGCCGGGCCGGGCCGGCACGACCCGCCCCAAACTGAGCCCGCCCATGCCAAGGGCCGGGCCGGCACGGCCCGCCAGGGAAAACCCCTGGCACGGCACGGCCCAGTGGCACGGCCCACAGTGGGGCGGGCTGGAGCGAGCCGTGCCGGGCCGGCCCGCGGGCCAGGCGTGCCTCTTTTTTTTTTTTTTTTTCTAATAGAGTTATAGGCGGGTTGGGTTGGCCCGACCTGCGTAATTTGTATAGATTTTTAAAAATAAATGTGTTTGGGTGAACTCGATCTCACAACCATTAGGTTGTGAAAGATAAACACAACCACTAGACTACCTAACTTTTGTATACTAATATGTATTCAAACAATATTAAAACTAGTTAGATGAGGATGTGAACCTAACCATGAATATTAAACTATTAGTTACATTAGGATGAGAACTTAACCACTTTAGATGATGATGAGAAGCTAACACCTTTTTCATCCAACTTTTTACGATGAGAAGCTAACACCTTTTTCATCCAACTTTTTACTCTTTCATTCAAACAACCTGAAATATAAAAAAAAACATATCATGTCCTTTTTTCTACTCATTTTTCAGCCAAATTGAAATGCCATGGTTAAGGATATTTCAATTGAGATGGCAAACTCAATTTCTATTTTTTGGCTGAATTATCATACTTTAAACAAGAACTTAGCGCGGTTAAATATTTCTACTTTTATCAATAATCATCTCAAGTCTTCCAAATGACCCACCATGAAACCACAACCTTGGACTTCATTTTATTTAGATTTGCATCAATTTCTTTATTTTTTAGTTATGGGTTTTTAGTCTTAGTCAATAATTCTCATTATCTTTATCATGGTTACATATTTTTTACTTCTTTTTCCTAGTGTTCATATCAATGTAAATATATGGCTTCATGTGATGTGATCGAGAGTGGAGTTATAGGTACATGTGACGAGATTATATTGAACATAAATGACTGAATTATGAACATATTCTTGTGTTTAATCTTGAGCTTTCCAACCTATAAAGAATCTCAACTTCTCAAATGCTCAGGGGTTCTTGAATATAGATGAATGCAGGTAGGGAATTTCATTTGAGATTCTCAAATATCTCTGAAGAAAATAAAATTATTGAAGGCAAGGGGCCGAGGCAAATTTAGTAAAGGTAAGTGTGTCACACCAAAACATTCCCCTTATTACTTCTCCCCAAAAACACATTGCCCCTCTTTATTAGTGTGACTAATTTACACTAAAGTCCTACCTTACCAAGTTATGTAAGTGTTTTTTTTATTAGAAAATGCCTAGGGTTGTTAGTTGGCTGGGAATTAGATTTTTATAAATTTTAAAAAATATATAAAAAAATAATTTTTTTGGCGGGCCAGGCGGGCCGGGCCTAGCGGGCCGTGCCTAACGGGCCAGCGGGCCTGCGCGGCTCGGCCCAGCACGGCCCGCGTCATGGGCCGTGCCCAGTGGGCCGTGCCGTGCCACGGCCCGTTGACTAGCGGGCCGGGCCGGCACGGCCCACTTGACATCTCTAGTCTCGCTTGCTGCTATCCAAGCTTGATCAGTGAGCTGAGCGGCAATACGTTCTCATATGTACGGGGCACGCAAATAGGATTCGTTAAGCCGAACTCGCATACTTGTGCAAAATATTTGAAAAGCAAAGACATGCATAATAAGAGCAGTGACCCAGATATTAGCCAAAGAAAACTTCAATTGCATTGAATCTCCATTCATTACATAAAACGACGAATACAATTGAGAGCCAAGAACAAGAAAGATACAACAAAAACAAAGGCAATTAAAGATCTCCATGAGCGGAACTGACAAAATCGGCCCGAGGTCACGCAGGATCGGAGGTGTGAGGGGTGGCAGCGGCCCTGACGTTGATCCCGGTCTGATCAGCGGCAGCCGCCTCACCAGCAGAGACAGCGACAGGAGGGGCAGAGCTCGGCACCGGAGTTGGAAACGGGGGGGGGGGGGGGGGGGTGGATCCTGGAAGGACAGATGGTCCTTTGAGACCCCCGCCTCCTTCAGAGCGGTACGCCATCCTTTCACCCAGGCTTTATCCCTCACAACGAGGACTCCGGCCTTGTAGTGAGCCGTGATTTGTGCCTTGGCGTCCTCGAAGACAGCATCACACTCCGACTCGAGTCTTGCCTTGGCCTCGTCTGCCCTATTTGACTCGGCCTGGAGCTTGACTGCAAAGTCACCTCTCAGCTTCTCAAGGGAGGTCCTATTTGACTCGGCCTGGAGCTTAACTGCAAAGTCACCTCTCAGCTTCTCAAGGAAGGTCTCGAGCTCGGCCACCTTTTTCTTATCGGCCTCAGTTTTGCCTTTCACTTGCTCGAGCCCCGCCTTGAACTCGTCTTCTGCAATCCTCGGCTTCAGGGTCACGGCATCCAAGGCTTCCTCAAGACTGTTCTTCTACGCTTTTAGCTCGGCGACTTCAGGACCATGGTTGCTGAGCCTGTCCACGACGACCAAGGACTTTTGTACAGTCTGTCAAAGAAACAAGGCATTCAGGGAATAATCGCTGAAGTAAAGCACTAATCATAAATTGAAAAGTTTCGGTGAACTCACCGCGAAGCACGATTGCAGCAGCGATAGTATCAGCTTCGGGTCACTGTACCCCTCTAGCTGAGCCATGTCTTGGGGCAGGGCGCAAGCTCACCCGAGCGCCTCAAGGATGAGGGGGTCGACCTTCCGGAGGACGGGATCTTCCCTCGTCATCGGTCTCCCGGCTCGAGCAGGAAGCTCGGCTCCCAAAGATTCGGTTCGGCAGGCCACCACATTGTGGCCGAGCTGGAACCCCCATCAACCCTAGGCCTTTTCTTTGACCGACCTTCTTTCTGCCCGGATTCGGCCGAAGACTGCCGAGCCTCCGGTCCTACAGGTTGAACAGATATGGGCCTAGGGAGAGGAGCCTCAACTCCGGCAACAGGAGAAGTCGCCGAAGGCCCGGGGGCAGAGACCTCGACGACGTCCAGATTCAAAGGTGCCAAGGGGGCTTGGGGATCCTCAACCCCAAGCGCCAGAGTTTCAATGTCCTCAAAGGACAAGCACATAGCACGACGCATCTCGGTGCTCGGCGAAAGAGATCGGACTGTTTGATGCGCCCCCTTCTTCCGCAAAAGGGCCTGGCGTGACCTCGGCGCAGAGGTAGAAGCCTCAGCACCAAACGTCACCCTATGATCGGAGCCAACCTTAACTTGTGAAGGCTCTCCCCCTTCTCCCCCGGGTTCGGCAGCAGCCTGATCTCTCCCTTCTCCGGCTCCAGAGACGGCCGACTCTCCTCCGGCCTCAGGATCAACTTCCCCCCGGATTTCCTTCTCCGATAGGCTCGTTCGTCCCCCTAATGTAGCCTCGGTACTTCGGCTTATAGTCCAGAGGGACCAGGCTGCCCTACCGTGGTAGCCTTCGTACTTCTGGACCTTCCGAAGCCAGGCCTTGTTCCTCTACCAGATGAACTGAGTGGCTTGTCTTCTCTTCTTGGCAGCTGCACCACAAACAAAAGCATCAGTTCGGTATGACAAAAAGTTAAAACCATATCAGAACAGAAAGAAGATGGTGATTACTTGGAGCGGTCCCGAAGTGGCGGGTAATCCTGTAGACTCTATCCGTTTCGGTTCTGCCGAACTCCCAGTTACCTGAGACATACTAGAGATCGTCTTCAGCATATTTGTTCGAGTCCTCTAGATACCGGATAAAGCCTTGCCGGTACGGTTTAGCTCGGAGATAATAGGCATCTCCGAGCTTGCATATGTCGTAGACATCCTCGATGTCAAAGACGCCGAGGTCGATGCCTAGGACCTCATTGAGCTTAGCCGTGCCCATTATGATCTTGAAGACATTGGGCAGCAGCTGGCAGGGGCAGAGAGACCACTAGCTAAGGCACCTCCTCAAGAGAGGGAGAAGGGGGAAGCGAACCCCACCTTCGATGATAGCCACCAGCGGGAAAGGCATCCAGCCTCCTGAAAAATCACGGAGGTTGATTCCATTAGGATCAGCCCCCCTGGCATGGACATCAGCGGGAATTTTATACGCTAACCTAAGTCCCTCGATCACCACTTCATTCTCTAACCAGTGACTGTAGATACCCATTTCTACCGGAACGGAGACTAGAAGCAGAAGAAACCCTAAACCCGCAGAAAAAAGGCAAAGGAGAAAGAACTTACGGAGACGAAACTGATTTTCGAACTGATGGAGGCTCAATCTCAGCAACACTTCTCTTATCAGACAGATCTCTCCTGCGGCATTTTCTTCTTCTTCGGTGCAAAGCAGCAATAGGGAAGAAGAGAGCCTTAATGCCCTATAAATAAAGGAAGGAGGAAGGGCCCCCTCTTCGGAAACCCTAGGGACACACGTATCAGACGCCCCCTGGGGCTCCGCGCGCGTCACGCCTCCTCGATGTGATTGGACAACCAACTGGATGATGACACGTGGTGCCATCGATATGTCTTCGGCATTGATTAGCAAGCGTCATTTATTACCTCGGTCATTCAAAGCAACTACGGATGAAGACCAAACGTCAGCAATCGAAACTGAGGTAAGTTCCACTCCAGAAGGATCTCTCGTCTTGTAGCTCCCGACCTCACGAAGTTGGCAAATTCCGTGAGGTCAGAAGCTAGGGGGCAATTGTGTAGGGATATCTCCCAAAGTACTGTGGTTATATTAGCCGCAGTGCTGGTGTCGGCTGATCACGCCTTGACCTCAACGGATGTTACCAAAGCGCCATCCGAGCCCTAGAGCGTTTCTGGTCTCGGGCATCCCCGAACCTCGACACGAAGTCTTCACTTTGACCACTCAGCTCCGCACCAGAGCCAGACCTTTAGCCGAGATGGATGATGATGGCTGTACTTTCACGGATATCCAGCTGAGTCTGACAAAGCCAACTTGGCAACCCCTCACCCCTGAGAGAGCGGCATCCAGCGGCTACATCCCATCAGCGTATGGCTCCAAGCCAGGCCCGGTGGGACTAGGCCCAAAAGTCAGATATGGTAAGGCCCGATTAGACCAGCATTTAATGCATAATGGGCTGATCGAACTGCCATTTAATGTATAGTGGGCTGACGTGACAGCACCCCTGGGAGTGTTAAGACGTTATCATGAGCCCCGCCATGCAACGTGGGCTTCCTTCTCTATAAATAGAGGAATGATCTCCATCACAGGTATGCACAACCACAACCAGAGAGTTGCTACTCTGTCTCTCTTCACCTTTATCTCTATCCTATTGCTCAGATCTCATACTGACTTAAGCATCGGAGAGCCTTGTGCTGCCCACAGTCAGGGTCCTTTGAGTCCTCATCTTCTCCCCTTTCAGGTTCTCAGGTCACTCACCATCTTCGAAAGAGCATCAAACTCAAAATAACCTCCATTACAAAGTCCGTAATATTTAGGCACTTACAATACTTCAAACTTGAAGACTCAATGATCAACGATGAGTCAATATGGGAGTTGGGGGCAATCTTCTGGAAGAGAAGATTTTGCCACGGGGCCATTCATTCCGGTAGGCAGCATCATCCACGGCAGTGGTGCGAATGCTCTTCCCTACCGTCCACCGGTGATGATTGTAATCGATGGGCCTGAAGTGCAAGAGACGCGTCCAAAAGTGTTGAATCAATGGACTCGGGCTTACGTTCTTTGACGTTCTTTGAGATTGTGCACATGGAGATACCAATGGATAAGACATCTGACCCAGTAAGACTCGGGCTCTTGAATGAGGCACCAGAATAATCAGGCCGTGAATGCTTTAGATCGGGCTTTTAGGTCATGAACACCAATACCCCCTTAGAAAATTGGTTGATGACCTTGGGACACCAATCCCCCCTTAGAAAATTGGTTGATGACCTTGGGCCATTTAAATGGGTTAAGACTTAAGACCTTTGGGAAATTGTGAGCCGTGCCAAAGGAAAGACGAGTGGGGGTTTGATGGGTTGGTTAACTACCCTCTATGGAAGCTTTTGATGGATCAGCCAATAACTGGTGACTGCAATAAATAGACTGAAGAACAACTTTTCTACCATTAGAAGATAAATGGCCCCAGAAGTGCGGGTTTGAATGCCCTTAGGGCCTATTTAGTAATTAAGTAGTTAAGTTAAAATAAAGTGAATCCAGACAAGAAATCACAAGAGTCATATCAAAAGTATACAATTTCAAAATTTCTTCTGAATTTTTCAAAAATAAGTCAAAAAAACAACCTCCTTTTTCCACTAAAAGACAAAAAAAAAAGTTCATTTTTCTATTAAAAAAAAGTAAAAAAGATTACATACCAAACAACTAAAAGCAAAACACCATCATAACACCTTATATTTTATTCTCTCTTGATTTGATACTTCACCTCACCATATTTCAATTCACCATACATCCAAACGGGCCCAAGGTTCGTTTGTTTAGGGTGATTCGTAAATAAATTGCATGCGTAATAATTACGTACCATCTTGTTTGTTTGCATCGATCTACGCATCACATATGTAAATGATGTGTAAATGCACCCATTTTCGCAAAGAAATCCCCCCACCTCACATGATGGTCAAACGTTACACACCCCCACTGTGCAAAGGCGCTGCTACAATAATAATATGGGCAGTCCGCCTTTTGTAATTCTTTTTATTTTTATAGGCCCCACATGTAACATCCGGACCGTTCATGTTCTTAAGAATCTCAAACACGGCTATGTATTCAAATTTCAGCTGTTGATGTTGCCTAGCGATTCAAATATCACCAACACAATTACAATCGTTGGATTAATCTATTGTAACTAACATACCGAGTCTGCCTTTTATGATTTGTTTATTTTTTTTGGGAGCCCACCTATAACATCAGGACCGTTCATATTATGTAGAAGCTCAAACATGGCTACGTATCCAAGTTTCAACCATTGATGTTGCTTGGATGTTGAGATATCATCAAAACATTACAGTGATTGGATGTATATTGTAAATGGCATACCGAGTCCGCCTTTTATAATTGTTTTTATTTTTATAGGCTCCATCTGTAAAATCAAGACCGTTCGTCTTCTTCATAATATCAAACACGGCCATGTATCCAATTTTCAACCATTGATGATGCTTTGAGATATCATCAAACAATATACGACCTATTCATAGATTCACATGTGAAATGATGGTGGAATCTGATCCACATGTGAGTCATTTACTGTGACGCCCCGGAGTCCCACATCGACTATAGAGAGGAAAGTGATTGGGATTATATGTAGAGCTTACACCCTTACCTTACATGAGGCCTTTTGATGGGTTGAGGCCCATCAGGAACAAAACCGTGCGGCCAGTGGGCCAAAGCGGACAATATCATGCATGGGTAAGGGGTGGGGCGTTACAAATGGTATCAGAGCCGACTCTCGACTAGTTCGAGTGTGGGTCCCCTGCCGTGGTCTGGTGTAAGTGGGCGGGCTTCCATGTGGGCGGGCCAAGAGGGCTGGCAGGCTACAGGGGCTGGCAGGCTACTGCACAGGGACGTGCAGCCTTAAGGGGGGTGGAATGTGACGCCCCGGAGTCCCACATCGACTATAGAGAGGAAAGTGATTGGGATTATATGTAGAGCTTACACCCTTACCTTACATGAGGCCTTTTGATGGGTTGAGGCCCATCAGGAACAAAACCGTGAGGCCAGTGGGCCAAAGCGGACAATATCATGCATGGGTAAGGGGTGGGGCGTTACATTTACCTATGAAATGATGGTGGAATCTGATCCACATGTGAGTCATTTACATGTGTAAATGACTCACATGTGAATCACTTTCACAGCGAACAAATGACCCCTTAATAATTTTGTCCCAAACCCGTGGTGTGTGGTGCCCCAGATGGAGCTCTGTGCCCAAATGAAGGAAAGCGTTAAGTACCTTTGAAATGCTGAGAAGAGCAACAGATGGCAGATCATGGAGAAAAATGTGCTAACTGATATAGTTAATTGGGTTTAGGTTCTATTTTATCCTTTGTCTAGCTTCTATTTTTAAAAGAGGCATGCTACAAAATGCCTGAGAGTCAGGATCATCCCCCTCCCCCCCCCCCCCCCCCCCCGGTTCTGTAGAATCAAGGATATATTGCTTTATCCAATCCTAAAATGCCCCCACCCCATTTTGTAGAATCAAGGAGATATTGTTTTATCCAATCCTAAAACGCCCCTTTTCAATGCTTATATTTCGAAGCAAAAGAACTTCTATTTTTTCCCTTTCTTTATTCTTATACCTTAAGTTGCAAAACAATTGAAAGAAAAAACCACCATTCTCAATCACTTTGAAGGTTATTGGATCTCTAGTTTGGTCAACTCAACAACTCAATGTGTGCAAAAAATAAATATAATATGCAGCAAAAGTAAATATAACAAAAGCACACACCACAAGGACACCAGATATAATGTGAAAAATCTAAATTGAGTGAAAAAACACAAATTCAAACTGGATCAACAATCAGCACTATGAATCTCGCAATTCCAAGATACTCACAAATCCTTCCCCATATAATCACTACCTAAGGACTGTAGTTACCTCTTGTGTAGCTTCATGCCTTAACAACTTCACACCATTGATTGCAACAAAATCAAACCCGCTTGACTCCTATAAATCAAAACAATGAGAGACGTGTCACTTTAAGGTAGCCCAAGTGTCCTATAAATAGGCTTAGGGACGTGCTTAAAGTTAATTAGGACTAAAACAAGCAGTTTGAAAGAAACTAGAAATGAACTTCTAATTCATGCAGAACTTTTGGACCTCGTCTGCTCGAGCGGGTGAAAGATCGCTCAAGCGGGCCAACATTCAGTTTGGCATCTGGATGCTTACCGACAACGTCCGCTTGAATGGGAAAAGGGGCGCTCAAGCTGTTCCTTATATTTGTTTCGTAAATTCAGCAAAACTTATAATTCTTCCAGACTTTCTTCTTTTAATTTTTCCAGACTTCTATCACTACTTCTTCCAGTCTTCTATCTTCTAATTCTTCCAGTCTCTTTTCTTCATAGCGAAGCCACATCAAGTCCATCTCTAAGAACAAAAATTACAAACCAATGGATCCAGAGTTTTTTTGTCCTAACTCATGAATTAGCCAACACTAAAAAACCTAACACACTTTGAGCCACATTAGCATCTATATCCACGTGAGCCTCTTCAAATATTTGATTGAAAAGAAACTAAGGGCCTATTTGGATGTTTACAGAATAAAATATTTACAGATTTAAATATTGCAAGATTAAAATAGTGTATAATAGAATAATTTATATTACAATATTTTTGTTGTTTGGCGATTTTTGAAGAATTTTACAGATTTTAAATTGAGTTGTTTGGAATGTGCTATAATTAAAGTATAATAAATTACATTATTAGAATAATTCTTTATGAAATGTTTTAATTTAAATGTAATTTACCACATCTGGATAAAAAAATAGTGTGGTAAATCAAAGTTCAACTGCCATGTTTTTACCTCAAGTTACTTTTCTTTTATCACATAAAATCATGATAAAGTATAGCAAAGTAAAGTAAAGTCAATAAAAAAAACTACTTTACAACTCTCTCTCCCACTTTACTTCACCACATACTTCATTCATCTCACGTTACTTTACCTCACATTTACTATGATATGACATCAATCTTTATTTTACTTTACCAGACCTGTAAACAAGTCACTTTATTTACCATATAAAACTACGATAAATATGATAAAGTAAAGTTAAATAAAAAGAAACTACTTTACCATTCCTTCCCACTTTACTTTACCAAGTATTTTATCCCACCTTTACTTTACCCCCACCTTTACTGTGCTGTGAGATTTACTTTTACTTTACTTCACCATATATGTCAACAAACACATTATGATGGATTTGGTGAACTAAAATCTTTACTTTACTCTACCACTTTGTAATAGTCATTTTGAAAGATTCTTATGTTGTAGAAAGTTTTCTACAAGGGGAGCTGTAGGAGAAGATATTGAGCTTTTTGAAAGAAAAGAATATTTTATTCACGTTTTTCTTCGGTTACTAAACGCACAAGATTCTTTCCTTAGAATATAAAGATTATATTCTATAAAATATTAATTTCTTATGTTTTCTTGTGCATCCAAACAGATCCTAAGGTCTCCTCTTCTTCAACGATAAGGCGCCTCAAGCCCTTGCAATGAAACACCTCAAACCATAGCAGAGAAACACCTCAACACCATTCTTTTTTTTCACACTCTCTCATCTCGGCCTCTCTCACTCTCTCATGTCCTCTCTGCCATCTAGAAAGGCCTCTCTCCTTCTATCTTGTCACATCGGGTTTGGATCTGTGTTTTATCCCTCACCTATGAAGGTATGAGTTTTTATTTCTACGCTCATTTATTTTGTATTCCATATCTCAATAGAAATACATGATCTTGATATAGGGTTTTCTTTATATAGGCTTTGGTTTAAGTTTGGGATTTGTTTGATGGGTTTTTCTTAACAAACTAAAGAGAGCTGCAAACGGATCAAAAGAAGAGAGCACAAGTGAAGAACTAGAGTCACAACCAAGTTCGTTCGTTGTGGTTCATCATGAAATATTCAATATCGTCAAATCCACTTTCACTAATTAGGTGACTTCATATTTCCATATATCCCCTATTTATCAACTACATGAACACTGCAATGCATTAAATTGTAATTTTCTGATGTGGGACTTGTGTTTTTCGTATTTCTCTCATTCTGTATTTATATTAGCTTGAAGTTTTTGTTATCAAATTACACTAACTCGTTATTCTTCTTTTTCCTCTCTTTTTTTTCTACTTATTATTCTTCCTCTTACAATTGCAACATTATTCATGTTTAGTCTCTTATTTTAGAAAAGAAAAATAAAGCAGAGAAAGATTTTGGCAACTATTGCGATAGTTATATAGAATTATTTTCTAATTCCTATCTAATTAGGAGATTTTGTGATTCTTTAAATTTTATTTTCATATATTCTTTCTCTTTAAAGTTGGGAAACGGTTGGAAAGAAAAGAGATAAAAACTCTATTCCTTTCATCCACGTCATCACATGGGCCCTGCCCTCCTTACTCTAAGTCGTATCGTCTAAAAGGATTTGTATGAGTTGCACTCTTCTGAAACATCTCATTCCCTTGTTCCTCCACGACTACGAATCTTTATTTGGTCTCCCCAACTCTCTCACAAAGTTGCCCAAACTTACTATCTGATGATCATGATGTCTCTTCATTTCTCTCACAGATGCCCCAGATTACAATCTATTTTTATCTCAACACTACTAAGTATGATTTTTTGTTCCAATGCTATGCTATTTGATACTCTCGATATTAATAGGAATGTGTGTTTGTAACTGGTGTTTTTCTTTTTTTTAAGGCATAGATTGATTGGGGATTTGACATTGCGAACTTTTTTTCTTTAAAAAAATATCAATAGAAATTTGTGTTTGCAATTGGGCTTTTTTTTTTCTAAGCCATACTTGGTGAAACGTCTTCATCCCATCCTCCACGCCTTTTTCTCTCTATCCTCGGCTCTCGACTTGATCTGTTTAATCTTGGTGCCCTTTTTGTCTCATATATGCATCGGATTACAATATTTTTCATGTCAGCACCTACTAAGTATAGTTTCTGATTGGTTGTTAATAAATTAAGTATGATTATTTTTGTGGGTATACTATTATTCTTATTTTAAATTGAATGCGTATTGGAGAGTTATTTTTCTACTCTCGATATTAATAGAAAATTTTATTTGTAATTATTATTATTTTCTTTAAAGAAATATCAATAGAAACGTGTATTTGGAAGTGGGTTTTCTTTCTTTCTAAGCCCAATGAAACCTCTCATCACCTCAAAGTTGCATTGAGATAATCATTAACGATCTCTTCTTCCTCTCAATGTCTTTATATCTTTAACTTAGTTGTTAATAAATTAATTGATAAGTCTACAAAATTGGATTAAAAAGCCATCATTTCATTTGCATTTGTAGACTTAATTTGGACAAATTGCATCCTAATCCCATGATTTCATACATTTGAGCATTAATGTAGACTTATAGTCAAAATTAGATAAAAACCATTAATTTTGCATGAATTTATGAGATTAGTATTTCTCAGCACCCCTGGGTCCCACTAAATAGATCTAATGCACTGTGGCTCCATTGCATTAGGTAGGACCTATGCATCCCATGCATTGCATCTTTAATTATTTCATTGCTAGTGATTTGTTTATTTTATTGTGTAGGGGTTGTCACAAGCAATGGGGGCCCACATGAAAGAGATAATTTGAAGAAATAAAAAGATAAAAATCTCTCACACAAAAAGAGCCAAGGAGAGTAGATGTCCAACCCTGGGCCGCCTGCCCTTGGAAGTCCACCCCATCCATTCTCTATCTCTTATTCTTTCTCCTACTCTGCACAATCAACCCCATACATTCTTATCTACTATGCAACAAAGAGATTTTTTGTGGAACCCGCTGCTCATAGTTGTGTTCAAGATAAAAAAAAAAAAGAGGACCAAATCAACTCTAATTCAAATTACAATTGCTTTGCTCACAAGTCAAGCCAATATAGTGTTTTGTTTTAGGAAGAGTCTCAAGCAAAAAAGGAGGAAAAAACTATAAATAGACCCCTAGGAGGGACGTCCAAGGCATGCTCTCTTAGCCTAGGACGTCCACCCCCTCTCTCCTCTTCCCTCTTCTTCTCTTCCCCCCTTCTAGATCTAGGTCTTCTAGTTCTAGTTCTCCACTTTTTTCTATTTTTTAAAGGTAGTTTTGAGCCTTGTCCAAGCAAAACTTAGGCTTAGGAGGAGCTGAAGTTGTACTTAAGAATGTTTTAATGAAAATCATCTTTTTCTTACGTGTAATAGGCGTGTGACTTGGCAATCGGGGCTACTAGATGAACTTAAGTATGCTTTAACTTCCTTTTTTTCATGTGAATGCCTGTTGATTTAGTTGTTTTATGTGCTTAAATGTTAGAATATGCTTATCTTCACACTAGTAGGTATCTTTAGTTTTATGTGTTGTTAATGTGTGATGCCTTTAGATTTTTATTCTTGATCGCTCTTTGTGGGTTCGACCCGTACTTGTCACTGCTTATTTATATACGCCGTGCACTTGTGGTATTTAGTGTTGATTGAAATCACGATCATTAATTATAATTAATTTTGTATATAATCTATGTCATTTTATTCTAATTTTAAATTGAATGCATATCGCATAGTTTAAATGATTAAATAGTCTTACATATGCATAAATTAAATTCATTAGGTTTGCATAGCATGGGGCCTTACCGTTAGTTATTTGATTTGAAAGTAAAATAATTCTCCTTTCTTTTTTAATTTAAAGACTTTAGAGAAAAAATCCATTTTTTTTAACCTTAAGGTCTGTTTCTTAATTTACATGAATTTATAGAATTCTATCTCTTGGAATTTGCAGAATTTGAGATGCTAGAATTCTGATATGCTACCCAATTCTAACCTTCTTGAATTCCCTATTACTTTCATGCTATAATTTCTGTCCGAGTATTTCATCCAACTTGAAATCCACAAATTCCCTATTTCATAACTACTTGAATTTCTAAGTGGACTTTTAAATATTTATGCATTATCTTTATGCATATACAAGGATAAAATGTCCGTGAATATAATATTTTGTAAATATATGGGTCCCCTCAATGACAAATTGCATCAATCAAACCTGTGGTCAACTTTAGAAGTGATGAAAACAGGACTTTTAATTAACAAAATATAAGAAACCATGAGAATCAATACACGATATTTGACCATGCAACAACTTAACTTTAATGTGACCTATTAACACTTTGTTATCTTACTTTTTGAGTGATAGTTTAGATGAGTGGCATTTGTCAATCATATTCGACATTTTACTTTTAAACTATCATTTTATGTACCACTTGTTGTCATTTTTTCTTCGTGTGATTAAATGAGTGACATTTGTCAATTTTCTATGATTTTTTTAACATATAAATAAGACATGTTCTTCCATTTCAACCCACAACTCCCACTTATTTTCCAAGCATTAGTTTCCCACCCTCACCCACATTTTGTTTCATTTTCTTAATTAGAAAGGTTTTTTCATCGTATTACCACAGAAAATTGACCTGATTGATACTAGTGGTGCCTAAGTCCATGTCGGAACACCTACATGAATTATAACAATTTTCAATAGCTATGATGAGTCCACTTTTGAAATAAATTATAAAGTTATTTATGAATTTTCTTTTCCCCTCAATTGCGGTCATAATGTCCTTTTCAAGAATGGATGGTATAAGAAAAAAGGTATGTCATTAATTTTTTATTAAGAATTACATTTAACTTAATCTAACATAATCTTTTTTTTTTATCTCTTATTACTTATTTAGTAAATTACAAATTTATATCATTGGTTTAAAAGTAATTAAAAGCTTAAAGAATGAAAGAAAATTTATTTCAAATCCGATCCCCTCAATTTATTTTTTATAAAAAAAGGAGATTATTTGAGGGCCATATATGGATATTCACTTTTTTTTTTCATTTTAAACCTCTTTTAGAAATGCATTTCTTAAAAATGCTAGGAATTCAATTCATGAAACGAAATGGGCCTTGGACATTTATTTTCTTTAATTTTTTCAGTTATGATGGACCAACTCTTGTCAAGAAGAATATAATTAACTGTTGTTAGATTCATTGCAAAAGTAAATGCATTTAAAAAAAAACCATTCTATTATGAGCCTTCAAGACTTAGGGCACGTTTGTGTATATATGTAGTATCACATTCTTCCTCTTCGATGGAAAGCGTTTTCGAATTCAACCACCCAACCCCTTTTACATTAATGATTTTTTATGGCATCAAGAAAATCAGTTGTTTTTTACAATTCTTTTGGCAGGAAATGTGTTACACAAAGCATAAGAAAAAGCTGTTGTTCTTCCATTTTTGTGCAAAATGCACAGTAATTTCCAACTACAGCCATTTTTTCCAAGTTTCAACTAGCCCCCACATGAAAAAGATGAAAAAAGGAATTGCGTGGTATTGAAGTTTTTTTTTTTTTTTTTCAATAATGAATCCTCTCTCTCACCCTCCCTCTCAATATTTATAAATGCTGGCGCATTTAAGAATCTCACATTTCTAAAATTTAAAAAGTACTACTTCTCTCAAATGTCGGAATTCCCATAAATAAACATGAATTTCATAGTGGAATTCAGGAATTTCTAAACAACCTGCATTTCTGTGTATCATTGAGATCTCCTTTACATAATTGTGATATGTTTAACTTCTTAATATTAAGAAACTTTTTCTTATTTGTCTCTCAATATTAATATTTAAAAGCATTTAGTAGAATCTTCTACAACAAAGTTTGTTGTAATTATCCATAGGGTTGTGGGTTATGGGTGTAATGTGACATCAATTTACTATGTTGGAGATTTTTGAAATTTTATCCCCTATGCATTATCAAAATATTTTGTTTGACGTAAGAATTAAGAATTTCAGATCACATGAAAAGGCACTTTCAGCCTTATGAATTTTCAGAATTCCAACATTTCAAAGGAGTTGAGTACTTAAAAGAGTGTTGCTATTGGCACACAATTTTTTTCTTTTCCAACACAAGGAATTTGATTTTTTTAATTACATTTTTACCCCTTTATGAAATGACCAAAATATCCATTGCCCCTCTTTTCACACACAAGCTCATCTTCTTCCCTCCCACCCATCTCACTCTCCACTTTCCAGAAAAACTCAAAAGGCAACTCATCTTTCTCCATTTTATGCTCTTTGGGCAACTCATCTTCCTCCATCTCCTTCATCTTTCATTCTTCTTGTACTTTATCTTTTTTCATTCTATAACTAAAGGATTTCAAGTGTAATGAAGAAAGAAAGCAATAATCAAATGGTGCCTTTCAATCAGTTTTATGCCTCATTTTTTTAAAAATTTTCTCGCCTGGAACGAGTTGCAGGTTCCCGATATGTTCGATCTTTCAGGACCGAACATATTGCATATGTTCGGAAGTACAGGACCGAACAAAAGGCATTTGTTCGGTCCTGTACTTCCGAACATATGCAATATGTTCGGTCCTGAAAGACCGAACAGAGTCGCGATTTCTAATACCCTTGCGACGATAGATAAAACGTACCCAAATGCATAAAAAAACACTAACATTGTTTTTAAAAACTTACATTGAATGAGAATCTATCCCCATAACAAGTTTCCATGAAAAAAAAGATAATCTAAGTTGGAAAAAATGGTAAAGAAGAGATGGGAAAGAAGAATAAATGGTGAAGGAAAAAGGGAATGCCAGAGGATTGTGGAGATGGTGGAGCGGACTGGTACGCCGGAAGAATGCCGGAGGAACGCCGGAGAAAACGGTGATTCTTGTGTGTGGGAAGAAAGGGATGAGGATGTGTGTGGGAAGAAAGAGGGAAATGGAGGGATGAGTAGTTTAGGAAATTTTATTGTGTGTGAAAAGAACTAATGTATTTTTTAAATTATAGGAATGTGTGTAGAGAGAATTTGTGTTTGAAAAGAAAAATTTTGTGTGCCAATAGCAGCACTCATTTAAAATTCTACTTTAGGGGACAACGTTTGAAACTCATACAATTCTTTTAAACAAACAATTTCAAATTCTCACCATTATGATAAGAATGTGTAGCATAACAACTAATGACACCTTGACGAAAGGCCCCTTCATGAGGTGAATTCGACATTTCGTTATCCCGTTCACATAAAATCCGATAATAGATTGATGGTAAGCAAGCCATGATACGTCCAGTAAAATGACAATGAAAGGCCTAATTGGAGCTGGCAAGTATGGATTAATCTCTTTTGAAAAGATACTTTCACCCAAAGGCCCAACATGAACGCCGGCCCCATAATATATGAAAATTTATAACTTTATTTAGATCGGGCCCAAAGCATAAAATATAGCATTACGTCACACTTTCTGTGTAGTTAGATGGCCCCACATTATATGAGATATATAACATTTAGTTAGACGGGTCCAAACGGCGGACACAGGATTTTCTTTTAAGGGGGCGGACGATGGCTATTGAAATTAAAATTTTAAGGGGTTTGAAGATTAGAATTTTAAGCTTATTGAGTAATAAAGTATAACAACAAATAATTTAAACAACTAGTGTCATAATGTCAAATTATTTATTGAAAAATATTGAAGTGCATCTATCCCTCACCATAGGGTTCTATGGTGAGAGACATTTCCTTTTTTTGGAAAGTTTCAAGTACAAAAGTGACTAGTTGAAACTTCCCCAAAAGGGGTAGAGATCAAAATGAGAATTGAGAAACATATCTTACAAAAATTGAAAATTGATGATGCCAAAGATAGGTTTCGGACACCACCGGTCAAGTAATAAATGCTAGGTGGAAATGTAGTAAATAATGAGAGAGAGAGAGGGAATTTATAGTGGTTCGGTCTGTATGACCTACGTCCACTTTGAATATGGTGATCTTTGATTGATAAGGTGGATTACAAGCGAGAGAGAGGTGAGTAAGATTTTAATCATTGCCCCTCAAGTGATGAGGAGACCCTGAATTTATAACCATCCCCCAACAGATGGGATGCAACAACGTCTCTCTGGAGCCTGGAGCCTCAGACGTGTCCTCGAGGAACGAGCAAGGCGGAGGGCTTGGAGCGCAACAACGTCTCTCTGGAGCCTGGAGCCTCAGACGTGTCCTCGAGGAACGAGCAAGGTGGAGGGCAGGTGAGAGTTTCTTCGCGAGATTTGGTAAGAGCGGGTGAGGGGAGGACTTCGTTGTGATGACTCGGAGGCCTTGACGTGACGAGGCTTCCTTCAACGAGTTTCGAATATCAACTGAGCTAAACTGGCCTGACCCATGACCTTGGACGGACCGGGTTGTCTGGACCTGACTCTTTACTGCAATCCGGGTTGGGCCTGACCCATCAAAAATTATTAACAATTGTGATTGGTTCGCTTTAAAAGGAAATGCAACTCATAAGTCTTGTCCATAGTGAATTATAACATACAAAGACAACATCAAAGATGGAAAATCAGCTATCACAAACTAAAAAAAAAAAAAAGAGAACAAACCAGTTAAATATATAGCCAACAAATAAAATAATCTTCCCTTCAACATAAAAATATACAAAGACTGTTTGTAATGAAACATAATGCTACAAAATACACCCAAACTTTATGACATAATATTAGATAGCCAACTAATCAGATGCTCTTCCCATGAACGTAAAAATGTACATAGATTTGACCACTGTTGTAATGAAACATAAAGCTATATTGTACACACAAAAGTTATGATATAATATTCTTCCCTTAAACCTAAAATTATACATAAAAATCTGCAACTACTCTGTCAATTATAACATTAGATTGACAATAATGCCATTGATTGAGGGTCTGACGGCATAAAAAACACCTTCCACCATAGAAGAAAATACACGAAATAATTATAAAGCAAGAACTAGTTCTCATGTGAAAATATTAGGAGAATCAATGAAAAGCATCAAAGAGAATAAAAAAATTAATAAAAAACTATAGTTAAAAAAAAAATGAAAAATCATAGAAATGGGTATAAAGTGAAACCAGAACCAAACCAAACCAAACCAAGCCTTTTCCCACTAGGTGGGGTCGGCTATATGGATTTGACGACGCCAATCAAATCTGTTTAGGGCCATGTCCTCCGTTAGATCCATGTAGGCAAGATCATGTTTAATAGTTTCTTTCTAACTTCTCTTGGGTCTCCCTCTCCCTCTCCTACTCTTGGCAAACTCCATACTTTCACACCTTTTAACAGGTGCCTCTCTTGGACGCCTTCTAACATGGCCGAACCATCTCAGTCGATTTTCTCTCATTTTATCTCCAATCGGTACTATTCCTACTATGCCCCTAATCTCCTCATTCCTAATCCTATCTCTCCTTGTGATCCCGCACATCCATCTTAGCATTCTCATTTCCGCAACTTCCATCTTCTTGACATGATTATGCTTTACTGCCCAACACTCTGATCCATATAACAACGCTGGCCGTACCGCCACCTTATAATACTTTCCTTTAACCTTGAGGGGGACTTTCCGATCACACAAGACCCCCGAAGCACTCCTCCATTTGGTCCACCCGACTTGAATCCTGTGACTTACATCAGTATCAATCCCTCCATCCTGTTGCACCATAGATCCAAGGTACCTAAAGTTTTCTTTTTCTACTATCTTTTGTGTGCCCAAACTTACTTCTATGTTACCAGGTGTCCTACTTTGACTAAACTTGCATTCCATATATTCCGTTTTGCATCGACTTAGCCTAAACCTTTTTGTCTCTAATGTTTTCCGCCACAATTCAAGTTTAGCATTCACTCCTTCTCTCGTCTCAATCCACTAAAACAATGTCATCTGCAAATAGCATACACCACGGCACCTCATCCTGGATATGTCTTGTAATCTCATCCATAACTAGGGCAAACAAGTACGGGCTTAACGCTGAGCCTTGGTGTAGACCAATCGTGATAGGAAACTCCTTAGTTTCGCCGCCAGTCGTCCGTATAGATGTCACGACTCTATCATACATATCCTTTATCGCCTCAATATAAGTGACACAAACTCTTTTCTTTTCCAGAACTTTCCAAAGAATCTCCCTATGAACCCGGTCATAGGCCTTCTCCAAGTCAATGAACACCATATGTAAATCTCTCTTACCTTCTCTATACTGTTCCATTAACCTCCTCAAGAGAAAGATAGCCTCCATGGTTGATCTCCCAGGCATGAAACCAAATTGATTCTCTGAAATATTTGTTGTTCTTCTTAGTCTTCTCTCAATAACTCTCTCCCATAATTTCATCGTATGACTCATCAATTTAATCTCACGGTAGTTCGCACAGTTCTGAATATCTCCTTTGTTCTTGTATATGGGTATAAGAATACTTTTTCCTCCATGCATTAGGCATCTTCTTGCTCTTTAGCACTACATTAAAAAGCTTTGTCAACCAACTAATACCATCCTCCCCCACGCACCTCCATACCTCAATAGGGATACCATCTGGCCCAACCGCTTTCCCATTCTTCATTCTTTTCAATACCTCTTTAACTTCTTCCCTACTGATTCTCCTATAGAACATATGATTTGCTTCTTCTCTAGAAATGGTAAGCTGCCCCAATTGTATGTCACTACTACTGCTTTCGTTAAATAACTTGTAGAAGTAGCTCTTTCAACGCTCCTTTATCTCCTCCTTCTTTACTAATACATTTTCATCCTCATCCTTAATGCATTAAACTTGGTTTAAGTCCTTGGTCCGCCGATCTCTAGTTTTAGCAAGCTTGAATATCTCTCTTTCACCTTCCTTAGTGTTAAGTCGCCTATATAGCTCCTCAAATGCCTTTGCCTTGGCCTCACTAACTGCCTTTTTGGTTTCTCTTTTTGCTTCTTTATACCTCTCTAAGTTCGTTTCAATTTGATCCTTTTGCCAAGTTTTAAAGAACTCTCTTTTAACTCTTATCTTGTCTTGGACGGCTTCGCTCCAGCACCATGCCTCTTTCTGTACCGGAGCACCCCCTTTAGATTCTCCTAAGACTTCTTTCCCTACCCTCCGAATGCACTCTGCTACCTTATCCCACATATTATTTGCACTCTCATCTGTCGCCCAAACGTCTTCCTCTAGTACTCTTTCCCTTAAAGCTAGTTGCTTATCACCTTTTAGGTTCCACCATTTAGTCCTTGAGCATCTATACAACTTCTTTTTCTAGTCCACCTTTGTAACTGCACATCTATGATCAACAACCTATGTTGGGAAGTCAAGCTCTCCCCCAGTATAACCTTACAATCTTTACAAGCTAAACGGTTAGTTAAGAAGAAGTCAATTTGTGTCCTCGATGAGCCACTCTTATAAGTCACCAAATGTTCCTCTCTCTTTCTAAAAAATGTGTTAGTTACCATGAGATCATAAGCCACTGAAAACTCTAAGATATCCTTCCCTTCTTCATTTCTATTACCGTACCGATGTCCCCCGTGTACTCCTATGTATCCATCTACGTCACGTCCTACATGACCGTTCAAATCACTTCCTATGAAGACCATCTCTCCTTGGGGTATCTCTAGTAGCACTCCTTCCAAGTCTTCCCAAAACTTCTCCTTATGTCCATCTCCTAAGCCCATCTGGGGGGCATAAGCACTAATTACGTTCACTATCTCTTCTCCTAATACTAACTTAATTGCAATAATTCTATCTCCATAGCGCTTTACATTCACTACATCTTCCTTTAAGTTGTTTACCACTATGCCGACCCCATTTCTCGATCTATTAAGTCCCGTATACCATAACTTATACTCGGTCCTCTCAATCTCTTTTGCTTTATGTCCCACCCATCTTGTCTCTTGCAAGCAAGCAATTGCGATTCGTCTCCTTTCCATTGTATCCACCATTTCCATAAGTTTTCCAGTTAGGCTCCCAATGTTCCAAGTGCCTAATCTCAGCCTTCTATTTTGGACTAGCTTCCTTACCCCCCACACTCGTCCAATAAAGTGTGAGGACCCTTGCCTATTTAGCACTGCACCCGGGCTCCGATGCAGCGGTCCTTGCTCACTTATCACTGTACCCGGACCATACAGCGCGTCGCTAAGTAGGGGACGCCCTAACGAAATTTCATTTGGTCTCAAAACCATAAAAAATCCGACTGAGTATTGTGCTGGCTGTCGGCTACCTAACGCACAACCCTCCTCCTTTGTCCGGGCTTGGGACCGGCTATGTCAAGGATACCCCAACATAGGCGGAGTTAAAGTGAAACCAGAACCCAATTCTCATAAAAAAAAAATTAAAAATGGAAACTCTTTATCATCTCTCTAATCAGTGCTACATACTCATACATGGTAATAAAAGAGATATTATGAAAATCATATAATTATTTCCATTTTCAAAATAAGAAAAAAAAAACCTCCTTTTTCATCATTGCCATTGGCTTCTTCGAATTGAATTGTAGTATCTGATATGAAACAAGATAAACCAAAGCTTAGAAGATAAGAAAAAGAGAAAGAGGAGCACATACACGTCTTATCGGAAAAGATGAAACTCATTTGGGATTAGGATTAGAAAATGGGTTTCTGTCATTTGAAACCTATTGTAAGGATGCCGACTGCGATGCAATTGCTACTATGTATCAAGAAAATGTTAACTGCAAAGAAGAAGAGGGAGATGAAGATGGAGACGATGGATTTTGTATATGGGTAAAAAACTAAAAATAAAAAAAGAAAAGAAGAAAGAGATACTGATTTGTTGTCATGTTTTGGCAACGCCCTTAGATTTTGTTAGAAACTATAAATAGAGACTAAAAACCCCTTAAAATTTAGTTAGAGACTAAAAATCTTGCTATGATGCCACATGATGTCCGTGAGAGCTTTAATGTCGTGCCGCGAGATTTGATTACACTCTCCAAAACAGGCTTCCTAATTGGTTTAATATATAAAATATGAGATATATAATATTATATAACGCAATACTAATATTAATATCATATTTTTTTTGCCCAGGCCAGCATGGGCCTCCTTTGCTAGTATATATACGACGTTCTCCTATGAACAGACTGCACATTAAAGGTTCAATAAGCATAAAATTGGTTCTTATGCAAGATTAAGAGATGACAAGAGTAAAGGTGGGCCCAGGTGGACCCAAATAACTGAGAACATTCTCCTACATGTATATTGTATGTTATAAGTCGGCAACTTCCCTTGACTTTCAGGCCTATGGCATAAAATTACGTGGGCCTGGTCTCCCAAACAGGATGCCCATGGCCAGCCACCTAAATGGATGCATGCCTAGGTAGGGACCAGACTTGACAAATCCAAAACAATGATGATGGCTCAGGATTAAACCTTAATTATAAAATAAAATCATACTCCAACAGCCTGGTTGACTCAGCTATCTGAATGATATCCATTTCCCCAAAACTATTAAATACATAGTTTTTTTTTTCTAATGTCTATATGGAGAACAAACAAAGACAAATTGCAGGTTTCCCTCGAATACAAAGATGTGTCCATTTTTTCCCTTTCCCTTTAAATAGAATATACTCATTTTTCTTTCCAAAGTGATTTTGTGATTTTGATTACCCTGCAATGGACCCATCAAGAACATGAAATGGTATGGCTTCTAATATGAAATAAAAATTCAGATTAATGAGCACCCGATGGGTGTTACATCTATTTCACACACTATATTACATGCTATCGGGTATATTACATGCTTTATGAGACCAGAGGTTTATTTTCAATGTCAGATGCAGATGAGACTGTCTTGCTTTTGTCTTCGAAAAACCATAGTATGATAAAATTGCTGTTGAGAGGAAGAAGAATCCAGCAAAGGAGATAAATTGTTTGGAAATGGATAGCCCCAAAATTTCCTGCAACCAAGAAAGTAGATTGTATCAGCGGACAGAAGAATTATGAGTAGAGCGCATATAACAGTAAGAGATGCTGAACCTTTAGTCTTCTATCAGCAAGAGTTGGATAGCTGCTGCTACTACTACATAGTCGTAGTCTTAGTGGTAGTGGTAGTAGATGGTAGTGGTACTGTAGTAGTAGTGGTCGTAGTGGTGGCGGTAGTAGTAGCAGTATATCATCATCATCATCATTACTAATAACTTTTTAGAATTTTTCCAACCAGAGAAAATTCGAAGCCAAGGTCCACAGACAATGCATCCTAATGATGAATGGTGGATTGTTGTGCCACACGTTCAATCAGTGGCATCATTGTAGTTATTCAACAGATATAGTAAAATGCAGTGTTAGTCTTCATCATCTTAAGTTCTCAACTAAACGAAAGATGTGGTAATGGTGCAACTATTAAATTTTCAGTGGCAAATAGAATTTTCCTTATCACATCAAAGGCCTAAATTGTTGAACCATAGCGCTACCAGTGGGGTAGCTCTCAAGGGAAAAAAAACTAAATAAAAGAAATTGTTGAACCATAGCTCCCATATATATGGAATAGGAGAGGCGAGGCATAATGTCCATATAAGACATGCAAAATATGTTCTAAAAGAGAAATGGTACCAGACATATGTACTCACCAGGGCAGCCTGGAGTAGTGTCTCGAGAGCAAGTCCCACAAAACTATTGACAGAAAAGAGGAGGATAAAGTGTCTGTTAGACACTAGCCGGCCACAGCGTACAATTACAAGGCAGGCCAGAGTCTGGTAAATGCCAGAAATCATCACATACAAAGAGTATGCCACCCAAATCTTCATGGAGAATCCCATGCACATGCACAGAACGGCCATAACTGCTGAGCCGAAAATGTAGATGGACAAACCAGTCTTGGCAGCAAAGTTTTCGAGATAAACGGCACAAAAAGCTCCAAGGCCTCCAGCTGCTTGAGATGCCGCTAGAACATGTCCATTGAGATTTGATTTTGAGTTAATGGCATCAAAGAGATTTGTCCCATAATTTTGTACTAATGAGAAGCCAGCATTTGCAATGGCCCACCTGCACGACAAAGAATTTAGACATAATATCCAATTGCTAAATGAAACCACACGCAAACGCTCATTTTTATGTACATTCTATTATTATGATATACATGGACATCAGATTTCATCCCTCAAAGCCACTAAAACTGTAAGCCCATATCATTTGTTGGACTTATCATATCATCTAAGCCTTATTCATCAATCTAAGGTCAACTAAATGTTATAAAGGGATGGGTTTTCATTGGGCTAGAACTTAGGAAGTGGATAGAACTAACAAATTTAGATAAATAAAAAAGACAATTCAGCAATTGATGCAGATACAGATACGACTACATTTTTCCAAATTGAAAACTTGCATATAGATGCAGGAGTTTGATTTATAAGAAGCCATTCAAGGTAATCTTATGAGGATGACAAACTCAATGGAACCTCGATTTTTTACACCATTTCAATTTCTAAATTTTTTTATTATCTCAAAAGAGTAAGAATTTCTCTGATTTGATAAGCGTCTGCGCAAAGCATATCTCTTGGTGTGTGGTACTGGTACTACTATACTTCATGTCACATCCACATGGGATGCTAAACATATATACGAATTGAGGAATATCATAGATTAAAAGAAAATGTCTAAACGAGAAGGGAAATGAAAATGGGATCTCCTTCCACAGAATTGGAGACCTGGCTGCTAGATTGAAAAACAAACATCTGTTGAAATGCAGTCACTGTCCATTCAGTTATATTGAAAAGGCTGTCCTGTGACAAGGTTCATCTTGAGCCTTCTCAACTGATATGGGAAATTTGGTACTTCTAAACAGGTGCTGAAGAAGGTTAAGATGACATAACATTTCAGTCTCATCTAAATTTCAGATGACATGAATTTAATTTATACCAATGTAAAATTGAATTCAATTTATCAGACAACATCTGTTCCATTTTCCTAAATATAAATGTTATCCAAAAAAGGATACACATCAATTAACCATTAAAGCCACTGCTGCAGAAGCCATATTAACCATTACAAAATTCACTTCCTACAACTGATTTACTATATAGTGCCAAACTACAGCAACTGATCTTTTTGGTCCACATTCTACTGTGTAGCCATACCAGCAGGAGATTCAGACACTCATCCCTCAATCTACGAAGCCAATTATTCCCATGGAAGAATGAAAAGTAAGAAAAATTAAAGGTTACTGTCTTAGAACAAGTATTTATTTGCATGACAGTACAACTTGTTTAGCTGCCTTGACTCAACTGCAATGTATTCAAGGCAGTTAAAGAGTGACAAATAGATAGTTTGGCTACTGTACCACGAGGACTACAGAGAAACTAACCAAAGAGAGAGGATTCGTATATTTCTCCCATGCCAAGTTTTCTTCAAAGTCTCTATCCACCCCTGCTGATCATTTCAGTGTGAAGTCCTTGTGTTAAAAATATCAACAGAAAGATTACCAAGTCCATATCAGTTTAACCAATTATCAGAAAATGGGAGTATAAATTAAGACGAATCATCTGATTCACAATCAGAGGTCTTTAATATGCAAAAATGGTGCCCCTTTTCTGTGATCCAAGCTACTAATATGAAGGTTCCTAATGGGGATGGATGATGCCCAGGATTTTCCAAATACCACATTTGCCCCTTTGACTAAAAGCCTACAGTTAGACAGTAGAGAAATAAATACAGCAACAAATCACACCCCGTGAAGAAAGCCCAAATACATTATGGCCAGGACCTTTCAAACCAGATAATCCTTGAGGCATGGTATATCCATGCTTGGCCTGTCAAATCAACTTGGACCACTAAATATCAGGCCATACATGTCCAAAATTATAAGACTGAGGATAGTATGCATATTCTCAGAGCATAGACAACAGTATATCTAAGGTTTTTCTTATTAAATTTCTTTTTTTTTTCTCTTCTTTCTTTAATAGAACTTGAGTTCCATAGAAAAGAAGGTGACATAGGCGGCCATGTACCTTGTCCTGCTTTTAATTTTAAGTTCTACTTTCAGGCACAAGACAACACTCAAATGCTTCAAAATTGGCGAGTGACAATAAATCACCTATAGAGTTGCAATCAAACAAGCCAGAGAAATCATGGTTCCAAGTTACTGTTGTGTCCTGGGTTCTCCCACGAAGGGTGTGATTCCCGTGCGGAGCCCCTGTATTCTCCCATGGAGGGTGTAATTCCCATGAAGGAGTCCGCACATGCACCTGGGGGGGAGGGGGGACGTATCACAGAATAGGCATTGGGAAGTTGGAAAAATTAATTCTAGTTTAGGGGGCTGTTTTCCTGTGCATTTACAGCCCATATAACAAATTTCAGCTCAATCCAATGCCCCTATCCCCTTGATCTGTGGCCCACAAGTTTAATGGCTCTATAAGACCTTTGATCCAACAGTCCAGTCTGTTTGGATGGGTGCAAACCCAACGGATCCGGTGTATATTTGTCTTTTTTAATATATATTTATATTTAATTTTTGGTGTTGTTGATGGTCCATTTGGATCAGTGCCCAGTGCCCAGGTCGGTCTCACATTCTACCTTGTATGGTAATACCGTGAGAGGTGAATGCATAGGAAAAGTTGCATACTTTAGGAATTAAAATATGTCTTTAATTAGTTATAGTTTATGAATTAAAAAAAATCTTTTACTTAGTTATAGTTTATGAATAAAAATATTTCTTCTACTTCTTGCAGCTTTGCATCCCAAGGCTACCATTTCAGGACTTCTATTCTTGTAGTGTTGTAACTAATTTGATGGTTTATTCTGTGGAAGATATACAATAATGCAAAGAAGAATTTTATCAAATTGTGTCAAGAATATATTTGTGGTCAATTCCTCATAAGCTAGTTCTTATTTCATACTAAAGAAAGCATCATAGTTTGCAGGCTTAAAAAGAGCATTCAAGGTTGAAACAAGTCTGCCCTTTGTTCACTGATTCTGGTGCATCAAAAGCCCAGCTCATAGAATCATACAAGGGATCACATCACTCTCAAGCATTTAGATATGATGAGTTGGGAAGTTGTGAACTCTGAAACAGCACAGCTTTTGGGTGAAAACCTGTCCAACAGATGGTCTGTGATATTTTATTTTTATTGAAGGTAATATGTTGTCCATGATCAAAACAATTTGGATGCAATTAAAAATTAATCAATAAACATTTTATCAGTATAGTACAATGGACTGGTTGGTATGAGAGAGTGTAACTAAAGTTCATATATGGTTGAATATAAAAAATCCTATCATCATCATCAAAGTCTTGTCCCAACTATGTTGGGGTTGGCTTACCCCTTCTCCTTGGTGGGCCATCAACCTGCATAGTCAAACTTTTCCTTACCGGCACCGTTGCCGGCCTGCGTTGGACATGCCCAAACCATCTCAAATGGGTTTCTCTAATTTTATCCCCGGTTGATGCTACCCCTAAATGCACTAAAAAAATCTCATTTCTAATTTTATCCTTCCTAGTTTTACCACACATCTCATCTCTGCTACATCCATTTTGTGCATATTTTACTTCTTGATTGGCTAACATTCTGCTCCATAGGTCATAACTGATCTAATCACTATCCTATAAAACTTTCCCTTCAATATTGTTGGACTTTGTCGGTCATAAAGCACTCCAGAAGCAAGTCTCCACTTCAACCATCCCACTTTTATCTTATGCTCGACATCTTCATCAATCTACCCATCCTTACTAATTATCGAGCCAAGGTAACAACTCACAGTAGTTTCAACTCTTTATAATGGCCACTGAAGTCACAATCCATATATTCTGTCTTTATACGACTTATTTTAAAGCCTTTATAGATTCGAAAGCCTGACGCCATCTATCGAGTTTTACATTTAAAACATCTTTTAATTCATCCACAAACACTATATCATCTGCAAACAACATATACCAAGGCACCTCCTCTTGAATATGAGTAGTTAACGCATCCATAATCAATGCAAAGATATAAGGGCTTAGAGTTGACCCTTGATGCAAACCTATCATCACGGGGAACTCACATGTCTCTCCACATGTAGTTCTCATATTCGTTAACACTTCTTCATACGTGTCTTTAATAATTTTAATATAACCTCTTGCAACATTCTTTTTATTTAAAACCCACCAAATTAAATCTCTAAGTACCCACTCATAAGATTTTTATAGATCGATGAAGATCATATGCAAATTTTTCCTCTTCGCTCGATATTTTTCCATTAATTGCCTAAGTGAGAAGATAACTTATATAGTTGACCTCCCTGACATAAAACCAAATTGATTTTTATATATCTTGGTCTTCTGTCTAAGTCTTTGCTCTATTATTCTCTCCCATAGCTTCATAGTGTGAGCCATAAGTTTAATCCCACGGTAGTTGGTACAATTTTGTATATCTCCTTTATTCTTATATATAAATCTCCCTTGTTCTTATATATACGTACTACAACACTTCTCCATTCATCTAGCATCTTCTTTGTCATTAATATCTTTTTGAAGAGCCTAGTTAACCAAACCCCCTAACTTCTCCTAAGCATTTCCAAGCTTCTATCGGAATGTCATCTGGACCTGTAGCCTTTCCTGTCTTCATTTGTTTCACTGCTTTTCTCACGTCCACCACCCTAATTCTACGGAAAAAGTATGTTCTACTAATAAAGTTTCCTCTCTTGTTCTTATGTCTCCTATATAGTCTTCATTTAAAAGTTTGCTAAAATATTCCTCCACCCCCCCCACCCACCAACCACCCCCCCCCCCCCCCCCCCCCCCACCCACCACCACCACCACCACCACCACCACCACCACCTTTATTTGATATCGTTTTCCTTCACTAGACCTTTTGGTCATTACTTTTAATACATTTGACATAGTCTAAGTCTTTACTTATCACTTCCCTTATTTTATATAAATAACATTTCATCACATCACTCCTCTTTGAGAATAAATAACAATGTAATGAAGAAAAAACCTAATGCTAGAACAATATTAGAAGACAATTACCTCATCCTGGCTCCAAAAAGTTGATAGGTTAGGAGACAACAAACTTGAAGAATGGTTCTTGGGTAGCAGAAGTGTTGCAGCACAGCAGATTCCCAACTGAGTAGGCAGTATACACAGTAAAATAAAATCAATCTAACAGTACAATAAAATAATATAAGCATGGGAAGAACAAGGACAGAACTCAAATTAACTTTATTTTATGAGAGTTGGATGTGACACTAGAGAATGACACTCACGCACCGAAGCAAGAGTCAAATAAAAAAAAACAGCATAGGAAACCTTCTCAAAAGCTAGTAACTGGCCTGTCACAAACAAAATAGATATTAAAATTGTAAGAAGCATGAAGCCCTTTGCCGAAAAAAAAAAAAAAAAAAAAAAAAACAGCATGAAGCCCGACAGTGTAAAGGTGAAATCTACCAAACAAAGTTATATGCCCAAATGATGGTAAAAGCGACATTATGGTAGATCAGTCTCACTATATTCACATAATCCAAATGATCCTGACACCTTTAGAATAACTAGATTGATTCTGATTCCAGAAATCAGTATTATCCCTTTCTCAGAAGCATTATGGAGTAGCAAAATAGACACATAGGAAAGAGAAAGTGCTGATTGTTAAGAGAAGACAGTACAAAGGAGAATACAGATTGAAATATCTTAAAATAAAGTAAAAATAATGGTTCAGAATAAAAAGTAATGCAAATAAGAAAACATAAATACAGGAAGACAATGGCTATCCCAGTTATGTTTCTCATCCTCCTGCTGCCCCTCATGCGAAATGTATCTTTTGGCTCATCAACTTTGTTGTTTGTATATTTAACTAGAAACATCATGTGCGTTGAAACTTGCCCACTATATAATACATTATGTCATACTAATTCACAAGTCCAAAGTGATGATATTCACAGTTTGTAAAGTGGCAGCGATGAAGATTCCGTAATTATAAATCGTGTACATGATAAGCAACATAGAGGAGGATTGTATCTTTTTATTTTTATTTTATTTTTTTCCCTTTATTCTCTCTCTTTTCCTTTTATGATAACATGACTCCTGAAATCTCTTGGTTGCGACAAGGAGCACCTTCCAATTGTGCTATGGGCTCTTGTCAAGTGGAGTGCATTTTAGACTAAAAGATCCTTTAGAAAATTCAAACGATGTAAACAATAGACACAATTAGGAGGAGAAGAGCATGGATGTTCACCAATCCAACAATGTACATGGAACATTTATTCAAGTCCAACTTAATCATAAACACCCTTTTTGCCTAAGTAGATATTGGAAAATTCTTTAACATTTGAACTATTGTTGTCAATTCCATTATGGTATCCATTCTAGTTTGGCCTTACAGTGGAACGTTCTGGTGTTCCGCTTTGAAAAAGACGCAATTGAAAAATGAAAAAAAAAAAAAAACCATTAAAAATACCTAAGATTGAACAGAAGAAAAAATGTGGTTGAGGCTTGTTTCCTATTAAAGCATCGTTCAAATCCTCAGCCGAGACCAGTTCGTATAAGTCGATATGAACTCGTCTTGGCTTATACCATTCCAATATTGGCCTGTGTATTGGTCACAGTCTTGTCTCAGAAAAATATCCCCAAATTATCGGAATTTATCGGCCGGTATTTCAAAATATCGGTCTTGGTAGATATATGATGCAGCAGCACTATACATTTGTTGGAGCAAGAGACATGGTCCACATGTGGGACCCAAGGAAGTGTAGGAATTCTTTATTAATTGTTATTAGTTTCTGATTTTAAATAAGTTGTATTTAGGATTAGTTTTTTAATTTGGATAGGATTATTATGTGTTTCCTAGTTTAATTAGGATTGATTTCTTAGCCCCTAAGTTTCTTTTATTATAAATATAGCACTGTAGAGATCAATGATCTCAGAGATTTGAATTAATCGAATTTTCCCTTTGTGGGCTTATCGTTGGAGAGTGTCTTCATCGTGTGATTGTTCCATCAGAACCCTAATTGTGCCAGACACTTGCGATCCTAACCCTAGGATTGCATCAATTGGTATCAGAGCCGAACGATCCCTGATCTTCGGCGTGATTAATCAACTAACCGCAACGATGGTTCAAATCCAAGAGGCTCTTGCAAGGATTGAAATCCGATTAACCAATTTGGAAACTAATCGGCGTGAGGATAATCATCAAGATGATGGAGGACATAATCAGAATCAATGAGATCCACATACTGTCAATATTGATCGTGATTTGGGTATTAAACTCGTGATTCCTGAATATGATGAAAAATTGAAACCGGACTAATTCATGGATTGGTTAGTGTGTGTTGAAAATATTTTTGCACACAAGCCAATGACGGATGGTCATAAGATTACACTAGTGGCGACTCGATTTCACAATTATGCCGTGATATGGTGGGCCGAGTTGTAAAATAAGAGAATAAACCAATGAATTGACCCCGTTGACACATGGACCGAGATGAAAACTCTGTTGAAGCAAAAATTCCTTCTAGTCAATTACTCCAGAGATTTGCGTTCAAGTTTTCAAAATATGAAACAAGGATCTAAAACAGTTGTTGAGTATTCTGAGGATTTCATGACCATGCAAGCTCGTTGTGGTTTGAATGAAGATGGTGATGTTTTAGTTGACAGATACTTTCATGGGCTTAGACTTGACATATAACATATCCTCACATTACAACATTTTGATAATGTTGATGAGATTGTCCAGCATGCTATCAAGGCCGAGGATATTGTAAATTATAAGACCAAGAAATTTAATGCATCTAAATGGGTCGTGCAAAAGAATTCATCAATGACAGATTCTAAATCCAGTGCATTATCGGAGAGAGTTTTCACCAAGCCCGAAGGTCAAAATAGGATCACATGCTTTAATTGTAAACAATAAGGGCATCGTGCAGTGGAATGTCCCAAACGCATTCACCTCATTGAGAATGAAAGTGATGTGACAGATACTCCAGATGATACTAAAGAGAATGAAACAGAGGATGTAGAGGACAATGGGCCCAAGGAGGGTCTTGAATCTCTCATGGTCATCACCAATACTCCATCAGCTACTGAGAAGAAGTGGTTGCGAGAAAATATTTTCTGCTCAAAACGAATAGTCAATGGTCAAGAATGCACGGTAGTCATTGATGGAGGAAGTTGTCAGAATGTTATATCTCAAGGTCTTGTGGATCGATTGCAGTTGAAAGTTCGGAAGCAGCATCGTCCCTATTTTGCAAGATGGTTAATGACAGGTGGTGAAGTGCAAGTAACCAGTTACCTTTTCTATTAGTAAAGATTATACAGATACAGTTTGGTGTAATGTGATACCCAAGGATAGTGGTGATATCTTGTTGGGTCGCCCGTGAATGTATGACAAGAATGGCACTAATGGCATGCGCGACAACACATACACATTCATGCATGGTGAAAAGCAAGTCACACTCCATCCCATGAAGCCGACACCACCAAAGAAAGGATCAAGTTCACGTTTCACCAAGGAAGCACTTCAAGTACACAATGTCTACAAAAGCAACATAAAAAAGAAGAATCAAGTTCGAGGTCAAACTCTTTTCCAACCTGGGGGGAATGATGCAGCAGCACTATACATCCGTTGGAGCAAGAGACACGGTCCACATGTGGGACCCAAGGAAGTGTAGGAATTCTTTATTAATTGTTATTAATTTCCAATTTTATTTAATAAGTTGTATTTAGGATTAGTTTCTAATTTGGATAGGATTATTATTTGGTTTCCTAGTTTAATTAGGATTAATTTCTTAGCCCCTAAGTTTCTTTTATTATAAATATAGCGTTGTAGAGATCAATGATCTTAGAGATTTGAATTAATAGAATTTTCCCTTTGTGGGCTTATCATTGGAGAGTGTCTTCATTGTGTGATTGTTCCATCGGAACCCTAATTGTGCCAGGCACTTGCAATCCTAATCCCAGGATTGCATCAATATATCGGCCAGTATCTTCAAAATTCTCAAAATATCGGTAAACAATATTTAAAACCTTTTTTTATTTCCTGCCTTACACCCATTTCTTCCTCTTTCCAAACATATCAGCTGCTACCCTTACTCTTTCCCAACACCTATTTACTTTCAAAGCCATAAAAAAGTCTAATTTTTTGTGGATTTCATGCAGGAAAATCATATAAAACTTTACCAAGGTGAGTAATATGAGGTTTTTTTTTTTCATTTTAAAAGAAAGATTTATTTAGAAGTATCTTAGAAAAGAGGATTGCATGCTCTTTTTGTTGTGGATAAATTTCATTCTCTTTGATTTACACATTTTGAAGCTAAATCTACTATTTGGGGTATTTGTTGAAATCTTACAGATCTTTGCAAAATAGTAACTCAAATTGTTTGGAGAGTGTTTAAAATTCTTTTGACTTCTTAGTTTGGCATAGATCTATTGAGTAATGAGTAAAAGTTTCAGTTTCTTGAATTTAACTCCAATAGATAGCTCACAAGTCATAATTATGATTGTATTCATAGAATTTGTGATATTTCAACTTACTTTAGTAAATGCATGCTAATCTATTTCATTGTAAATAAAATTTATACGTCTAGAAACTTGAGGGGCTTTTTTGTAATTCTCAGAAATAGTGAAATAACAATAAAACAAGGGTCGTCTAACCTAATAGGTTATTTGACTGTTCTGGGTTTTCTTTTATTCTTCTTTGTTCTTATTCTTTTCCAATTTCTCTATCATAGGGATTTCTTGGACACTTCTTGATAAGAACCTAGATCTAAGAGGATCCAGAGTTACAACGACAGGATCTTCACCAATACTGTCGCAAAGACCTATGTTGCTGCAAGAAGAATGCAGTTGGGTCAAACAATGTTAGAATAGCCAGAAACTTCACATGGACACTGTTCAAGGCTATATTAGAGGATCTTGAGCTATCCAGGTGATTCTAAGAAGATTTGGTGCTTGAAGTATCTACTGCCCAGTTTGTAACAAGAAGAATCGACGATCATGAAATGATGTCGAAACTTCTCAAAATTGATAGGAAACCCTTTGATTTGCCTAAATAGAACTTCTGTGAGTTGTTTTAATCCTATTTTTCAAGTTTGAAGATGTCCTGGCTTCATTTGTACTTTACAAGTTTTTGATTACTCTGTAGGCTTTTGGTGGTTTTGCGAGGCTTTAAGGCCATTAGGGAACCCTACTTTTTATTTTGGCGCGCTTGCATGATGAACAAGTGTTTGACGTTTGTAGGTGAAAATCACACTTGAATGGGTTGATGTAGCTTTGAATAGCTTGAAAGTCACTGAGTCGGGTCGCATGAGACCCATACTCGTTTGACTTACATGCTTCATTTGAAAAGAAAAAAACAGGAAAAGGAAGAAAAGGGGGTGGGAGGAAAAAGAAAAACATAAAAAGTGGTCCAGGTGGACAGTCCCCAATCATCATTCAATTAAAAAAATAAAAGAAAGAGGGGGTGGGAGGAAAAAGACAAACATAAAAAGTAAAAATAGGGGGTGGGCCATCGGTTGCTTCTTGTTGCCTGCTGGCGGACCAGAGAGAGAAAGAAAGAGAGTAATATGCTTGCCGGAGAAAGCTGACCCTGCTCCAGCCTGCAGGTGCTGCTGGAGAAAGCTATAGCCCCGGTATGCTCTTCCTCTCCTCCTCATCTTCCTCCCCACTCTCTCCTTTTCTTTTCCTTGCTCTTAATGTTAGCTTAGCCAACTCTAAACTCACCTGGCACCTCAACCCACCACCCATCATCTCCTCCTCCCCTCTCCTCTGCTCCTTTTGCTTGGTTGGGGACCGGTCCTGAGTCGGCCTGAGTCGGCTCGAACTTGACAAAGACCGAGCCGGGTCCCGATTCCAGGTTTTTAAAGCATGGTGACTTCTTCAGTGTTGAAATTTCTTAAGGTGCAAAAAATGACATTTTTTGTGTCAACAGACCGATATTTTGATTTATAGTTGTTGATAATGGGGAAAAAAAACATTGTTTCCCAACATTTTACAATATTCTGGGTTTTTTGGATAATTTTTAAAAAATTTTTGCGATAAAAAAAATTCACGCCACGACGACGACAGCAGACTGCAAACAGCCAATATCGTATCGGTTTTTGGGGTTGGTCGCTACCGTGGCCTATACTGCGATTTTAAACCAAATATTAAAGTGAAATTTGGGGAGGGTTTGGCTAGGGCTCATTTCCTATTAGATCGAAATTTGGCTAGGGTTCATTTTCCATTAGAGCGAAATTTGGCTAGGGCTCATTTTCTACTTGAAATTTGGCTGAGACCTTATTTTCTATTTGACTAAAATCTGGCTAGCTATTTCCTATTATAGTGAAATTTATTAGCGTCCATTTCCTATTAGAATGAAATTTGGCCAGGGCCCTATTTTTTATTTGGGTGAAATTTGGCTAGGGTCCTAATTTTTTAGTAGAGTGAAATTTGAAAAATTGGCAGGGCTCCATTTTATATTTGAGTGAAATTTATCTAAGGCTTGCCTATTGGCGCAAATGCAAGGTCCAAAGCTCTATGGGATCCCATATTACAGATAGTTGAAAGGAAATTGTCTTTTTGGAAAAGGCAACATCTTTTGTTGGGAGGAAGGGTCACTTTACTTAAAGCTTCCATGTCTAATTTGCCCATGTACCACATGTCTCACTTCAAGATGTTAGCAAAGGTTAGAGAGAAATTGGATCGCCCTAGAAGGAACTTCTTGTGGGAAGGTCAAGGAGATAAAAAAGAAAATGCATCTAGTTAAATGAAGTGAAGTGATTAAACCCAAAAGCATTGGAGTAGTAGGTTTGGGGAGTTAGGAGTTGAAGAATTGGGCCTTATGAAGTCATGGTGGAAGTTTGGGGAGAAGAAAAAAGTCTTGTGGAGGAAAGTTATTAAAGAAGCTTTGAGGAGGAAAGTTATTGCTTCTAAATATGGTGAGGATGAGTGGGATTGGGTCCCTAAAGTTGTCCCTAGGTACCGGGTGTCGGGTTTGTGGGGTAATATTTTGAGTTTATGGGTGAATCTATCAATAGGGGAGATGTTGTCATAAAAGAAGGGGGGGGGGGGGGGGGGGGGGGGGGGGGGGGGTCGAGTTCGTTTTTGGTATGGTGACTAATTGGGTGTGGCTCCCTGGCATGTTGTGTTTCCAAGTTTGTTTAGGGTCCCATCCAACAAGTTGTCTTCTTCTTGTTGAGTCTGCTTTCTAACGTGTTAATTTGCAGGGATTTGGCAGATATTCGCATTCGAAGCCTTTTAGGAGAGTTTTCTTCAAAGTCCTTATATGTGGATTTGAACTCATTGATGACAATATGTTCTCACAGTTCTCTTGTCTGGTCTGGTTTAGCTCCTCTAAGAGTGGAGGCTTTTTGTTGAATAATGATGTGTGGCAAGGTGTCTAAGGTGGATAATCTCATAAGAAAGGGGATCATGTCAGATGCTATCTCAGATTTGTGTTCGCTTTGTGGAAAGGAGTTGGGAGTCTACTAATCAGTTGTTTTTGAGGTGTGACCTAGCCATTCTTTATGGTGTTGGTTTCTATCTCACAATAACTTATCTTAAGAGTCTTCCAGGATCCTTGTGCGGGTTGATTGAGGCTTGAAGGATGAATGCATAATACCATGGCAAAAACCCAGTTCCCAGTACGATTAAATTGGGGTTGTATAATACCGTGGCAAAAACTTTGTTCCTGCTACGATTAAATTGGGGCCGTATAATACCATGAAAAAAAACTCTATTCCCCGTCACACTAAAGGGGTGGGGGCGCTATAATGTCCGTGACTCATAGCCAATGCGGGATGCCAAGTTATTTTAAAAATGTTTCTGTTTACTTGTTATATTTTTATTTAATGATTTCTCTTAATGCACCTATATCCTGCATGGTTTTGCCTAGTCAATGTATTTCTAAAAATTCTGTAGTCTTACATGTCCTTTATTCTATCAGAAAATCATATGGAATATGAAATTTTGGTATGTTTACTTGCTGAGGTTATTCGTAATCTAACCCTCTACAATTGGCACTTGTAGGTGAAGAAATAAAACTAGAACATGGGATGCTAATGCGGAGAGAAGAGACCCGCATGAATATAAAGAATGGAGTGCGGATGACGTAGTCTAGAGGTGTCAGAGAACGCTTCATAAGAATTCTTTAGTTTTAATTTGTTCATAATTGTTAGACAATTGAAGTTGATTAATGAAATAGAATTATTAAACTTATGCTCTGTTATGAAATTCTGATATAAATGTCAATTGGATGATGATTGAAAAAGTTCCGGCTGAAGAAGTTTTGAATTTGACCTAATCCCCATTTGCGAAAAAAATTAAAAAAAAAAATTAAATTCACAACTCGAAAGGCGGATTTCATTGGAAATCTGGGTTTCGGGTCGTGACAGGTAGCAAGTACTCTCCTTCCTTCCTTTTATTCTTTCTCCTTCTTTTCGGTTGTTCCCATCAGAATGACCTAATTTCAGCCAATATTGGCAAGAATGGCTGAAACTATAGCTCGTTTTGGATGAAATTTTTTTGTTTTTTTTGGGGGGGTGGGGGGTTCCAATCAGCATTGTCCAGAACATATATGGCAACTATGATTTGAACTCAAGGTAATAGTGAAAAACCTGACGTCATGATCATATAAGAATTGTTTTGCACAAGATCAAATTCTAGATAAGGTTACAACCTTAAGAAAACTTCTGATAAACAACTGAGATATTTGGGGCCAATTCAGGTACCTGTGCTTCGAGCCCAAGCCTCAGCTTGATCTTCAGAAAATAAGCTCAAGACCAACCCAATAAAGCCTACCTGAATTGGGTTTTCATGCAAGCTGCAACACTGGGTCAAGTTGCACCCCTAGGTAAACATGACAGACTAGCACATAGTGCAGTGGTAATATACTGCATTATGGGAGAGGTCCAAGGATCAAGCATGTGAGGGTCAGTTTACATTAATGTTATCCTCCAATAAAGGGAAAAAAAGCATTATGGGCTTATGGCAAAGATGGTAGACGACTCCAAATTATTGTCCTCACACCATCCCTCAGATATCCCCTCACTTCTTTCCCCTGTTGAAGGCGCCCAGATAATCTGAGGGCTCAACCTACTGGATTCTGTGGGAAAAAAAAAAACATGCTATAAATCCTCAGTTGAACCTACATTTGAAAACCAAACCATTCAAAATCACTGTTCCCACTTTGTTTTATCTGTAATCCAAATTTCTATTCAGTCTGAGTTATGTCAACCATCAAATAGATGGTGTAAAACCTGTGATTTGACTCCTTTTACCATTCCTTATATTAATGAAGTGTTTTAAATATGATTAATTTGACAGCAGTTGTAAATGTAACTCTTATTAGAGCAAAATTTCCTAGATGATAGAATGTAAAATTTTCTTTAATGATAAACAAGGCAGCAGTAATTTTGAGCGGTCTGGATATTAAAAAAAGCCCCACTGATGGATTTCTAGCACGGGGATGAGGGAATTCTGTAGGCTCTTACACTTAAAGAGGATCCAAACTCTACATGGCAAATGATGGAGAGGATTTTGGGTCTGGATTTGATAAAGAAACTTTAGTACCCACCAATGCCTCATTGATTAATGTGGAACTGATAAAAGTAATTAATAACAGTCTATTAAGCCTTTAAAATTCTCTAAGCACAAATGTGAGACAAAGAGCTATTTCAGGTTAAAAACTAATAATAATGAGGCACTCTGGATCATAGATCAAGGTTAACCAACTCCATTTACCTTCTCATTAAAGATATCTGATCCAACCAACCCTCTGTAAATGTATAAAAACAAACTTAAAATTTATTAATGTCGACTCTTTTAAACCAAGTTTCAATTCATGAAAATCAATAGAAGAGTGTGTACTTGCTTATATATATATATTCATTTTTTGTAAAAAAAAAAAAAAAACAGAAGTGCAAAAGAAAGCAACAGTGCAAACTTCACATACTCAATTCGGAAGCCAACATAAAGGATATGAGTGAAATTGTTGTAGTTGAACTAGTCTGCAGAAAAGAAAAGGCATTGTCATCGGTTGAGTAAGACATGAACTTTGCATTGAATAATAAAGAAGATGCTCATGAAAATGATGTGATTTAACAAGTACCAACAGACATTCTACCAGTTTATAGAAAGAGGATGTCAGGGGAACATTCTATTTGATCAGGTAAATACAGAAAACCTGTGCCCCTTGACCAGCTGTACTATCTTATTGATTAAACCATCATTTTTTTCCTTAAAAAGGGCATTCCAATTGCAGGTCTCTGCAAATACAAGCACTTGATTAGTTATAGCAGCATTCTGAATTTCTCATTATTTATATATTATCTTAAATGGCTGATCAAGGTCCACATGCTTCCAGAATTATTTATGCAATGTCATTTTCCTTCTTTTGCATCCAAATCCACTCCCACTTCATGCAACCAAATTTTGTATTGAAGAATGATACACCTTTGAATTGATGAAAGTGGATTAATGTCAGTTTTCCACAACATTGGTATCTCATTGTCTTTGAATACTCCATTTGAAACACCTTAGTGAAGAGAACACAATCCAGAGCCAGCCTTTTCCATGGCCTTTTGAGACAATTGTTACATTCAGGTCTCTATGGTAAAAAATTATCTATTTTATGTGTTTCTTGACTCAGCAATCCACTCATAGGTCGGATTGGATTGTCCTACACCTCAATGGGAATTTGTATATTTGAATATGTATCTCCTATCTCCATTCTGCACAGCAGCTGACATGTCCGGTTACACAAATGTTGGAGTAAATTATCCAAGAATAATAAGAATCATGGTTTCTTTTTCTGTTTTTCCTTCTAGACTCCAATAATGACCAATTGGAAAAGTCCTAATATTCATTTACTAAACATAACAAGCTCTTGGTACACCTCAAATGCCTCTCAAGTTGATAACCAATACACCCAAAATGCCTAGGCGTTAAAGGTGCGGCAAACTAACTACTTTACACCCCCTTCGGGCGGGACACTGCCCGGACTAAAAGCACACCCCCGCATAAGACGCGGCATGGAGCCTTTTTGCCTTGCGCACATGTGCCGGCACACAAAACGTAGCATGGGGCTTTTTTTCCCTGTGCGGATTCGAATCCGGGACGTGTTGGCTTTGATATCATCTCAAGTTGCTAACCAATACACCCAAAATGCCTATGCGTTAAAGGTGCGGCAAACTAACTACTTAACAATGCCTACATCCAGGTTAACAAAAATAAACAAAATGATGACAATGACATACCGCCGAGTACAGCACACCCCTTCTCCAGCAAACAGTTCATTTTCTTAACATATACTCTTTTTAACCGAAGGCACAACTATTTCCCAACAACTTCTATTTTAATCTAATTTGGGGTGGAAAAGTTGAGTGCATTATACTCCTCGATGTATGAGTTCTAAAAAAATATTTTTTTTTACCTTTCAAAACAAATAAATAAATGAACAGTAAAAGGCTTGAAAAATGTTTGCATATCACACGAGGATAATCAGTTATTCATTATCATATGTAGGTTCCAAAAAACACAATGATGTCAATCTCTTCAGGAGATTAACCCCCACCATTTGTCATTTTTTCATGTGCTAGTCCCAAGCGTCAGAGTCTCAGAGACACAGGTAGTTGGCTTTAGAACTCTACCACACTTAAATACGGGTTCTACTTCAAGAATTGTCACTTGAGATGGTATTCGAACATAAACATAAGATCAATTTCAAGCATAAGAATTCCAAAAGACATTAATAAATGTTTGATGGACATGAAGCATCTACTCTTTTTTTTCTTTTTTTAAGAACGCAGCAAATTAAAATTACATTACTGCTGCTCGCACCAGAGTTGGGGGAGGTAGATTAGTTTCGTGTTCTTTACAGCTAAAATCCAGGGACAGCACAAAATCTTTAGGATGGGCAACGTGTTTCTTTCAAAATACCAGATATGCAAATGGGGAATGCACACTCCATTAAAGTCGGTTTTAATACTCTCAAAACAACAAGAACACAATACTTCCAAATGGTGCTTACATGAGCGTAGCCCTCCACCAAGCCACCATTTTCAATTTTTGTAAAGATAAGACAGCATAAGTAACAATTACTGTATGATAAGGGTCATACATGACACAAGCAAACAGCTATCCAGATAAAACTATATCCTGTATCCAATTTGAGAAAATCTGGCTCGTTGATAAATTTAAATGAAGATGAAAGTACCAGGGTTTGATATTCTTCTTCTGGAACAAGAAGAAAAATATATGAGGAGAAGACCATACGTGCTGCTGTGCCAAATCCATAGGTGATCTAGACAATGACAATAACATGAGTATAACAGCATGCAAAATATAAAATGATTCATCTATTTCAAGAAAAAAATGCTCATCACAGATAAGTAAAGGAACAGATAAAATTTCCCATTACAAAGAACATGAAACGGACACATTCATTGGCATTTCTAGAGTTTACTTAACGGATAAGTCATCAAACAGAATACAATATACACAATTTAACTGCAACTGCAGCCTGTCATTACAATTGTACATAGATAACAGCTAATGCAGAAATGATACCTTACGCATCCACTTAAGGAGAAAACAAAGATAAAATCCTCAGGGCACTAGAGTTCCATATACAAATGGAAGCCACCATTTATATTATTTTCGTTTTCTGAAGATAGCGAAACTTCATAGAGGGAAAATTGAGAACAAAAGGGTGAGCCAAATGGTAAGCCACTTACCTGCATAATTTTCATAACAAGAAGAGACTGGCCTCCCCAGATGATCAAATAAGTCACAAGCATTGCAAAAGTACCTAAAATTGATACCATCTACTTTTAGTAACATTATCAAATGCAACAGTTCCAACTGATCACATTAGCAATTAAGAGTACCTTAAAGTTGATTATCAATTTGAAAAACATGCTGAGATTAATTATGGATTAGAAATGATCATAAATATTAAAATAGAAGAAAATGATAAGAAGAACTAGAGCCTGGATCCTGAAATGCAGTCGGAAGGTGCTTATTGTCGCATTGCATGGTTCAACTCACTTTACCTATGGAAAAAAGGTCCACATGCGTGCGTGTGCGTTGTGTGGGTGTCGGGTGCATTGCACATTCACATGCGCAATGTGGGAGCATGTGCCTCTCTCTCTCTGTGTGTGTGTGTGTGTGTGTGTGTGTGTGTGTGTGTAGTGTGCAGGGAAATGTTCCGGTGATGGTGAGATGACTTTATATGGCCTACCAAGATGAGTGCCAACCATGACGGGTATGGGGGATTGAAAGTTCTAGATGAGGGCTAGGTATGTGCAAAAAATCCACCCCAACCAATATGGTTTGACATGTGAAATAGGGTATGTTACTCAGCCATTGCAGATATTTGAAGATGTAATTTGTTTGATGATTCGATGTGTGTGGGTCGAGATGATTCGATGGAGTTGGTTTTTGCACGTACCTAGTCCTTATTAGGATTTGACTGAAAGTTGGTGGAGATGTACAATTCCGGGGGGGGGGGGGGGGGGGGGGGGGTCGGTCGTGTGTTTGGTCCATTTGGATGGACCAAGGGTGGGCCCCACAAGCATGAGCTTATGGAATTTTATCCTAAGCTTGAGCTTAGGAGAGCCTTGCCCATATATACTCATTTCCTTATAGCCTTTGTAGAGTTATGATACTAGTCGTTGTGGAGTTATGAGCGTAACCATTGTGGAGTTATGAGACTAGCCGTCATGGAGTAATGGGGCTTGAAAATTGAAATGTAACCACCTGCATTAGTGGTACGTTATTGTTACCACCAACAGCTATAAACGGCTATAATGTGTAATAACTAATAAGTAACGTTACCATTGTGACTCTTAAGAATACAGATAATGCAACTCCTCCTCTGGTCTTTGTTTTCTTTCTCCCTTTCTGCTTTGCTGCTGCAAGCAAGTTTGAAATAGCGTTCTGCTGATGTTCGAGTTATCCATCCCTTTGAGTGCATGAGTGGTGGAGATTCTTTGATCAGGAATCTGTCATATCCTTGTGTAGATGTCTACGAATCCACTACACAACTGTAGGGGTGAAATTGTCTAAAGAAAGCGTCCTTTGTGACATGCTTTGGCTGCAAATTTGCTTGGGTTCTTTCTTTCTTTTATCTAATTATTTTATTTTATAATTAATTTATTGAAAATTTCCGCAATTTATTTCCAACATGGGTATCAATATGACAATGCAACTCATCTAGTTTATCATATCCTTTTTAACATATACACATCTTAAAGAAGAAAAACAGACTTTGAAGCATGTACTAAGTTGAAATAAATCAATTACATATACTTCAGGTATGTTGTGCTAAACTTCTGGTATGTTTGTATAATTTACTCGGAGAATAATGTAAAAGTAGGAGTTAAATGGAAAGGCATTGGTTATGTAAAAGAGAAGTGTGCTTTCTGATAAAGTAAAAAAGCATTTATTTTCCTAAGGTAAAGTAATTTGAAGTGATACTAAAAGCCAACCAGTGGTGAAGTTAACTGCTTGTGTTTTATAATCTACGGCGGCTGGTAAAGTAAAAATAGAATATTTTGGCGGCTGGAACTTTACTTTCCACTTGATTTGACCAACCAAACATGGGTAAAGTAAAAAAATCCGGTGACTGAGAATACTTTACCACAGATTTTACTTTGCCTCTTGAAAAACAAACATTGCCTAAAGGTCAAATCTTTATATAGAGATAATGAGAATCAATGGGCATATTTAATTTACAATGTCTTTCCTATAATAAAAATCTCACATGGTAACCAAAGACCTTTAAACAAGACTTAAATCAGGACAGCATCAGTACAAACATAGCTATTTATCAGGATAGGGAAGGGACAAATTAACAAGAATGTAGGAAAACGCCAAACCATCAAGTATTTAGTAATCATTTTAAAATCAACAGAAATGGTGGAACTTTACCTACAACAATAACCAGCTTGTAAGAGAGATACAAGCAAGCAGGTGCCACGAGCAATGTAAATATAAGTTGAGAATAGATGCCGTAAGGATATATATCGACAGTAACCTGCAAGTGATAGTGCTATTTTATAAAATATTCAAAATCACATAATCATCTACAAGAATGTGGAAGTGCATTTACTTCATTTTTATTTTAAAAAAAAGTGTTGATAAAGGGTCCTAAATAACATAAAATATAATTCAAATGGGACTTCTAGTTGAGACAAAAGTTAAAAGAGTATGAGGGAAAGAGAGGAGAGAAGGGGGGTGTGGTTGGGGGAAGGAAGAAAGAGAGAGAGAGAGAGAGGGAGAGAGAGAGCATTTCACATTATACATTTACACTAAATGATCAAAATATCGGTTGCGGCGGGCGTAGCGCCAATGGCCAAAATGCTATGTAGTGGGCGATACATAGCGACTGTGGCAATACGTAGCAATGTGAATTTTTTAAGTGGTAACAAATTGAATCTTGTATAACAACTAATCTTGTGTTTTTTTAGTGATATGAAACCATATAAGGGCAGAGACAACTGTAGAAAAGGCTAATGAGGAAAAGAAATAGGAAAAATAATGTTTAAAATTAAAACTGCTTAGCTCTACTAGATTTTCGACTGTTAGTGATGTCATTTTCAAACTAACGTAGCGGCCTCGACCGTTATGGCCAATAATGCAGCCGCTATTTTGAACCATGTTTACACTATATTGTAAGATACCATGTACCAACGCAAAAGCTTAAGCTGATAAGTGGAAGGCCCAAACAGGTATATGAAGCTCTATCAAACTCATTACTTGGGCAATGTGGGATGTGGGACTTTCCTAACACTCCCCCTCACGTGCAGGCCCAATAGATTACATGACGGGCCTGCCATGTGGGCGCCATGTGGGCTAACAAGAACGACATGATCAGAACCTACTTTGATACCATGTACCAACCCAAAAGTAGATGGAAGGCCCAAACAGGTATAAGAAGCCCTATCAAACTCATTACTTGGGCGATTGTGGGATGTGGGACTTTCCTAACATGTATTCCCATCTCCCATCATAGACATGGTTGTAGCAAATGATATCAGAACCAACCCATTCATTAGGATCCACCAAACTCTACAAAGAATTCAACGGTTGGATCCTAGCTGGTGATTCATTGTCTCCAAGAATAACAATATCTCATGTGCAATGATGAAACTTCCATTTAATGGAGAATTGGTATTGTCATCACCATGGTAAGTTTGTTTTGTGGTCAATCAGAGATAGAACTGTTGCAATAGATAGTTATACGATCGTAAAACATGGGACATTTTTTCTTTTCCAAAGATGTGATAATACCATATTATATGTTAGCCAGACATAAAGTAAATTTAAACTCGTGCAAAAGGACAGAACTAGAGTGTAGGATTGCTGCACTTTAATCAAGTGAAGCTCCATCCAGGAGAGCAGCCCTCCTCACCAAATTTAAAATTTCTCAAACAATACAACCGCCCTTTAATAACTTGAGCCTAATTCTCAAGTAAATATAAGTGGCACTCACCGTTAGATTGTTATTATACATGATGAAATGCATTCAGTTATCCCAAAAACAGGGAGAACAATTAATGTAGTCAATCATTGCTAAATCATATGAGAAATCCAATGGCGTGTAGGCCTTAACACTGGATGGAGCTAAATTGCATCCATTGCCAGTACTATGAAGGTTAGATTGATTGAGTGTTTTCGCTTTAGGAAGGCACACCCTAATCATGAACTAGATGGGGTACTGCACTTTATTAAAGTCTAGCAACCCTGCCCTGTAGTTCCATCCATACAAAATTTATACATAATATCTAGAAATACAATGGCCAACTATTCATCCCCCATGCTGATTTAGGCATTGCCCATCAGGAGACAGTTACTACAGGTCCCAGTTTAACATCCCTGACGACCAAACTGGAAAAAGGAAAGAAAAAAACACTTTATAGCAGAAAGAAAGTTTATTGTGTTTGGCTTGGTAGCAGTGTATATGTTCTCATAACTTACATTTCCAAATGCAATTTGAAATCCTATTTCTGAAATGTAAACCAGGATTGCTGCAGAGTTACTTTTCTATGTACAATGTGCATCATCTAACAAAATGGCAGTCATCCAAGGACGCCAATCTAGACCTTCGAAATTATGGGACCCCCAGCCACGGCCTCCCAAAAATACTGACAGGACAATCCTCATCAACCTAATGATGGCCAAAAAATCAGGTGAAAGAGGAAAAGGAGGGATTTTGATAGTACATAATATAAAATACCATGAATTCCTCAAAATGGTGTTGACCAAAACTATATTCCAAATGTGGGTATTGTACATAGGGCCAAAATTCTTTCTCCAATTCTACCCTTTTGTGTGATATGGCACAAACTGAAGGTGAAAATAAAAGCAGATAATTTTTCCTCTCATATTTCCCTCCGTTTCCATCTCTTAAAGCACTGAACCTCCATTTTTTCCTGTGACTTTCTCCTTTCCTACAACATTCTCCGTCGTTAAAAAAGGTTTTAAGAAAGTTTCTCCACTGCTCTTCCATTTATCCAAAAGAATCTTAAGGTTTCTCCACTACTTTCCTTCCTTTTACTTTTTCATCTTATCACTGCCCTGTTGTGATAACTTTACCTTGAGGACAAGGGATAGATCCACAATATCAATACCTTGTGAAATTTTGTCGTCTATGTGCCCTTTTTGGGAACTATTTCTCATGAAACCATCATCAGATGAAGAGAATGAAAGACTACACTTCTTGGCAAACAGTTGGGACTTTAATCAATCTCTTCCCGACCAAAACTTTTTCTTATCAACGAGAAAAACTTTGAATAAGACCTCAGAAAAACTAACTCAAAACCCCACCAAATTTGGGAGGCTAATTCAATGCTTCTTGTGCGATATTGCACAGTCACCTGACCAGTTTACCAAAGAATGAAATTCCAGCGAGCTTCACTCCAAAATTTTCTCTTATCAACAAGAAAAACATGGAATAAGACCTCAGAAAAAGCAATTCAAAACCCCACCAAATTTGGGAGTCTAATTCTTTACTTCTTGTGCAACATTGGATAGCCACGTAGCCAGTTCCCCAAAGAATGAAGTTCCAGTGAGCTTCATTGCATTCTTGGGCACAACAGCTAGGACTTTATCCAATTTTTTTGTAGCCAGGTTTTTTCTTATCAACAACAAAAACATGAATAAGACCTAAAAAAAAAAACAACTCAAAACCTATGATGCACAGATACGGCATGGATACGGCAAGGACACGGCAGGGACACGAATTTTACACATAAAAGTGAAGTATCGGATACGATACGACACGATACGTTGCCCATTTTGAAGTATCCGTGCATCATAGCTCAAAACCCACCAAATTTGGGAGTCTAATTCATTGCTTCATGTACGATATTGCACAGTTACTTGCCCAATTCCCCTACATTCCAGTCGATATCACACAATTGATTAAAGTCCTAGATCTTGTGCCCAATGGAGGTTTAGTGCTTTAGAAGATGGGAATGGAGGAGATGTGAGAAGGAAAACAATCGACTTTTATTTTCACCTTCAATTTGTGTGATATCGCGCAAAAGGGGTAGAATTGGAAAACAATTTGGGGACCCACGTACAATACCCCCATTTGGGATATATTTTTTGTCAACATCATTTTAAGGAATTCATGGTCTTCTATATCCTGCACGGTCAAAATCCCAAATAAAAAAAAAGAAACTACAGCTGTCCAAATACAATTTGCATAATCAGATTTTAACAAATTGATCAGTCAACTGTCAATCTATGATCTAAGGATATAAATGAGCCAAGGTAAGCCAAACCTAGACAAACTTGAGCTCGACTTGATACAACCTTGACTCAAATCAAGCCAAGCTTGAACTCGGGTTTGATAGAATATATTTTATCTATTTACATATTTGAGATGGTCACTCTAATATGTTTACATATTATTATAGTATTTACATATATACAACATAATTTATATTAATGCACATAGATAATTGCTGCCATCCAATGCATACCTGCTGCCCGAGTCCCACCTGGGCCCCTACAATGTAAGAGTCTGTGATGAGATGAAGAAGACAAAATGGCGAAAAACTCAATGATCTGGGATCATCGATTGTTCTGTATTAATAATGAATAGAATCCTTAATCAAGGACTAATTACAATAATCAAGGCACTAGTTACAAAATAGAATCAATGAAAGAATGGAAAGAAATAATCTCCTAATCAATCCTAGTCTATACAAGGAAACAAAAGAGAGAAATCAGCTTAACATGGATTTGACTAAATCCTACGTGAGTTGGGCTATAATGGGCCTCTGATAGGCTGGGCCTAGGGCCTGTTAGCATGGGCCTTAGTTATCTGTTAAGTAGTTGTTTGTGCAGTTTCCTATCACCAATTGGTTTTGGGATTACTGGCTAGCAACTTTGACATGGTATCAGAGCCTGAGGTCTCGAGTTCGAAACCACGCAAGGTAGAAATGCCCCATGCCGCGTTGTGTGTTTGTGCGGGCGCAAAATGCGCAGGGCAAAAAGGCCCCATGCCGCGTTATAGTCTTGTGCGGGCGTGTGCTTCGAATCCGGGCGGTGTCCCGCCCGAGGGGGGGTGTTAAGTAGTTGTTTGTGCAGTTTCCTATCACCAATTGGTTTTGGGATTACTGGCTAGCAACTTTGACATACAAATCATGGGAGGGTGGGGATGGAAAGATCCAAGTAGAACCACCCCAGCGCCCCGTCCAATCATCCATGCATGGCAGCTGCCGGGACCCACCTAGGACCCCACATATCATGGAGGGATGGGGATAGAAAGAACCAGGTGGGAGTGGTACCACCCAAGATATCAAATCTAAAGTCAATCTGATGATCTAACCCCTTCATCTATATATATGGGTGAGATACACCTATGAGAGCATCTCTCACTTTACTATGAGAGATATGGTGGGGGCCCTCACATTTAAGTTGTTGGCATTGGATATGGATGTGAGGGCCCTCACCCTATCTCTGATATAAGGTGAGAGATATCTCTCATAGGAGCATCTCCCTATATAAATATATATAGAGAGAGAACCGGTCGTGTAAGGACGGTCCTTACGAGCTTACCGTGCGGACCACTTAGTAGAGCCCCACCTTGGGACCCCATTGGTCATGGGACAGAGGGGGATCAAAAGATCCAAGTGAGTCCAACTTACATATCAATTTGAAGTCAATCTAATACCTGTAACCCCTTCATCTGTGGTCAACCCCTTCATCTGTAGTCCACAAGTTTAACAACTTTATATCAAACAACAAAAATTGACCCTTAATCTAATGGTCAATTTCTTTCGAACCCATGCAAATTAATTAGTGCCTATAAGCTATGATACACGGATACTTAAAAATGGGCAATGTATCGTGTCGTATGGTATCCGATACTTCATTTTTATGTGTAAAATCTGTATCCCTACCATGTCCTTGCCATATCCATGTATCTGTGCATCATAGCCTATAAAGGGGTTGTGTATGTGTGGTCCATTTAGATGGGTGACAAGGTGGGCTCCATTAGTCGTTCCGTATTGTGTGGACTGTAACGACCATCTTTACTGGACAGGTCATGGGACAGAGGGGGGCCGAAAGATCCAAGTGGGGCCAATCTACATATCAAATTTGAAGTCAATCTAATATCTCTAACCCCTTCATCCGTGGTCCACAAGTTTAACAGCTTCATATCAAATAAGAAAAATTGACCCTCAATCCAACGGTCTAGTTCATCCAAATCCATGCAAATCCATGGGATTCGGTGCCTATAAGGGGGTTGTGAATGTGTGGTTAATTTGGATGGGTCATGGGGGGGGGGGGGGGGGGGGGGGGGGGGGGGGGGGGGGGGTTGGGTTTGAACTGTGCAGATCATAAGGACGGTCATTATATGCAAATTCATTGGATTCGGTGCCTATAAGCTATGATACACGGATGCTTTAAAATGTGCAACGTATCGTGTCGTATGGTATCCAATACTTCATTTTTTATGTGTAAAATCCGTATCCCTGTCGTGTCCTTGCCATATCCATGTATCTATGCATCATAGCCTATAAGGGGGTTGAGTATGTGTGGTCCATTTAGATGGGTGACAAGGTGGGCTCCAGTAGGCGTTTCGTATTGTGCGGGCTGTAACGACCATCTTTACTAGACTGGTCATGGGACAGAGGGGGACCGAAAGATCCAAGTGGGGCCAACCTACATATCAAATTTGAAGTCAAACTAATATCTCTAGCCCCTTCATCCGTGGTCCACAAGTTTATCAACTTCATATCAAACAAGAAAAATTGACCCTCAATCCAACGGTCTAGTTCATTCGAATCCATGCAAATTCATGGGATTCGGTGCCTATAAAGGGGTTGTGAATGTGTGGTCAATTTGGATGGGTCATAAGGTGGGCCCTTAGTGGGCGTTCGAAACTATGAGGATCGTAAGGACGGGTTCCCATTAAACTTTTAGGGCCCATATGAAGATGATAGAAACCACGGTTGGGGCATATTTTTTTAAAAAAAAGAGGGTTACAGGGAGTCCTTGAAATCCCCCCATCCCCACCCTCATATGGGCCCCACCACACACTTGAGCTTACCTTAGCTTATCTTATCCTAAGCTGCAGCTTAGGAGAGCTGGCAATATATATATAATTAACGACTATATTAAATAAAAAAAACTTGAACTTCCATCCAACGGTCCAATCAATTTGGATAGGTGAAAACTTGATGCGCTAGTGTACTTAAAGAGGTCATATGTATGTAGATGATTCGGATGTACTATAAAGTTGGCCCCACTATGTTGTTCCTCTTATAGGCACACAATCCCATGAATTTGCATGGATTCGAATGAACTATATCGTTGGATTTGGGGTCAATTTCTGCTGTTTGATATAAAGTTGTTAAACTTGTGGACCATGGATGAAGGGGTTAGAGGTTTTAGATTGACTTCAAATTTTATATCTAGGTTGGCCCCACTTGGATCTTTTGGTCCCCTTTTGTCCCATGACCAGTGGGGTCCCAAGGTGGGCTCCACTAGGTGGTTCGCACCATAAGCCTGTAAGGACCGTCCTTACATGACCGGTTCTATATATACGTCCCCATGCGTTTTTATATATAGTTATGCTACAACACTCTTAGGCCTTTTTCACAAGAAAACACCCCTATTTAAGCCAAAAAAAGTGTGACACATGTCATCAATGATACACATATCCGATTCGCTCTCCTAAATAATTCTCGTACAAGGTGGATCTTTTATAGATTCTCTTAAAATACTAACAAACCATTCGCTATTACATAGGGGGAGAGACAATAGAGTTTTTGAGAATTTCTCATATATGTGTGTGTGTGCAGGGCTCTCCTAAGCCTTATTCTAAGCTGAAATAGTGCTAGTCTCACAGATCAAAGTTGATGATATCTGTTTTTTGCATGATAGAATTGGAAAATCCAATTTTGATTGGATTTATCTTTATTTTGGAGACAATCATCATGCAAAAAACAACGATAATCGACTTTGATTTGTGGGACCGGCACTCTTTCAGCTTAGGTTAAGCTAAGCTTTAGCTTAGGAGAGCCAACCCATAGATATATGTGGAAATATTCATGTGCATCCATCCCTCACCATAATAACATAGTAGGGTTGACTTTATAACACATCCGAATCATCTACACACATAAAACCCCCTTGAGTACACTAGACCCATTGAATTTTCACCAATCCAAACGGATTGGACCGTTGGATCGAGGGTCAAATTTTTTCCTTTCATATAAAGTCATTAAATTTGTGCAAACTACCGCGGGATTAAATTGATGAGCCATACGATGAAATTATAGGAGAGAGTTATTGAGAGAAGACTAAGAAGAAAAACAAACATTTCAAAGAATCAATTTGGTTTCATGCCTGGGAGATCAACCATGGAGGCTATCTTTCTCCTAAGGAGGTTAATGGAACAGTATAGAGAAGGTCAAAGAGATTTACATATGGTGTTCATTGACTTGGAGAAGGCCTATGACCGGGTTCCTAGGGAGATTCTTTGGAGAGTTCTGAAAAGAAAAGAGTGTGTGTCGCATATACTGAGGCGATAAAGGATATGTATGATAGAGTCGTGACATCTAGAAGGACGACTGGCGGCGAAACTAAGGAGTTTCCAATCACGATTGGTCTACACCAAGGCTCAGTGTTAAGCCCGTACTTGTTTGCCCTAATTATGGATGAGATTACAAGACATATCCAGGATGAGACGAGAGAAGGAGTGAATGCTAAACTATAATTGTGGCGGAAAACATTAGAGACAAAATGGTTTAGGCTAAGTCGATGCAAAACGGAATATATGGAATGCAAGTTTAGTCAAAGTAGGACACCTGGATAATGAAAGTAAGTTTGGGCACACAAAAGATTGTAGAGAAAGAAAACTTTAGGTACCTTGGATCTATGGTTGCAACAGGATGGAGGGATTGATACTGATGTAAGTCACAGGATTCAGGCCGGGTGGACCAAATAGAGGAGTGCTTCGGGGGTCTTGTGTGATCGGAAAGTCCCCCTCAAAGTTAAAGGAAAGTATTATAAGGTGGCGGTACGACCATCGTTGTTATATGGATCAGAGTGTTGGGCAGTAAAGCATAATCATGTCAAGAAGATGGAAGTTACGGAGATGAGAATGCTAAGATGGATGTGCGGGATCACAACGAGAGATAGGATTAGGAATGTGGAGATTAGGGGCAAAGTAAGAATAGCACCGATTGGAGATAAAATGATAGAAAATCGACTGAGATGGTTCGGCCATGTTAGAAGGCATCCGACGGAGGCACCTGTTAAAAGGTGTGAAAGCATGGAGATTGCCACGAGTAGGAGAGGGAGACCCAAGAGAAGTTGGAAAGAGACTATTAAACATGACCTTGCCTACATGGATCTAACAGAGGACATGGCCCTAAACAGATTTGATTGGCGTATAACCCGCAATGGTTATGCGGGTTAAGCGGGTCGGGTCGGGCTGACTCGTGGTGGGTGCGGGTTAGGGGTTTATGACCCGTTTAATAAACGGGTCGGATGTGGGTTAGACTTGTATAACCTGTTTAATAAACGGGTCCGACCCGTTTAGCACAACCTGACCCGATTGCCACCTCTAGATTGAGGCGTGTGGGAGAAGGCTGGACGTTTTAACATAAAACCAAACGATATCTCCCCCCCTTTCATTTTCATCTCCCTCTTTCATCTCCTTCCCCTTTCATTTTCATTTCTCTCTCTCTCTCTCTCTCCATTAGAATTTCATTTTCCCCTTTCAGCTCAGGCTGCGGCCACTGCGTTCTCTCCCTCTCTCTCTCTCTCTCTCTCTCGCTTTTCATTTCAAAATCATCAGCAGATGAGGGGAAAAAAAGTGAGCCCATACACCTCCTCGACCTCAATCGATCCAAACTCATCGGCGGCAGTGGCCGAATCGAAAGCACAGACTGAGCCACCCGCTATCGCTATTACCCATTTCGTTCCATCACGAAGCTCAAAGCAGAAGGTATACAGGTGAGCGTAAGCGGTTCTAATAATTTGAAAGACATCAAGTTCAAAGAGGGTGTTCTTTATGGCTATCTCCAGCTTCCTCAATTAGCAATTGATGATAACACCAAGACTAGCCCGCTCAACCTCATCGCCTATGAAATGTGCCCTGATGGCCAATCTAACCGTGCGGTTATCACCTACATATGCTTCTTGAACTGTCTAATTGCTGATGCCACCGTGTGACAGAGGATGTGAAGGAGCTCCAAAAGAATTCTGATTAACTTCACCGGTAGTGATCAAGAAGATAAACGAAGAAGATAATGAATAGTTGCATAGTTTAACAGTAAAAGACTTTTACTGTATTCTAATAAGTCCGTTTTTAAAGGTATCAAATCTCACTAGGAATCATCTGAAATGAATTCAAATGAACCCGAGCTAGAAGAGAAAATCGATCACAATTTGACCCGTTTTCTAATAAAACTGAAATCATCGAAAAATTCCACCATTGGAAAATTTTCATAAAATCAGTATTACAAATAAGTCCTTTTTTTTTTATAAAAAATACCCTATTTTTAAAAGATCAACTCAGAGCATGTCTTATATGGTCCCCCAAGCACCGATGATGGAGATCAGGGAGCGATGACCGAGAGAGAACTCACCAACAGGGCCTACTGGGTTTTCTCCTTCGATTGATTACCAAGGACACGATGAAGATGGAGGGCAGGGAGTGATTTGGTCTTTTTCCCGTCAATTGATCTTTTCCTTTCGACGATGAGAAAGACGAAGAGGAAGAACGCTGCGAGGGGGGCTGGGCGCAGAACGTGCAATGGCAGGAAATGAAAGGGGAGAAGCTTTCCGTTCATCCGCTGAAGATTTCTGCCTGCTGAAGAGATTCTCGCTGACGACTCAGGGGAAGCTTCTTCCGTTCGCTTAAGAGCAAGGGGAGAGAGGGAGAATCGGGTCTCGATTAGGACTTGAAAAGGGGAAATGAAAAAAAAAAATGCGGGCCCTTTGAATTTCGCCGACTCTATACACTCAATCCGCCCACACGCCTCAATCGTACGCTTCCAGCTGATGCTTTCTTCAACTGCAGTTGAGGAAAGCCGGTCCCATATATACAGGGGGGAAATTTTTAGTGCATCCATCCCTCACCATTTTGGTGAGGGATACTCCCCTTTTGGAAAGTGTCAAGTACAAAAAGGGGAGTGTCAAGTACATAGGACTCCCCTTTTTGTACTTGACACTTTCCAAAAGGGGAGTGTCCCTCACCAAAATGGTGAGGGATGGATGCACTTGAATACTCCCCATATATAGGGTGTGTGTGTATATATATATATATATATATGGGGTACGCTACAAAACTCCCTGGGAGTTTCCAAGGGAGTTTTGCAAAGAAAAACTTCCCTTTTTTAGCCGATCAAAGTTTAACACAAGTCATCATTATCATAACTTTATATTTTCTCTCTATATGTACATGACATGGCATAATTTAATTGGATAACTCCAAAGCGCAAAAAATGAGGGAGTTTCCAGGGAGTTTTGCAAAGAAAAACTTCCCTTTTTTAGCCGATCAAAGTTTAACACAAGTCATCATTATCATAACCTTATATTTTCTCTCTATATGTACATGACATGGTATAATTTAATTGGATAACTCCAAAGGGCAAAAATTGCCCCCTTTAAAATTGGGCTTTAGAGAATATCCCCATATATATATATATATATATATATGAGCAAGCTCTCCTAATCTCAAGTGTTAGTGAATCTAATGGATGAGAGCAAACTCCATGCAATCAATGACACACATATAGGGGAGGATTATATGGTCCGTTTGGATGCCTCACTTGCTGTCCGGGCGAATGTACAAGACCGCACAGTCTCCACCAAAAGATGGCAAAAAAAAAAAACTAACTTTAAAAGTTAAAACCATAAGTCTCCACCAAAAGATAACCCAAAAAAAATGACTATAAAACTTAAAAGTAAAACCATAACTTTGGCGGGAAGATGGACCATCCCTTCCCTCATCACACGCACTCCATGGTGGGTACCCACCGTAGCACACGTGCGCACGTAAGGTTCCGACGAGCAGGCCCAACCAATATGCTGCCCAGCTAGTGGGGCCCACGGAAATTCTTGGTCCGTTCGTTGACACTTGACATCTCCCCATCCCTGGTACCAAACTGACTCACTAGACTAACCATCAAAATAAAAAACCACATAACGAAACACCAGACATCACCAAAAAAAAAAAAAAAAACCCAAGTTTGTGTAGTCTCTCATCTCAAATTGAAATCTTTCAATGGAATCATACCTGAAAGTTGCTGAAATGCTTGAATAAAGTAAGATAGGGAACAAGGTATGGCTCAATCGGCAGAAACTGAGAAAAGGAGTAGATGAGAAGGATTGCGAAGAGATTCGACGAGATCGAACGGCTCTGAGGCAACATAGACTTTAATTTACGCCAAAACCCTTCCATATTTCCAGCTACAAAACAATATCAAGTAGAAACCCTAGATGGAGAAGAGATGGTTGATGGATCAGGTTTTCAGGCCGAAGTGCGTCCTATCTTTGGCCACCACCGCCGTTCTCATGTCGGATTGCGTCGGATCTCCGCCAACGAGATTGACCTTGGCCGTGCTTAAGTCGGTTGCTGGGTGTTTTTTTTTTTTTTTGTTCTGCTTCTTTTTGTTGTCATCGGATGGTTTGAAATGGGGGATTTTATAAGAGGGAAATTATGATGCGAATTGGCACGACCGTCTATGAGCCCTATCTCTTCTGCGGCTCTGCCATTTCAGCGGGCCCACATTGCGTGCCGGTCAAAATACGCAAGCTCTGTAGAGTGTGAGACCAAAGCTTCGTATCCTAATTCTCAAGTGCATAAATAACCGTTAGATTTCGGAGTCACTTAAGATAAACAATTGTGATGTTGAGATTACAGTGATAATTTGCCCACTCCAAAGTTTAATTTTTATTTTTTTTTTCTATAGAAAAGTTTGATCTTGGTGGAATTTCAGGAAATAAATAAATTTAAACTCTTATCATACGGTTTTTCGAAGAAAAGTAATGATGACAGCAGCAGAGTAGTTCCTATATATTTTTTTTTTAACAAAAATACTTCAATTGACGATGTCATCGTTATCTTATAACTTTTTTTTTTCTTTGACTGTTTTAGGTTTTGATCTTCCTGTGGCTCATTTCATACTCACCCAATGCCTAATAAGAAGATAGGAAAAAAACCTTCTCTCATATTTGATGCTAGTATTTATTCCTCCTTCTAAGATAAAATCTTATATTTTCTTCTTCCTTTTACTTATCTTCATGATCTATCTCATTCTCCTCATGACCCTTGTAAGAAAGCATAGAAATGAAAATAGAACAAACCAATTAAGAAAAAAACATCAATACCTATCAATAAAAATAACTTCCAAACACAGTCTATGTCAAAAAAGAGTCTATCAAATCCTATAACATAGACAATAACATTATCTGCATTTCAAAACCGGGAAATAAATGCCAACATAACTAGATGAAATCCACATAAAATAGAGCAAATAAAAATAAAGTGGTATGATCACAACACCCCATCAAATGAAATTGATTAAAGCATGGACCGACCATCAAAGAAAACAAGAAGAAGAAGTTGCAAGAAGTTTCCGATATCATCAACCAACTTAAAGATATCATCAATTTGGGTATTTTCGTAAAAAAAAAAAAAAAACATACGAACAACTCTGCTGTCATCCCATTATTTTTTCTTCATCATCATCACAACCTTGTCCCAAATATGTTGAGGTCGGCTACATGAATTCTATTTCTTCATTCCGATCTATCATGAGGCAAGTTTTTAGATAAATTGTAATTCTTCAAATCTATTTTTACTACCCCAACCTGATCAAACTTTTTTTACTGGTGTCGTTCATTATTTTTCTTTATAAAACCATTTAATGAAAGTTTGAATGTAATTATTTCATAAAAATACCTAAAATCTTTTGATCCCACATTTACTTGTGATTGGGATGCACAGTTGGGCTATAGAAGAGGCTTGCAACTTTAAATGTGCTTTTGTTTAACACCATTTTCACTGCCATCCCTTTTTTCTATTTAGGGAGCATTTGTGTGATCTGTATTCCATCTCTAGAACACTTTCATCATATAAAAAGAATAGGCTACCCTCATTTCCTTGCAAGGGAGGAAATTGGAGTTTGATTCATCATAGGAAATTCACTTATGTGGAAGAAGAGACGTGCATGATGTTGCACAAGCACGAGCACTTCTACAAGGAGAGGTTGAAGATGTGTTTCTATGTAAGAGGGAAGACATAAGTCTCTTTTGCAGTCTACATCAAACATGCTCTAGGAATTGCTTGCGAAATGAGAGGATTCTACACTTTGCAGATTTCCATTTCCATGAGATAGACTGATTATACATTTTTACGTCTTCCATAAAAAATCAAAATGCTTTGTATGAAGGAAAACTAGTTCCCTTTACGCCAGGAAAATGTATTGTTCCAAACAATTGAACAGTGGGCTACATGAAAGATTAGAACAATTTTCTTCCTATTTCAAAAACCTCTCTTTACCCAAATATACTCTAAAAGTTGTGATGGTTTGTTTGTTGCCAAATCCAAGAGACTTAACCAAGCCCGAATTGATTATTAGGATGTTTGTCCACCTTAAATAAGATTGAATGGAGGGGTAGAATTCACTAAGCTTACTTAAATAGATGCTAGATGTGGTCCAATGTAGAAGCTGAGCTCACAAAGCAAAGGTACGTTTGTGTAACAAGTCGGTTCCACAATAGAAAGGGAAACGTTTCTCTTTCCTAGTTCAACTAGCTAATCTTTTATCTTCTGGTGCAATACTGCTTTGTGTTCAAAAAAGAAAAAAAAAAGTAAATTAATTTGCTAAGTAAAAAGTGAATTATTTTTTGTCAATAATGAAGATTTTGATTTCTTATGGAATAGATGAGAATGTCAAATTCCTAATTTAAGTAGAAATGAAAATTTGTAAGTAGACTACAAAATCCTTCCATTACACACCTAATTTAGGTATGACCATGATGGAGTTTTACCAAAAATCTTGTGTTAGACTTCGGGTTACAAATGGACATCCGATTATTAAGTATACAAATTCTCTAGTTCTAAATAAATGGGGTTGAACCTATTTTTGGATGAAATTTATATCCAAGTATGATCCATCCATATAAGATTTGAAACATTGAAATCCTTAAATTCTTATATATTTCAACCCAAAAATCTAGATTCAAGACAATTACATTCACATATTAAAAATATATAAATCTTAAGGGCCTACATAGCTTGTATTATATTCATTTTTGACAGCTACTTAGCTTTAATTATATACTATTTAATAGCTCAGTTGTGTGGGAAAAAAAAAAAACTACTTTGAATCTTCTTTATTCAATTATATCAATACACTCCACATCTTACTCCAATCCGAATATGTAAAGTCAGATTCGGATTCGGACCCAACATGATTTTACTCTAGATCCAACCCATTTGCATCTTTATTCAGAGATGTTCATTTTTAATATCTTATCACCCATTAACTATATAAGAAACATAAAAGAAAGGGGTCATCATGGGATCCAACAGTTGGCATATAGTGCCACCCGTCACTCGTCAGCATCCTTTTAAAGAACCCAATTGGGTCACACACACCTGTCTGCCTTTTGATATGGCTCCAAGGCTAGTGTTTCTTTTTTTTTTTTCTCTTTGAAGACTTTAGTACTTGCCAATAAGAGTAAGAACAAAAGAAGCATTTGGTGGGGACTGACAAGGAAACCATCAGAAGTTTAACATTCTCCTCCTCTGAAATGGATGAATCTGGATTCTATGATGTGTGAAAGCGGATCCCACGCGACTGCATGCTTTGACTCCCACGTGCTCACTCTGGGAACTGTCATCAGCCATTGATTTATGTATACAATGGAAATGGATCCCTGTTTCCGTCCAAACAGGGTTCCATCCGGGTCGTCACGACTCGTGACGGAGGAAAGTGAAAAGCAGGTTCTCTTTCCTTCGCCCCCCTCGCTCTCGCACGTGTCGTTCTTTGATTCGTTAAATATGGCTCCCCTCAAGGGATCCGGATTCGTATACAATAAATAAAAGTACATACAAGACCCATGCTTCAACTATGCAATGAAATGAGATGGTGGGGTCCATCTAAAACTGAAGAGAAAAGTTATGAAAGTCAGCCGGTGAGACTAAGGTTGTAAACGAGACGGTTCCGGATCGAAACCATAGTGGACCCGGACCCGAACCCGAACCCATTTCTAAATAACGGTTCCGGATCCGGTTCTGACTCGAAATCTATTTTATTGGTTCTAAATCCGGTTCCGATAGGAAAACTCAGATCCGGTTCCTATAAGAAAACTCGGATCCTGTTCCGGGTCCACTTAGAGGACTGAAATCTAGTTCTAAAATCAATTCTAATTTCTCTTTATTTTTTATTTTTTTTTAAATAATTATATCATTCAACTTGTAATAGTGCATCAAGTCTACCAACTCCAATATTATACATAAAAATGTCCATAAAGGTACAATTTGCCATATCAAAGACTCATATGCCGGGTCTCGGTTCCACGGGTCGGAACCTATATGGACCTGGAACTGGACTCATTTATCATTCGGAATCTAAAATAGGTTTCATATCCGATTTTTTGCAAGTCGGAACTTCAAGGTAATCAGAGAATCGAATACCCATTTATAACCCTAGGTGAGACCACATTTGTGTCCCAACCTATCTTGTGTGGCCCACTTTATGTGTTTGGCCAATTGTTTTAACTTGAAAGATCCGATCTTGTGTGACCCACTTTATATGTTTGATCAATTGTTTTAATATGTAAGATCATAGTCATCTCAAGAAGAGCCTACAAAATTAGTGGCTAGTACAGTTTGATCTGACCATTCATTTTTGTCTGGCCTTGATTCAATAGGTTATAACCATTGGATCCAAGGACTTCCACCTAGATATGAGTGGATAAGACTGCCGTTCCAAGCTATCCAAATCAGACCATGAAAGTCGAAACAAACCCAACTCCATCTGTCCTTGCCCGTCGCACTGGGTCAGGTCCGACCCAGTTATGAAATGGATTGTTGGACCTAGTCCCAGATACAATTTGACTAGACATTGAGAAAATCCTCACTAATAATGTATTTATGCTTGTGACAAAAGGTCCGGTCTATTTTAAAGTTAGATAAGTCTTGACCCTGCCCATGTACTACCTACCAATACTAAGAACAGAACCCAAATCCAGGGTAATGCGGACTCAGATCCTTCGGCCCATGGGAGGCTGATGTCCAACACTAACTACTAGATAATTTCCATATAGAAATGTATGTACTACTACTTTGATCAATTCTCTGTGCTTGGTTGATGAATGACCAAAAACTATTTATAGAATACAACTAAGATAACCCAATTTCTAATTTCCAGGATCAACTCCTACTTGAAGCAAAATTTATGGATATGTCACTTGAGGGGATGACATCCATTTTTAACAGTAGGAATTATCAATGGATGGGTCCGATGGTGGAAATTCATACATCTTACTCCTATGAAGTGTGTGGGTGGGAGACACTAAGGAATCCAGACTCTAGTGGAAGATATTTGATGGTCATTTGTAGGGCTGTCAAAATGCCACACAACCCATTAACACGACACAAACCCACATGATATTAACGGGTTCGGGTGGCCACTTAACGGGTTCGTGTCGTTAATGGGTCGGACCTGTTAACCTGTTAAGTTAGCGGGTTGTTAACAAATAAAATCGGTAACTCATTAACAAACTCGATACAACCCGCCAAATGATAAATGACTTAAATTGATTATAAAATGCATGAGGGGTATTTTGGTAAGTTTGAAAAGGTTGAAGTGGAACCCTAAAACCCACATATAAAAGATCTTTTTATATAACTTCTTCACTCTCCTTTCATTAGCAAAAGAGTGTGTGTTAATTAACATGGTCCAAAATTGATAAAATTATTTAACTGGTTAACGGGTCGTGTTTGTGTTTGATTTTTGGACCCGTTTATTTAATGGGTCGCGTACAGGTTGAGGTGATTCTAACAATGAACTCGTTAACCCCCAACCCGAATTTGTTAACACGATACGATTGACAACCCTAGTCATTTGTGACCTTCTGCTTTTCAACACTTTGATCAATGTTAAGAATAGCTCCTTACCAGATTGTAAGGAGCGTCAGTTTTTTACGCGGTTGCCCGGGTTAGAACCCAAGGTACGTCACCTCTTCCCGCTTATGCGGGCTCTTTTTCCATTTGTGCGAGCTTTCTTCCCACATGTGCGGGCTTCCTTCCCACTTGAGTGCACTGCTTTCCCGTGTGTATGCGGACTCTTTCTTGAGTCCCAGCCTCTTTGGCTGAGTTAAAAAAAATGGTAAATTAGCCACAAGTCCCTAAGCACGGTCTTCTAGGGCCTCCAGTCCAACAACTTTTTCTCTAATGTCTATAGTCCATACAGCTGGAGATATTTTGGTGAGAGGTTCCTAATATGTCACATCGAATATATATTTTTATGAGGAATTTGCCCCTTTTAATGGTTTGATCATAAAACTTTGAATTTGCCCCTTTCTCTCCCATTCTTTGCTTTGTTGTCCAAGAGAACCCCTTTTTTTGTCTTCTTCTCTATGAACTAGGGATTCCACCAAAGAGCTTTGCAGATCGAAGTCAGCCATCTCCGACTACACCAGCAACGATGGCGATGGCTCGGCGAGGGAAACGCAATCAATCCGGGCTTTCTCCGGCGACGGGTTCTGCATAACACAAAAACTCATTGCCGTCTTTGCCTTTCTTTCCCTTTTCTGTTTCGTGTAAGTTTGTCTCAATTTTTTTTGGGGCTTTAGGAAGATAAGTAGTTTGGAAGGAGATTTTGCTGTTTCGTTTTTTGGGTTGTTTTGTTCCGACCCGTTAGCAGAAGCCTATCACATAGCAGTAGGCTTCTTATTCTAAAAAGTTTATCTAAGTTTAGAAAATTTATCAGGGTTTTTAAGAAACTCAAATAAATTTAGCAAGAACTCAGATAAATTTCCCAGAAACTCTGATAAACTGGACGAAAACTCAGATAAATTCGCAAAATCTCAGATAAATTTATCTGAGTTTTAAATAATTTTTCTGAGTTTCGAACAAATTTATCTAAGTTTGAACCAAATTCATCTGAGTCTGAAACAAATTTGTCTGAGTTTGGACCAAGTTTATCTAAATTTGGAACAAATTTATCCGAGTTCTAAAAAAATTATTTAAGTTTTGCCCAGTCCCATGTGCCTCTGGATGATTTCTCCTTCTCAGATAAATTTATTTGAGTTTTGCCCAATCCCACGTGCAGATTTTCTAGATGATTTTTCCTTCTTTGAATAAGTTTTTCCCATTTTCTTTTTCTTATCTATCGTAATCCTTGATTTGTACAGTCAAATAATCTTCATGAAATTGATAGATTTTCTCCCCCCCCCCTTTTTTTTCTCCAAATGAAACTCTTAACGAAATCAGTTTTTCTTTTTGTGTATACTGCATAGAGTGTATTAAGAGGGGCACTATAGACTTTTTAACTGTTTAAAACTTGAAAAGAGACCTTTTGCTCTACGGAAAAAATACGTGGACCGTTTGCAATAAAAACCAAAGTTGAGGGACTTTCGACCAAATGCCAAAAAAAAAAACACTTTGATGAATGTCACTTTCTATGTGAGCTAACGATTTCGATCATGAATTATTGGGGCCCATAAAGTATTAATAATCAGATCTATAGGCTGTTGCTCATTGGAGTTTATTAGTTCTATAATTTTTTGGGAAAGTTTGGACGAAAAATTAGGGGCACTATAACACCGAAGAAGAGGAGAAAAAATAGAATGTGATTGATAGGATTGGAATGGATTATTAACATGTACAAGGTGTGAAACAAAAATTTGGGGCATTAGGCGACAGGTACCTGAACATTTCACTTTATGGCCTTAGATCCACAAAAAAAAGTCAGCCAAAGGTCCCTCACACACTTTCTCATACCTAAAATGTCTAGTTTACCCTTTCTTTAAATCATAACCCATGATTGGTGGGATATCCCATTAATAATGGCCAACTAACATTTAATTGCCCACGATTAATGGAATCCCCAGATTTTCAAATAAATTCTAAAAACACACAAATAAATTTCAAAATAACGAAAATAAATTTTAAAAAATGAAATAATTTCAAAAAATGCAATAAGTTCAAAAAAGAAAAGCAATATATAATCAAATAACGCAAATAAATTTTAAAAGATGCAAATAAGTCTCAAAATATCCAAATAAATTTCAGAAAATATAAATAAATTTCAAAAGACTCAAATAAATCTCAAAAGATCTAAATAAAATTTTAAAAAATACAAATAAATTTAAAATAATGAAAATAAATTTTAAAAATGTAATAATTTCAAAAAATATAATAAATTTGAAAAGATACAAATAAATTTCAAAATACCCAAATAAACTTAAAAAATGCATATAGATTTCAAAAAATATAAATAAATTTGCTAAAAAACTCAGATAAACTTTGAACAAAACTCAGATAAATTTACCAAAACATAAAGAAGTATGACAGAAAAGAGATAAATTTGAACAACACTCAGATAAATTTGACAAAAACTCAGATAAATTTGAACAAAACTTAGATAAATTTACCAAAAACTCAGATAAATTCTGAAAAAAAACTCAGATAGATCTACCAAAAACACAAAGAAATATGAAAGAAAACAGATAAATTTGAACAACACTTAGATAAATATGACAGAAAACAGATAAATTTGAACAACACTCTAGAAAAATTTGACAGAAAACAGATAAATTTGACAAAAGAGATAAACAACGCAAAAGCGATCACCGGGGGATGTCAGTCCTCCACGGAATGCAAACGGGTCAGGTCAACTCGACCTGAAACCCAACCTGGACCTGGGCAGAACCTGGCCCAGATCTCTTCTTCCTCTTCGTTCCTTCCGGTTCTGCAACAGGGGGACGTCGTTGTCTTCTCCTTCTCCGATGGAGCAAGACCAGCGAAGATGGCGCAGTGACAGCGGCGATGCTCCTTCGCCGGCGACGCGTAGTGGCGGCCCTCTTCTCAGGCGAAGATCTGCGCAACAGCCTGTTGCCTCTCCAAGTCAGAAACCCAAGTGGGTCCTTTCCATTTCACCAAAAAAGCCCCAAAATCTTTTCTTTTTTTTTTTTTCTATTTCCGAAGTAAAAGGTGTAAACAGTAAAGGAATGAATGGGTTCTGTTCCTTTTTTCCCTTTCTTTTTTTGTATTTTTAATCTTTTCCAAAGTGGAAAAAATCGAACAACAAGTGCCTGGTAAACATCCACCACGTGCTTCTCTTTCGCTGGAAAGAAAGAAAAAAAAGGGAAGTGTGCGCACGAAACCCGATGCAAATGAGAAGACAAGACAAGTGCTTTTGGAAAGAAAGAACACGTGAGTCTCCTTGCTTGGTTTTATTGACTTATGACGCATGAATCCCGAGGCAACACAATTGCAACTTCTTCTTCTTCTTCCCACTTATTGCAGAAAACAAACGAAAGAGCCCTCTGATGAAAGCCTTAGATCTATTCTGATATAAACCTAGGCTCGTTGTAGAAGAAGAGGGATAATATAAAATTTGAAATTTGAAATTTCAAAATTTTATGTCTAAAATGGTTGGAAGGGCAATTTAGTCTGAAAAATGAAAACGTGTGGGCTTAGGGACCTATGGCTGTAAACAGTCTACCTGAGTGGACTATAGGCCTTAAAGAGTTTTTCCTTGGACTGGAGGCTGGACACATTCACTTATAGGGACCTTTCGCTAATTTTGCCATTATTTTATCATGTGCATGAACTTGCGAGGGATACATGTACCTTAATCTTGGTCGTCCAATTTGTGGGCCCACCTTCTAGATCAATAGCACCGATAACTGTTATTTCATCGTTAAATCAATAGATGTTCATATATGTATTATACTGGGAGCCTTCATTTGGACATTTTGGATTAGCGTACACGTGTATCAAACCTGCATCAAAGGGGGGGGTGAGTGCTAGCAGCAAAAAATGACATGGTCAAATGGGTCCCACTTGTGTCCATATAACTGTTAAGATAGGGTTCTTATATATAAGGTATGCACACCATCAAAATTCAAGATCATACAATTTAAAGGCAGGCATCATTTATTATGGTCATATATGATTAAAAAAAAAGCCAGGTCCTCTGGTGGGGCCTCACATCCTTTCGGGCACGTTTGTGCAGAGGCAACTTTCGTGGAAAGATAAAATTGCCACATCAGCAAATTCTATGGTTTTTAAATTCCTTAGAAAAGGTTTAATGAGGAAGTTAGAAATTCATGTTTGGTGCAAAAAGTTTTTCCTCGATGAATTAGTGCTAATGTTGTTAGGTGCAGCTACGGATTTCTTTAGTGAAAACCACTTTTAGTAAAAACTATTAGGTGGGTGGGTTGGTATGTGTGTGGGGTGGGAGGGGAGGGGGAAGAAAGAGGGTGGCTGGGTGAACTGAGGGTGAGAGTGAGGAAATGGGGGGTCAGTTTTCCGTGAAAATGGACTTCCCATGCCCCCCCCCCCCCCCCCCCCCATAGGAAGTCTATTTTCATTCCTAGGAAGGAAAACGTTGACGTGGCAAAAAAGTAATTCCGCGAAAAACTGCAGCACCGAACGCATGAAAAAAAGTTTTCCGCAGAAAACTACATCATTATCCGTAGAAATGGGCTACACAAACGTGCCCTTCATGTTAGCCCTTTTCCACCGAATCAGACAAATATTGGGTATTAGACCATGGTTTGAAGTCAGAAGCATAAAGCATAAGAAAGAAGGAAGAATGTCATACAAATATAATTTTTTCTCAAATACCCATTTTATACATTACTCATAGATAACATACTCTACATTATAAATAAATAAATAAATATATATATATTAAATCAATAGGGAGGGATGCCGTAGAGAGTGCCGACTTATACATCCCTTGTGTAATGAGGAACATATAGTGCTCCAATCACTGAGATGACCACCATATAGACTATAAATCAAAATATGCTAAATTGAAAATCTTACTCTAATCACCTTATTTAAATTTGATGATGATTTTAAAGAGGAGGTGATGATCTCATGACCAATTCTCTATGATATGACCAGCTCTTATTATCTCATCTTGATATATTTTCAGGCTGACACTAATTGATTATTATTATTATATCTTCATATGTAGTAAAATTAGTTAAACACCTACAAAATAATTTAAAAACGCCGATTTTACTAATATCCCAGTCTCACCCTTGTGCAATTGAATTGAATTTTTTAAAGATATTCTTTCCTATTTATTCCCTCAGTGAGGTCAGAGCCAACCCTGGGCTAAAGCCCAAGAAGCCACCGCTTTAGTCCCCTAGTTTTTGTCCATTTTTTGGGGCCCCAAATTTCTTTAGCTCATACAATATATAGGTCTGTAAAAAATAAAAAAAGGCTGCCCAAGACAAGAGAAAATGACCCAATTTCAGTCCATTACAAAGGGCCCTAAATTAATGATTTTGTATTATATTTAAAAGTAAAAAAAATGGAAAAAAGAGTATGAAACTTTGGAAATTGAAAAAGATTAGGTCGGCTATTATAGAGTAGTTTTGGATGCCGATTCACTTTCGACTTCGGAGATCAAATAGACCCCGTCTCTCTTTCTCTCTCTCTCTCTCTCTCTCCTTATTCACAATCAAAATTGGGTCTCCTTATTCCCAATTAAAATTGGGTTGTTGGACTGTAAAACCGTTTTCGACTTTCCGTTTATGTATTTCACCGCTTTGTGCCGACAAGCCGGAAGAGAATCCGGTGATTGAACATTCTCTCATTTCCAAGTTTCAAAGAATATTTTAAAAATGAGCCATTATACTTTTTATATGTTCTTTTAATCTTTTGACTTTTAAGGGGACAAGACTATTGATTAACATATATTTTTCTTATTATATAAAAATTTGTTGTATACATAAACTCAATATAAAAATAAAAGGATAAGAAAATATACCACTAAGTTTAACCACAGTATCAATTGAATCAAATGATCTTTCGCTTATTATGAAGAAAAAAAATCAGTTGAAACATCACATTATGAAAATACAAATAATTTGTAGATGGGTTATGTTTGGCAAGTTTTTTTTATTGTTGTTTTTTTGATTTAATGATTTACAGATGCTCTTATGGTGTTGATTGAGTTATTGATGCTGGCCTAGCAGTCTATGGATTCGCAACCTCGGTAATTTTACCTGAATTTGAAGCTTTTGAATTTGGATTGATCGTTGATTCTTGAGTTCTGCATTAGATTGTTTCCTAGAATCATGCATCCTAGAAAGTGCCTCTCAGGGTCTGAAAAAAAAAAGTTGATGCACTTATTCAATCTCAATCAGGAGCTCTTGATAAGTTTGTTGTTGCTAAGAAACAAACAGATGATTCAGTTCCAGTTGAAAATTTTGAGGATGAAGAATTTATAGATTCAGTAAATGAAGAGCATGAAGAGACACTTGATGAGGAAATTAATCAGTGGATTAATGAAAATGACAATGAGAATGATGGTAGTCAACATGAAGACCAAAATGTAGAATTTCAGCCTTCAAATGTTGATGATCCGAGTAATTGGGATAAGATGGATCAGAATTTACGAGACTTTTTAGTAGAAAGGGGTCCTAAAAGAAGAGTTGACGATGTCAATTATCCTAAAGATGATCTTAATAGACACTTCTCTTCCACACACTACATCCGGCATTTATCCAATGGAGAGAAATATGATAGAAAGTGGCTTGTATATTCTGATGTTTTGGATAAGGTATTTTATTTTTGTTATAAGTTGTTTAAGGAAGAGGGGAACAAGACTTTTTTGGCTAATGATGGATTTGGAGATTGGAGAAATATTGGCAAAAGGTTAAAAAGTCATGAAAGTAGTAATGAGCATCTCATGTGCATGAGTAAATAGATTGAATTAAATATAAGATTGCACAAGAATGAAACCATTGATAAAAGAGTGCAAGAACAAATCAATAGAGAGAAAGAATAATGAAAAATGGTGTTGCGAATGATAATGGCTGTGGTGAAAACACTTGCAAAAAATAATTTAGCTTTTCGTAGGGACAATGAGAATATTTATCAAGAGAGGAATGAAATTTTTTTAAGCATAATTGAAATAATTGCCGAATTTGATCCAACAATGCAAGAGCACCTTCGGCAAATTGAAAGCGGTGAGGTTCATTACCATTATCTTAGCCACAAAATATAAAATGAATTGATACAATTGTTAGCGTGTGAGATTAAGAATGCAAACATTGCAAGAATCAAAGAAGCAACATATTTCTCGATCATACTTGATTGTACTTCGGATGTAAGCCATGAAGAACAAATGTCTCTTATGATTCGTTGTGTGGATGTTTCAACAAGTCCAATAAAGGTGGAATAATTCTTTTTAGAATTTTTAAAGGTGGAAGATACAATAAGGTTAGGGCTTTTCAATGTACTTCAAGAAGCGTTGAGTACTCTTGAACTTGATTTTGATAATATAAGAGGACAAGGATATGACAATGGATCTAATATGAAAGGAAAACACAAGGGTGTACAAAATAGGGTACTCAACATAAATCCTAGAGCATTCTATACACCTTGTGGTTGTCATAGTCTTAACCTTGCACTTTGTGATATGGCTAACTCTTGTCATAAGGCTATATCTTTCTTTGGAGTAGTACAACGAATATACTTGTTGTTTTCATCTTCGCCAAAGAGGTGGAAAGTGTTGAAAGTTAATGTAAAATGTCTCATGGTCAAGCCATTGTCGGAAACACGTTGGGAAAGTCATGTGGAAAGTGTTAAAGTTATAAGATACCAAGCCCCACAAATAAGAGATGCTTTAGTTAAATTGGCACACACTACTGAAGATCCGAAAATAAAGAATGATGTGGAGTCCTTAGCAGAACATGGAATTGGCAGTTTTGAGTTTTTAGTTGGCATGATTATTTGGCACAATCTATTATTTGTTGTTAATTCATTTAGCAAGGTTTTTCAAAACGAAGACATGCACATAGATGTTGATGTTGATCAGTTGAAAGGGCTTGTTGCATTTATTGAAAAAGTATAGAGAAACTGGATTTGTAGAGGCCATGATTGAAGATAAAGAGGTTGCAGCTAGAATGAATGTTGAGCTGGCATTTCAAGAAAAATGAATCATATATAGAAAGAAGTAATTTGATGAGATTAATAGTGAAGAGGCGACACAGTCAGCTGAAGAATCATTTAGAGTGAAGTATTTCTTATATATTGTAGATCAAACTCTTTCATCACTTCAAAGCCGGTTCGAATAGTTTCAAGTATATGAGAAAACCTTTGGATTTTTGTTTGATTTGAAGGATTTAAATGCTACCAATAATGAAGCTTTGATGTCTTATTGTGCTAATCTCGAAACTTTTTTGAGCAAGGATGTGCTTTCTGATATTGATGGGAGAGACTTATTTTCATAATTGGAAGTGTTGAAAGAAGTTTTGCCAAAAGAAACAACAAAGCCAATTGATGTGCTCAATTATTTGAAGGTGATGGATAGTTATTTTCCCAATACATGGATTGCATACAGAATATTGCTAACTATACCAGTTACAGTTGCCTCTGGGGAAAGAAGTTTTTCAAAGTTAAAGTTGATCAAGTCTTACATTCGGTCAACCATGTCACAGGAAAGATTGAATGGATTAGCTATGTTGTCAATTGAGAAGGCCATGGTTGATGAGATTGATTACACAACTTTGATTAATACATTTGCAGCAAAAAATGCTAGAAGAGTAGTGTTTAAATGAATTTGAAGTGATGTAATGACTATTGATTTTTCTATATATATGTTTTGAATTTTGGTAATGATTAATTTATGACCCATTTTTTTAAAGCTAATTTTCGGACACAATATATAAGGGGGCCCCCTTTAAAATCTTTGCTTTAGGCCCCAAAAATCTCAGGGCCGGCGCTGAGTGAGGTTATCATATCAAAGATGATAACAGAAAATGAAAGAAAGAAAATAGGTAAACTATATGTCTAACCCATTCACTTTTTCTAAGATTTGTAATATGTAATATGTTAATACTTTATCTTTCAATTCTCACACATGCATTTGTACCAAGGATCGGAGGGGGGTTTCAATTGTAATTATTTTTATTAAATTGGATTAAAATTTCAAATTGATTCAAGTACGTTTAGAAACTGTTTTAAGCAATTTTATATTTTTCAAAAAAAAATTATATGAGAAATTAAGACACATTAAATTCTATGAATGGAGATTTGATTCTTACTTTATGTAAGTTTATTATTGTTTTCTTTTTTCTTTTGAATAAAGTTTTATATATAGACTTATAATAATAATAATAATAATAAATCGTATATCTCTTTATGTAAAATTTATTTTCTTATTAATAATTTAAAGAAAATCTCATATTTAAATATATCTTTGCTTTTTGGGGCCAGGCTTAGTACGGGCCTTTGTTGCTAGTGTGATCTTATATAGGGTTAGGGGCCGTTTGTTTGCATTTCTATTTGTGTCCAAGATGTAGCATGTGTGTGTGAGCTTGATTCTCTAACGTAGAAAAAGAAGGAAAAACACATAATATACGTTTTTCTTAAATTATATGAGATTCAGCAAAGTTTTATTAGTCTTTATAAAGATAGTTGTTATGCACATGTATGGGTGGATCTAGAAAACTCTCCTTAGGGGGCTCTATGTAAGGAAAATATTAGAGGAATGGGCAAATGTAAAAAAAAACATATATTAATTTTCATAATTTACATTGAGTTCTTAAGAATTCTAAATTAATGAATTGATCACGATCAACCTCTTCTACTTTTCTCTTTCTTTTTATAAGACAAATGGAGCTCATCATTTTAAAAATCTGCTGCTAAATTTAACAGTTGGCCCACTGAAATTAATTTTAGTCCCGGAGTCTGGATCCCTTGAGCGGTCTCATACAAGCTTCCCATGAGTGGGATGTGTGGAACTCATCATGAGACCCACTTAATGGTGATTTGAACAGTTAAAATCGAATGAAATCCCCTCCTAGCATATCCTCAAATTTTACTTTGATTGGATTTGGACCCATCTTAAGATTAGGTCCATAATTGATAACGTGATTAGAACAATTTTATGCATTATTGGTTCTATGCATTAATTAATTTGAGAATATGCTACGGTAGGGGACTTCATTCAACTTTAAAGCTTCGGATCATTAGTAGGTGGGTCCCACGGTGAATTCCACTTCATCCCACTTATGAGAAGCATGTAACTGTGTAATGTTGGAAAATTTCATCATGTGGGGCTACACATGTAAATATTAAATGTGTTATGCTATCTTTGGTTAAGCCTAAATTAAAATGATCTAATTAAGACTTAAAGTTTTAAGGCTTAAGGGTATAATTGTCATGGGATTAATGAGTAGATACCAGAATGCTATTTATAATTTGATGAGGGGCCAAATTAGAAATAGCAAAACATATGATAATCTCATTATTATATATTAGGGTTATAGTCCCCAATTCATATGGCAAGTTCCTATTCTCTCTGACATCCCATCATCAGAAAGAAGGTTTCTTTGGGTAGCCATATTGGATTGGAAGATCAACAACCTGTGAACAACTTCATTTAATGGATCAAGGCATGTTTCCGCTTTTACATCTCTCAATGATTTGACATGGAGGATCTTGGTTGTTTAAGGTTTTTTGGATCATAGATCTAGATCTTGTTTTCTAACAAGTGGTATCAGAGCATCTCCATGTTAAGTCATTGGGACTAAGGTTGGTTTTGATATATACATAGACCTGTTGTATATAATTCTCTGCTATGATCGATCCGATCACATGGATCGAGATGTTGCCCGATGCTAATCGTCTGATCTGATCGAATTAGATCAAGGACGTGCACCAGTACCCCTTTTTTTTTCAATCTGTTGTTTTACTTTTTCCAATGGATTAAAAGATCAAGTGCAAGACAGATTGATATCTTCTTTCAATATGAGTTTTCTATTAATTTCCTTTTGCATCGGGACATGTGCAAGACCCAATATAAGTATTCTATTTTTTTAGTGCATCTCGTGACATGTGCAAGTGGTTTTAGTATAATATTCTTTTTCCACTTCTGATCAAGCGAGATCCAAAAAAGTCTTCTTTCATTTACCTCGAGACATGTGCGCAAGTAATTTTTTTTTCTCTCTGATTTCCAATTCTATTCCAGCGCAAGAGAGAAAAGTTGATTCATTGCGCTGGTACTATGACGTCAGCGCAATGCCTATTGCTGATGTCACAGTATGTTTATTTATTTTTGGTGTGTTGCTTTTGCTTATGATATATGGGTTTTGATATATGGATTCAGATCTAATTTTTTGGGTCTATAGGTTTTTGACATATGTATCAGATATGATTTTTGGGTCGTTGGGTTTTGCGCCGCCATTTGTTGTTTTATTTATTTATTTATTTTTATTATTTTATGTTTGTTTTTTAAAGCGGCATGAGGTTGGGCGGCGGCGCAACAAACCTAGGGTTTTCTTCAACTCAAATTCAAATATTTTATGGTATATCTTTTATGGTTAAATAAAATAGTCCATTATTCTAAATGGGCTAATTGAAACAAGATGTCACCAAAGTGACCTCTCTTGTGTAGATTGTTCATGAGGAATATTGGATGTTTGTGTGTTTGTAAATTCATGCGGGTCTTAGTCGGCCCAAAGGAAGGTTAATACTTGGCCGAATTGCATACACACCTGTGGTGGTAAACATGTGACGATTATAAGGTTTTACATGTAAATAATACGTCGATCCAAAGAGAGATTTATTATTTGACATAAATTGTTGTCAATGTTCGATCACTACAACAAGAGTACCATTTCCAATTAATATTACTGTCCAAAGACTTGATATTAATGTTGTGCTAGGTATCTTGAGATGAGACTTACCATTATTTGAATCTGTTGATTATTGTATTCGGTTATTAATATGAGCATGTTTGTCTGTTTGTTTTTTGTTCTCTTTACCGCAAGTGTTTCTACCATATCTGCTAATATCAACTCAATACCTGCGCTTAATGGGACTAACTTTAAGGATTGAAAAGAGAACATATAAATTGTTCTCGGCTGCATGGATTTAGACCTTACACTATGGATTGAGCAACATGCTTCTCTTATGGATGCAAGTTCTCCTGATGACAAGAAGAACTTTGAGAAATGGGATCGCTCAAATCGCATGAGTCTTATGATCATCAAGGGCGGCATTCCGGAGGCTTTTAGGGGTGCGGTATCTGACAAGTTAACCACAGCCAAAGAATTCCTAGCCGAGATTGAAAAGCGTTTTGTGAAAAACGATAATGCAGAATCAAGCACGCTTTTGTAAAGCTTGATTTCTATGAAGTACAATGGCAAGGGGAACGTACGGGAGTACATTATGGATATGTCTCATCTTGCTTCTAAGCTTAAGACACTGAAGCTCGAGCTGTCTAACGACTTGCTCGTGCATTTGGTATTAATATCACTTCCTGCACAATACAGTCAATTTAAGGTCAGTCACAACTGTCAAAGGGAGAAATGAACTCTTAATGAGCTCATTTCTTACTATGTGCAAGAGGAAGAGAGATTGAAGTAAGATAGGATAGAAAGTGCTCATTTGGCTAGCACCTCTAAGGATAAGGGCAAAAAGAGGAAGAATAATGAAGCTGCTAAGGATCCAGCCTAAAAGAAACAACAGTAAACAAATGAGGGTCCAGCCCAAAAGAAACAACAACAAACAAATGAGGGTTGTTTCTTTTGCAACAAGCCTGGACATGTGAAGAAGAACTGTACCAAATATCACGCTTGGCTTGCAAAGAAAGGTACATTTCTTGCTTTGGTCTATTCTGAGGTAAATTTAGCTTCAATACTTAGAAACACGTGGTGGTTAGATTCTGGTGCTACTACTCACATCAGTGTTTCTATGGAGGGTTGCCTGAGCTGTCGAAAGCCAAGTGATGCTGAAAGACACATCTTTGAGGGCGATGGCAACTCGGTAGAAGTAGAGGCAATATGGCATTTTAGGTTGTTATTAAAAACTGGTTATTATTTGGATTTATTAGATACTTTTATTGTACCGTCTTTTAGACGGAATTTGGTTTCGGTTTCTTTATTGGACAAGTTTGGTTATTTTTGTTCATTTGTAAACAATCAATTCAGTTTATCTATAAATTCAAATGTTGTTGGAATTGGTTCCCTATGTGTATATGACAACTTATATTTGCTTGATACAATTATTTCTTATAATGAATCCTTGCATGTGGAATCACGAGGTACTAAACGCAAATTGAGTAAAGAAAATTCAGCCACATGATGGCACAAATGCTTAGGTCACATCTCTAAATCTAGAATTGAGTGACTTGTGTCTGATGGAATTTTAGATTCCCTTGACTTTACAGACTTTGATATTTGTATTGCTTGCATCAAGGGAAAACAGACCAAAATGAAGAAATTGGTGCCAATAGAACTACAAACGTCTTAGAATTGATACACACAGATATCTGTGGACCATTCCCTACGGCTTCCTGGAATGGCCAACGGTATTTCATATCATTCATAGATGATTACTCTCACTATGGATACCTATTTCTCATTCATGAGAAATCACAGTCTTTGGACGTGTTCAAAACATTTAAAGCTGAAGTTGAGAACCAACTCAACAAAAGAATAAAGTGTGTCAGGTCTGACCGTGGTGGTGAATACTACGGTAGATATGACAGTTTAGGTGAACAACATCCAGGACCGTTTGCTAAATTCCTAAAGGAATGTGGAATCGTCCCACAGTACACCATGCCAGGGTCACCTAGCATGAATGGTGTTGCTGAAAGGCGAAACCGAACTCTTAAGGATATGGTAAGGAGTATGATTAGTCATTCTTCTTTTCCAGATTCACTCTGGGGAGAAGCAATCAAAACAGCAGCTTATATTCTGAATAGAGTGTCAACTAAAGCAGCTGCAAAAACACCTTATGAGCTTTGGACAGGTAGAAAGCCTAGTCTAAAATATTTTCACATTTGGGGATGTCCTGCTGAGGCAAGGCCTTACAGGCCACATGAAAAGAAATTGGACTCCAAAACTATGAGCAGCTACTTCATTGGCTACTCTGAGCGATCTAGGGGCTATAAGTTTTATGATCCCACACTTAAGTCAATTTTTGAGACGGAAACTGCAATATTTTTTGAGGATGTTGAGTTTGGGGGGAGAAATAAGGTTAGAGACATTGTCTTTGAGGAAGAATCGGTTTCGATTCCCACTATCGCTATTGATAATGTACCGATTTTAATGCCTGTCATTGATCAAGAAGTGAATCCGGATCCTTAGCCAGACAATGTTGATCAACCCCCTATTCAAGATGAGGTGATTGTTCCTGAGGAATAAACTCAACAACCTCAAGAACCAATGCCATTAAGGCGATCCACTAGATAAAGGAGAAATGCTATCCCGGACGATTTTTTTGTATTTCTCCAAGAACATGAGGAAGAAATTGGAATGGTGGAAAATGATCCAATCAACTTCCATAAAGCCATGCAAGGTTCCAACTCTAAAAAGTGGATTGATGCCATGAATGAGGAGTATAAGTCTATGCAAGACAATAAGGTTTGGGAACTTGTCCCATTACCAGAAGGTGCGAAGCCCATTGGTTGTAAATGAATTTTTAAAACCAAAAGGGATTCGAATGGTAATGTGGAGAGGTATAAGGCTCGTCTTGTAGCTAAAGGCTTTACCCAAAAGGAAGGGATTGACTTTAAAGAGACTTTCTCTCTGGTTTCTTCGGAAGACTCTTTTAGGACAATCATGGCACTTGTTGCACATTTTGATCTTGAGCTTCATCAAATGGACGTCAAGATAGCTTTTCTCAATGGTGACATTGACGAAACAATTTATATGGTGCAACTAGAATACTTCTAGTTGGGAGACCCAAAGAATATGGTCTGTAAATTGACAAAGTCCATCTATGGACTCAAGCAAGCTTCTCATCAGTGGTATCACAAGTTTCATCATGTGATTATCTCGTTTGGTTTTGAGACAAACGCTGTTGATAATTGTGTGTATCACAAATTCAGTGGGAATAAGCACATATTCCTGGTTTTGTATGTCGATGACATACTGCTTGCCACAAATGATATAGGCATGTTGCATGGAACCAAGAGATTTCTATCAAAGAATTTTGAGATGAAAGATCTTGGTGACGCCTCCTTTGTATTAGGGATCCGGATACAACGTGATCGCTCTCGGGGTATTCTTGGATTATCACAAAGATATTATATCGATACAGTACTCAAAAGACTTGGAATGCAGGACTGCAAACCAGGGGACACCCTTGTCGCTAAGGGAGACAAGTTCAGTCTCAATCAGTGCCCTAAAACTAACTTTGAAGTTCAGGAAATGCAAAAGATTTCCTATGCATTAGCTATAGGAAGTCTAATGTATGCTCAGGTGTGTACGCGTCCGGTATTGCGTACATTGTTGGCATGTTAGGCAGATATTTAAGTGATCCTGGAATGGATCATTAGAAAGCAGCCAAGCGAGTTATGAGGTATTTACAGAGAATAAAAGATCACATGCTCACATATAGGAGATCGGATCAGTTGGAGATCATAGGGTATTCCAACTCCGATTTTGCTGGATGCCAGGACAGTATGAAATCCACATCAGGCTACATCTACCTGTTAGCTGGTGGAGCTATTTCTTGGAGGAGTGCCAAACAGACACTTGTTACTGATTCCACCATGGTAGTAGAGTTTGTAGCATGCCATGAGGCATCCAACCATGGAATATGGCTGAGGAATTTTGTCACTGGGCTGCGAGTTTTGGAGGGTATTGAAAGACCGCTCACACTATATTGTGACAATAAGTCAACAGTGCTATATTCGAACAACAACATGAGCTCATTTAAGTCAAAACATATTGCCATTAAATTCCTCGTTGTGAAGAAGAGAATACAGGATGAACAGATATCTATAAAGCACATTGGCACAAACTCCATGATAGCGGATCCGCTTACAAAGGGATTACCACCCAAGGTCTTTCATAGCACACTGCTCATATGGGTGTTATTTTGTGTGAGGATATCACATTATAGTGGGAGTTTGTATCATTTTATATTTTATTGCTTTATGTTTGATTTTGAACATACATATGCATTTATGTATTTGGATATCTTTCTGATCAGAAATAAAGTCTTCAGTGCATTTCACTCTGTTATATTGTATTCAATATTGATCTCACTAAGGAATAAAGTAGGACCAGTTGGAAATAGACATGTATAGATCACATTGCATGTATTTTTCATGCTACGCGTCCATGATTGATCTATATCATTTGGTTATGTTGGTGTACGTGACCATTGATGGGTTTAGTAATGTTAAATGTGACGAAAACCGCTTTGATCCTATATCAGCAAAATCAATGGATGAGATTGTTCGGATATACCCTAAAATTATGATAGCAAAATTTTGGAGCTTATTCAGTCATACACATTTGTTAAGTTACATATATGGCCCAGTGGGAGATTGTTGGAAACTTCCATCATGTGGGGCCAAACATGTAAATATTAAATGTGTTATGCTATCTTTGGTTAAGCCTAAATTAAAGTGATCTAATTAAGACTTAAAGTTTTAAGGCTTAAGGGTATAATTGTCATGAGATTAATGTGTAGATACCAGAATGCTATTTCTAACTTTATGAGGGGTCAAATTAGAAATAACAAAACCTATGATAATCTTATTATTATATATTAGGGTTATGGTCCCCAATTCATATGGCAAGTTCCTATTCTCTCTGACATCCCATCATCAGAAAAAAGGTTTATCTAGGTAGCCATATTGGATTGGAAGATCAACAACCTGTGAACAACTTCATTCAATGGATCAAGGTATGTTTCCGCTTTTACATCTCTCAATGATTTGACATGGAGGATCTTGGTTGTTTAAGGTTTTCTGGATCATAGATCTAGATCTTGTTTTCTAACAAGTAAGAGACCACTCAGGGCATCTAGACTCTATAGACAGTCATTATAATGTGTGTTAAAAAGAACGTTAATGATTTAGATTTTTATAAGATGAACCCCACTCATTCTAAAGAGGGTGCTGCACTGAAGCTCAATGCAAGTAGATCTGCTCATCTCTCATAAACCCATCGTTTGTGAAGGCAGTAAATTTCAGCTTATTTCATATCTATCTATCTATCTATCTAGCTTTATTTCTATATTATTACTTTGTTTAAAGATGCTGGCACTTGTACAAAACGATTCTCTAAATTTTAAACAACTATATATATTTCAAGATAGTAGTCAATGTGTTTTTCTATTTTTATATAAATTCCGGTAGCTCTTGGTAGCAAGAAGGGTCACATGTTGTACTTGTACATGGTTAATATTAGCAGGCACTATTGAAATCTAAAAGGCCCTAAAGCTCAAGAGTCAAGCCCAAGTTTGGCTTATATGTTTACTAAAATGGCCCTTGTTAGATGCCTGAGATAGGCCAAGTGTGTTACAGGTGTTGGCCCATTGCCACCATTCTGCACACATTGCATAGTTACTGGTTCACCATAATCTCAGCCTTATCAAGTTAATTACACATCCCACGTTCCCAATCCTGAGCCTTTCATAGGTTACTAGTTGGAAGTTCGGATTCTTCAAGCGATGAGATAAGTAAAACTCTTATGGCAGGCCCACTTGTTAAAACCATGAATGAAGCCTTCGTCTCATATTTGATGTGTACTGTGACATTGTTCTAGTGATGAACGCCTTCCTCTTGATAGATTACTGTGTACGTGGTTTTATTGGCTTGATCCAACCGATCTCTTTCACAGTGCATGTTGATGATGCCAAAATGCGATATTTCGGACACCACCGGTCAAGTAATTAATGCGAGTGCAATAAATGAAGAGAGAGAGAATTATAGTGGTTCGATCAAGAATGACCTACGTCCACTTGCAAATGAGAGATTCTCTGATTTTCAAGATGGTTACAGGTGAGACAGAGGGAAGAGATTGAATTTAAAAATTGATCCTGTCCTTCATGGATTGAGGGACCAGCCCTTTATAATCGTCCCCTAACAGATGGGGACGACGCTTCAGCGATCGTGGCGGAGTCGGTTTGACTGCCTGCACGACTTGAACTGCCCTCAATGGACGCCCACGACTTGACGGTTCCCCTGCGACCGGGTAAAGGGAGTTTAGAGGGTGACCGCTTTGTAGGATGACGTGGCTGCACTTGGATTCTTCATGGGTTTGGATCCGGATTCACCGCGGACTGGGTTGTCTGGACCCGACCCATTAACCTGGACCGGGTCACTTGGACCTGACTCGTCATTTGCCCCTCAAGGCCCCGCGCTCCAAAGAAGTTTGAAAGGGGGGCATTGAAACTGTCCGGTCCCTTTTTCCCTCCAAGAAAAATATTATCTGCACTGCGAATCTCCTCTTTTCTCTGTGTGGATAACAATGAGAGAGTCCTCAAAGCTTTCCTCACTCCTCTAGGTTTTGTTTTTTTTTTTATCAAACCCCCTCTCAAGTGTATAAAGAGAAGAAAATAGTGAAGAGAAAAACCAAGTCTCATATTCTCTGTCATTGCCTCTGAGAAGAGAACTCCGATGGGTAACGAAGATGAGAAGATAGCTGGGGGTGAAAAGTTTGCGGCGGCTCACGAAGGAGAAAAGCAAACGGCCGGCGGCCGGAAGTTGCCGACGACGGGCGTCCCGCCCACACCACTGGGCGCCCAAGACAGCGCCCAGGTGATGCACTCAGGGAAGGAGGCGCCATGGAGGGTCTCGGCAGCGGGCGCCCCACTCAGGCAAGGGGGCGCCCTTGCTGGCTCAACCCCGCAGCAGCAGGTGGGGGGCGCCCCGGTGGCGGGCGCCCCAACCAGGCGCGTCAATGCCGTCGGGCCGTCGTCGCCGCAGAAGCAGGGGGGCGCCCCGGTGGCGGGCGCCCCAGCCGTGAGCAGCAGCGCCTCGTCGCAGCAGAAGGGGGGCGCCCCGGTGGCGGGCGCCCCAGTGGCGAGCAGCAGCGCCTCGTCGCAGCAGAAGGGGGGCGCCCCGGTGGCGGGCGCCCCAGTGGCGAGCAGCAGCGCCTCGTCGCAGCAGAAGGGGGGCGTCCCGGGGGCGGGCGCCCCAGCCAGGAGTGGCGATGCGCAGTTTTCCTTGTCGCCGAAGCAGGGGGGCGCCCCGGGGGCGGGCGCCCTTGCTGGTTTCTCCTCACCACAGATGATGGTGGCGCCTGCCCAGGCAGTGCAGGCGAGGGCGCCGGGCGTCCAGGTGGCGCCGGCGACTGCGCGGGGCGTCCAGGCGACGCAGGGTAGGGTGCCGACCTCTGGTACCTCAGTGATGAAGCCGCAGCAGACGTGGGGGCTCACCCCGGGCTTTCTGATGACGCAGCAGCAAGTGGGAACACTTGCAGGGGCTGAGAGCACGAGGCAACAGGCCAGTGGTCCAAGCGGTGTGGGCGTCCAGGGTAGGCATGAGGAAGATTCGAGCACTCTAACCGAGAAATTAAGAGCTGAAAATGACGGTAAGCTAGATGCGGGTACTCAGGGCGAGGAAGATGGAGACGCTATACTTCGTTTTGGTCGAAAAAGATATCAGGGAAAAGTTATGGCTGAGGACGACAGATCCAAGGTGAGCTTTGTGTTTAGCGTACTTACTTCTGACGCTGATATTCGCAAGATTGTTGCCTCCTACCATATTCCTCCCACCGCCTTGTGTCGACGCCCTGAAACAGATGAGCCTGCAAAAAAACAACTCCTCAGGTGAAATTGTCATTTACGAGGAGATGCTTGAGGCGGGTTGAGGTTTCCCATGCCTTCTCCCGTTTGTCGCATTCTGCACTATTTCTCGTTGACTCCTGGGCGTCTGGCGCCCAATGGTTGGAGGGTTTTGCTGGGCTTTCTCGAATTATGGAAAAGGGTACACTGCGAGGATGCTTCCCCTGCAGAATTCCATGCTGTTTACAACTTAACCGAGTCTCGGGTCCCTAATCAGGGATGGTATTACCTTGCACCTAAGAAAGGCAGGTTACTCACGGGACTGCCCTCCAACTGCCATGAGTGGAAATCACGCTTCTTTTTATAGGCGGAGAGTGGGCCTCTGAAAGTGATCGGGCTTTGGTGCCCGTACAGTGGACCGACGCAAGAAGACCTGGTACTTGACTGACTGCGATTGCCCCATTCCTTCTCATGTATATGTATGCACACATTTTTTTTTTTTTATATATATATACTCACGTACTCAATGTTGTCTTGCAGAGTCCCCAGTGCTTTCAAAGGATGACGAGTACAAATTACAGGTAGTAAGAGCTCATCCGAACAAGGACTTGGGAGATCTTCTTCCAAAAGGGAGCAGCAGGACTGGTGAATCTTCCAAGAGGAAGTCTTCCAAGAGGAAGTCTGCGGTCGGGGTAGCGGTATACAAAGAGGAGATTGGGTCTCGCTTCGCTAGCAGGAGTACCCCTAATCCTAAGATAGCGAGGGTAGATCATGCCTCCTCGGTGTCTCGTGCGCAACCGGATCAGGTAGTACTCCCCGTCGTGTCTCCACAGCTAGAGACTCCCTCGGCCCCGATCGTTACTCCTGCGTCTTCTTCACGGTCTACGCCTTCTGCCCCTCCTTCGTGCCTCCCACGCGCGGGGACTTCAACAGTACTTGGTAATCCGCCAACGATCCGAGACAGGCTAGGGAGATTTGTGTATCCCCCCGAGGTTTCTCGGATTGGTGCTTTGGGCGTCGAGGAGATAGTAGACACATTCCTAGAAGGTCTGGCTCAGGTAAAGGTCTATCTTCTCATTTCTCAAGACTTTCATTTTTCGCATTTGTACTCCCATTTTCATTTGCTGTTCATGGTTTCAGGCTTCCAATGCGTCAATCTGTTTGATGTCGAGGACTCGAGCCCATGCTCATCTGAAACAGGAGAATATGAGCATACATAAGGAGCTTTCCGCTGCTGAAAGGAGGATTATTGCTTCCGAAGCGGATCGCGTGGCGGCCCGCGGGAGGGTGTCTAGGTTGGAGAGCGAGCTTTCAGCAGCCCGTGAAAAGGCGGCAAGGCAAGACACTGAACTCTCGTCCGTTCACGAAAGAGCGGCTAAGTTTGAGGTTGAGTTCTCGGCGGCCTATGAGAGGGCGACCAAGTCAGAGGCTGAGCTCTTAGCAGCCCGCGAGAGGGCGGCCAAGGCAGAGGCTGAGCTCTCAGCAGCCCGCGAGAGGGCGGCCAAGGCAGAGGCTGAGCTCTCAGCAGCCCGCGAGAGGGCGGCCAAGGCAGAGGCTGAGCTTTCAGCGGCCCGCGAGAGGGCGGCCAAGTCAGAGGCTGAGCTTTCAGCGGCCCGCGGGAGGGCGGCCAAGTCAGAGGCTGTCTTGGCGGCAGAGATAAGGGCGGTGCAAGACAGAGCTTTTCGAGCTGAGGAGAGGGCTGCCCTGGCCGATAAGAGGGCTCTCCAGGCTGAGGAGAAGACTATTCAGGCTGAGAACGATTTGGAAGATGGCCTTGCGGATGCTGACAAGAGTCTAAAGATTGGCCTAGCCGACGCCTTTATTGATGGCTATGAGGAACTTCGCGGGCAGATTTCTACTGCCTTCCCCGACATTGATTTTTCAGGCTTTGTGCCGTCTGCGGCGCTTGATACCGGCCATGGGAGCTCTGATGATTCTGAGGGAGATGATGATGCTGAAGACGAGGGGGATAGTGGTGAGGGTGATTAGGGGCAGGGTGATTTGCTGTATATATTTGTTTTTTTGAATAGCCTGACTCTTGAAGAGGCAATTAGTAGCCTAACTTTTGGAAATATAAATGCATTTTGATTTTTCACAAAATGTAACGCTTTATTCATGCCATTAAAAAAAAAAACAATATATACATTAAAAAGAAAACAATAAATCAGCACGAGCCCCACGCCCTACTTGCTTTGACCCCTTAGAACATCATTGATAGTACCTCTTCAAATGCTCCGCATTCCATGGATGGAGTAGGACCTTTCCTTCTGCACTACGGATTTTGTAGGTGCCCGGCCTTACTACTTCTGTTATGACGTATGGTCCTTCCCAGTTTGGCCCTAGCTTTCCTTCCCGAGAGTCCTTTGTGGCGAGGATTACCTTTTTTAGCACTAGGTCTCCTGCTTGGAAAGAACGAGGCTTCACCCTCGAATTGTAATACCTTGTCATTCGCCGCTTATATTCTGCATTGCGGACCGCGGCCATCTCCCTTGCCTCCTCTAACAAATCGAGGTTGATGCGGAGTCCTTCCTCATTGGTGGCGGGGTCATGAAGTTCAACCCGTGAAGAGTGCGTCCCTATTTCGACTGGGATGACTGCCTCAGTGCCGAAAGCTAAAGAGAAAGGAGTCTCGCCAGTGGAAGCTCTCGGTGTAGTTCGATATGCCCATAACACCCCTGGGAGCTCGTCCGCCCAAAGGCCCTTTGCTTTTTCGAGCCTTGTCTTCAGGTTTCGAAGCACCGTCCGCACCATGACTTCTGCCTGCCCATTTGCTTGTGGGTGTGCAGGACTAGAATGTGGCTGCTTTATATGGAGGTTGGAGCAGAAAGTATTGAAGAGCTTGTTGTCAAATTGCTTACCGTTATCACTGACGATGGCATTGGGGACCCCAAAGCGACAAACTATGTTTTTCCAGACGAAATCTTGGATCTTTGAGTCTGTTATTCTTGCTAAGGATTCAGCCTCCGCCCATTTTGTGAAATAGTCGATGGCAACGACCACAAACTTGCATTGTCCTCTGCTTAACGGCAGTGGGCCCAGGATATCGATACCCCACTTGGAGAATGGCCACGGGCTTATAATTGAAGTTAGCTCCTCTGGTGGCTGCCTCGGTACAGTGGCAAAGCGCTGACATTTGTCGCATTTTTTGGTGAATTCTTTGGCGTCCTTCACCATGGTAGGCCAAAAGAATCCCTGCCTTAATGTTTTGTGGGCGAGGGAGCGTCCTCCAGAGTGGTTCCCACAAATTCCTTCGTGAATTTCACGAAGGGCATAATCAGCTTCTTCAGGTGAGAGGCAGCGCAACAATGGTAAGCAGAAGCCTTTCTTGTATAGCGCATCCTGCAGGAGAGTAAACTTGGAAGCCCTCATTCTGAGCTTTCTCGCCTGGATGGGGTCTTCTGGCTCCGTGCCCCCTTGGAAGAAAGCTCTTATTGGAGTCATCCAATTTGCTTCGTCCGCTGCACAGTGGACGTCTGCCACATTCAACTTGCTCGGCTGTAATTGGTGCCCAATGAGTGTTGGTTCGGCGGAGGAGACCTTCAATGATGAGGCGAGTCTGGCGAGCGCGTCTGCAGCGACATTTTCCCCTCTTGGGATGTGAGAGATCAGGAAAGATTGGAAACGTTGGATCAGTCGTTTCACCATGCTGAGATAATCTTGCATTCTTGCTTCCTTCGCCTCAAACTCTCCATTCACTTGATTGACCACCAGTTGGGAATCACTGAAAGCAAGAAGGGACTGGGCGCCCATTTCGATAGCCAATCTTAGGCCAGAGAGGAGGGCCTCATATTCCGCTTCGTTGTTAGAGGCAACGAAGTGGAGCTTCACAGCATACTTGATGGGCGTACCATCAGGGCTAATTAAGATGAAACCTGCCCCGCTTCCTTCGCTGGTTGCCGAACCATCAACATATAACTCCCATGTAGGGTTTGGCGAGAGAACTGGACTACCTGGCTGAGGTTGGACCGGGGGTTCTCTGTCATCAAGTGTTGGGGTCCCACCTGATAGGGCATCCTGGGCTCCCGAATGGAGTTGTACTTTCAAGGGGTCATGGGCGCCCGAAAGGAGTTGGGCTCCCAAAGGGCCCTGGGCGCCCAGGGAGGGAGTATCCTGGCCTTGGGCGCCCGGGAGGGAGGGATTCTCCTTGCCTTGGGCGCCCGGGGTGAGAGTTTCGTGGGCGCCCAGGGAGGGAGATGTTCCCTCGGCGCCCGGGGTAATGCCATGGAGAGGAAGCTGGGATCCCTGATCCTCCTGGGAGTCTCCTGTGTGTGGTGGATCAATTTGTGCATCTTTGGTGCATGATGGTAAGAGAGTGGCAGATTTGGTTACCTCGTCCGAGGGTGTGAGCTCAGCTACAAAGTCGGCCAAGGCTTGTGCTTTGATAGCTGCCCTTGGTTGATAATGGACATCAAACTCGCCCAGCTCTACCGCCCACTTGACTAGTCTCCCAGAAACATCCGGATTTCCCAGTACTCTTTTCAAAGGCTGATCAGTGACTACAATTACCGTATGGCCTTGAAAGTAATGCCGTAGTCGCCTGGCGGTCGAGATGAGGGCGAGCGCCAGCTTTTCCAACTCCGAATATCTGGATTCTGCCCCCCGATATGCTCTGCTGACATAATAGATGGGTTTCTGAACCCCATCTTGATTTCTGATAAGAACAGAGCTAACTGCCGAAGGCGAAGCAGATAGATATAAGTATAACACCTCGCCAGGTGTAGCATGAGAGAGGAGAGGGGGGGTGACCAAGTAGGCTTTAAGCTTCTGGAATGCCTCCTCAGCCTCGGGTCCCCACTCAAAAGCTTTCCGGAGAATTTTGAAAAAGGGTAGGCACTTATCTGCAGACTTGGAAACAAATCTGTTCAGTGCCGCAACTCTTCCGTTGAGGCGTTGTAGCTCCTTGGTGGAAGTGGGCGACCTCATGTCGAGTATGGCTTTGATTTTGTCGGGGTTTGCCTCAATTCCCCGTTGGTTCACCATAAAGCCCAAGAACTTTCCCGATCCAACGTCGAAAGCACACTTCTCAGGATTTAGCTTCATGCGATAGAGCTTAAGGACATCGAAAGTCTCTTGCAGATGATCAATGTGATCTGCAGAGCCGAGACTCTTTACCAACATGTCGTCGACATAGACCTCCATGGTTCGCCCAATCTGAGAGTGAAACATCTTGTTTACTAGGCGTTGGTAGGTCGCACCTGCATTTTTCAACCCGAAGGGCATGACCCTGTAGCAATAGGTCCCATTCGGGGTGATGAAAGACGTCTTCTCCTGATCAGGGGGGTGCATGCTGATCTGATTGTATCCGGAGTAGGCATCCAAGAAAGAGAGCAGCTCATGCCCTGCAGTGGCGTCGATGAGGAGATCTATCCTTGGTAATGGATAGCTGTCCTTCGGACATGCCTTGTTAAGTTCCGTGAAATCGACGCACAGGCGCCATTTCCCGCTCGCCTTTGTCACCATCACGACATTTGAGAGCCATTCAGGATATGCTACCTCCCTGACTGCCCCACTCTCTATTAGCTTCTCGACCTCCCCGTGCATTGCTTGGGCCCTTTCAGCGGAGGCACCCCTTAGCTTTTGTCGGACGGGCTTGTGGCATTGGTCGACATTGAGGCGGTGAGTTACGACTTCGGGATCAACCCCCTCTAGATCCGCATGTGACCATGCGAAGATGTCCATGTTACTTCTCAGGAAATTTGTCAGCTTGACAATCAGATCTTCAGAGAGAGAAGAGCCAATGTATGCTCTTCTGTTAGGGAAATCTTCATCCAAGACCACAGGGGTGAGTGCTTCAACTGGTTCTCCCCTCTCTGTAGTGGCCTCGTCTCTCGGGTCCAAGACTTCAACTTGCAACGCCTCCTGCGTTTTCTTGAACTTCATCGAGGAGACGTAGCATGCTCTAGCTGCTACTTGATCTCCCCTTACCTCCCCGACTCCGTTCGGGGTTGGAAAGCGGAGGATAAGATGGTAAGTGGAGGGGACGGCTCTTAACGCATTAAGAGTAGGTCGTCCCAGTATGATATTATATGCAGAGGGGCAATCTATTACCAAGAAGTTGACCATTGTAGTGGAACTTCGAGGTGCTGCCCCAGCAGTGACTGGCAATGTGATTGCCCCTAGGGGATATACTTTTTCCCCTGAAAAGCCAATGAGGGGGAATTTGACTGATTGCAGTCTTTCCCGGCCCAGTTTCAGCTTATCCAAAGCTTCTACAAATAAAATGTCTGCAGAGCTACCGCTATCAACCAAAATTCTGTGTACCTGAAAATTGGCGACGGTTAGAGTGAGCACCAAAGGATCGTCATGGGGGCGCTGTATTCCTTCTAAATCCTTATCTGAAAAGGATATGACTTCATCAGCTTCGTGCCTTGGCGCCTTGGATGGTCGTGGCTCCTCAGGATGCCTTGCTTTTCTGGCATGAGCCTTCATGGCAGAGAACGACTCTGCCATTCCTCCTGAGATGGTTCGGATTTCTCCGATGGGTTGCTGGTCTTCCGGAATACGAGGTGGTGGCGGTGGAAGTGCTTGCCCCCTACCCGCAATGTATTGGCGCAGGTGGCCATGCTGGATGAGGTCCTCAATCTGGCGCTTGAGTTCATAACAATTGTCAGTATCATGGCCATGGTCACGATGGAAGCGACAGTACTTGTTTGGGTTCCTCTTATTTGGAGGAGACTTCATCTTCCCTGGCCATTTTATGGCGGGGTCATCTTGTATTTGAAACAAGATGTGCTCTACCGTAGCTGTGAGGGGGGTGAACACTTGCCTTTCTCTTAGAGGGGCGGGACCGAGTCGGTCTCTAGCAGGTATCCTTTCTGTCCTGCTCCGTTTATTGCTTGTTTCCCTCTTTTCGTCTCTTTCACGCTCCTTCCCTTTGTCTGCAGGTCTGGATGACTCTCCTCGCCTGGCTCTTGTGATGTCCTCTGCATTCATGTACTTCTGCGCTTTTGCCAGTAATTCCGGGAAGCTTTTTGGCGGGCGCTTCATCACAGAAAAGAGGAAACTCGAGGAGCGAAGGCCGCCCAGAAAGGCTGTCATGGACACCTTGTCGTCGGGCTCCTCAACTTGAAGTACCTCCTCGTTAAAACGAGTGAGGTAGCTCCTGAGGCTCTCGTTCTTGTCCTGCTTTATGCTAAGCAGGTGTGTGGCTGGCTTCTGATGTCGGCGCCCACCAATGAAGTGAGAGACAAAGGACTTGCTTAACTCCCCAAAGGTAGCTATGGATGCTGGGGGGAGATTGGCGAACCATTGCCGCGCGGAGCCCTTCAACGTGGTTGGGAACGCTCTGCACATGATCTGGTCGGGTACATTGTGCAGCTGCATCCTGCTTTTGTAGGTCTCCAGATGGTCCAATGGATCCCTCCTTCCATCAAATGTCTCCATGGCCGGCATTTTGAATCTTCGGGGGAGTGGGTGGCCTACCACGTCGGGCTCAAATGGTGTATCCGTCCGCCCGACAAGGTAATCCACTGTCTCTGGTGCTTGGGCCTTCATGGCGTTGAAGACATCGCCAAGTTGATTCTGCATCTCCTTGATTTTCTCCTCCCAATGATTATGAGGTTCTCTAGAAGGACCAGGGAGATAACTCTCGTCCCCTACACTGTTATTCTCACTTTCCTCCTCTTGGAAGTGAGGATCTACATCATAGGACCCACCGAACTGGGCTCCACTTGGAGGAGGTGGAGGTACCGCATGGTAGGCGTGGCCTTGAGAATCAACCAAAAGTACCCCGGGAGGGGGGTCTAATGGAGCGCCAGCAGAGACGTCCTGAGCGCGATGGAGACGGGTGCCTCTGGGAACCCCACGCCCCTGGGCGCCATAAGGATGGGCGCCCAGATGATGCATCGTGGGTTGGGCGCCCCTGGCAGCCCCTCTCCCCTGGGCGCCATGTGTGTGGGCGCCCGGGAGAGGTGCTGTAGGCTGGGCGCCCATGAGGCTCTTGCCTCCATGTGGATGGGCGCCCAGGTGATGGCGAAGTGCTTCATTCCGCGAGGCGGCGGGGCCTCTTGGGTGTGTCGTCTCCGGAATTCCATCCAACTGCGCTCCTCCTTGCCCCGCGAGCATGAGTTGGAGGATTTGCTGGTTCTGAGCCACCAGCTGCTGCATTGTCTCCATCATTTGCTGAGGAGAGGGAGCGGGAGTAGTAGTAGTTGAGATAGGATTACTTGGCGGAGGTGCAGTGTCTCCCCGCCTGGGAGAGTTTTGCTGTCTTGAAGGTCCTGGACCTCCAGCGTGGAGAGAGCTGTCCTCTTGTCTCCCTGACCTCGTACTGATCACCATGACTCTTTGAATATTTGAAATTTCTCTTTCCCACAGACGGCGCCAAACTGATGATGCCAAAATGCGATATTTCGGACACCACCGGTCAAGTAATTAATGCGAGTGCAATAAATGAAGAGAGAGAGAATTATAGTGGTTCGATCAAGAATGACCTACGTCCACTTGCAAATGAGAGATTCTCTGATTTTCAAGATGGTTACAGGTGAGACAGAGGGAAGAGATTGAATTTAAAAATTGATCCTGTCCTTCATGGATTGAGGGACCAGCCCTTTATAATCGTCCCCTAACAGATGGGGACGACGCTTCAGCGATCGTGGCGGAGTCGGTTTGACTGCCTGCACGACTTGAACTGCCCTCAATGGACGCCCACGACTTGACGGTTCCCCTGCGACCGGGTAAAGGGAGTTTAGAGGGTGACCGCTTTGTAGGATGACGTGGCTGCACTTGGATTCTTCATGGGTTTGGATCCGGATTCACCGCGGACTGGGTTGTCTGGACCCGACCCATTAACCTGGACCGGGTCACTTGGACCTGACTCGTCACATGTCACTTGATTGACTCAATTATTTCATTCATTTGACTACCTGAAGCATATTTTTATGTTTTAACAAATCCTTATTGGTCTATTGAGTTGGTCATTTTGGACATCCTCGAGTGTGCTAGGTCTTCTTGTTTGGTTTGAGATTAGTTATGTGGCTAAAAATTTGAATAAATTGGCCACATTATCTTGGCAAAATTGGGACCAAAGATTTTGATGAGGTTTTGTGGTTCGCTGAGCTCCTTGATTGGCTGTAGGTGTTTCAATGTTTTTTTTTTCCTTTTCTTTTTGGTACTCAAACACCCACTCACGTTACTCACCTAACTCCCTCACCACATAGGGATATAGCTATGGATTGGTCCTTGTTCTTTTCTCTTGAAGGGATCGATCCCTTGTTGTTGTGTTCTAAGTTTTTTTAGTAATGGAAGCTTCTTTTGAGAATAAAGGGATAGCATAGTGGTTGGGAGTTTCATTTGATGAGTCAGGCCCAAATGACCCAACAAGTGATGGTGAGTCAGGTCCATGTGATCCGGTCCAAGCCCAAGTGACCCATTCCAGGATGATGGGTCAGGCCAAAGTAACTCGATCCGTGATCTGTTTAGTCCGTTGAGATCCGAGGCTTGCTTCACGAAGCCTCGCCACGTCAAGGATACCACGTCGCTTCGGAAGAAGTCCTCTCCTTACCCGCTTTTACCAATTCGTGCGGAGAAGATCTCACCTGCCTCCACCTGCCTCGTCCCTCGAGGGCAGCTCTAAAGCTCCAAAGAGACGTTGCATTAAAGTCATCCCCATCTGTTAGGGGAAGACTACAAATAGGAGAGCCCTCTCATCACTTGAGGGGCAATTAATATCTTTAACTTTTTCCTAAGCTTGTAACTCTTTTACGCTCATCAAAGATCACCAGACAATCCCTGCCTTTATGAAGTGGATGTAGGTCACACAGACCGAACTACTATAAATTTCCATTCTCTCTCTCATTTACTTACCGCATTTACTACTGCATTTATTACTTGACCGATGGTGTCCGAAACATATTTTTGGCATCATCAGTTTGGCGCCGTCTGTGGGAACTGAACAAAAGTTCTCATCCTTTTTTCAAAATTATGGTGATCACCACTAGATCGACAAGACGAGCAGAGGGCGAGGGTAACCCTCCACCAATTAATCCTACCCCGAATGCTCCTGCTCCCACTCCTCAGTAGATGTTGGAGACCATGCAACAGCTGGTAGCCCAAAACCAACAGATCTTACAACTCGTGCTAGCAGGGCAAGGAGGAGCACAATTTGGAGGAGTACCACAAGGAGCATCGCGCCAGGGACTTCCAAGAGCTCCACGCCGGGGAGCTCCCCATCTGGGCGCCCATCCTTAGGGCGGCGCCCAGGGAGTTCCCCAGGGCGCCCATCCTCCGGGCGGCGCCCAGGGAGCTCCCCATCTGGGCGCCCATCCTCAGGGCGGCGCCCAGGGAGTTCCCCAGGGCGCCCATCCTCTGGGCGGCGCCCAGGGAGTTCCCCAGGGCGCCCAGGGAGTTCCCCAAGGAGTTCCCCAGGGCGCCCCTTATGGAGTTCCCGTGGAGCCCAGCTTGGAGGACCCCTACCTCCCGAGGGAGCGAATCATGGAGGGCTTCCACCTCCTCCCTCTTCTTCTAATGGAGAGGATCCTCATTTCCAAGAAGGGGAGAGTGAAAACCAAAGCATGGAGGAGGGAAGTTATTTTCATGACCCATCCAGGAAAGCTCCCAATCCCTGGGACGAAAAGATCAAGGAGATGCAGAACCAGCTGGCAGACTTCTACAACGCCATAAAGGCGCAGGCACCAGAGACTGTATATCACCTAGTCGGGCGAACGGACACACCGTTCAAACCTGATGTGGCAAACTACCCACTTCCCCGGAAGTTCAAGATGCCGTCCATGGAGACCTTTGATGGAAGAAAAGATCCATTGGACTACCTGGAGACGTACAAAATGAAAATGCAGCTGCATAATATCCTCGATGAGATTATGTGCAGGGCATTCCCAACCACACTGAAGGGTTCTGCCCGCCTGTGGTTTGCCAGTCTCGCCCCAGCCTCCATTGCCACCTTTGGGGAGTTGAGTAAGTCTTTTGTGTCACACTTTATTGGAGGGCACCGCCACCAGAAGCCTGCCACACACCTGCTCAGCATAAAGCAAGACAAAAACGAGAGCCTCAGAGCTACCTCACTCGTTTTAACGAGGAGGTACTTCAAGTCGAAGAACCCGACGATAAGGTGTCCACTACAGCCTTCGTCGGAGGTCTCCGCACATTGAGCTTCCTTTTCTCAATGATGAAACACCCGCCAAAAAACATGCCGGAGCTACTAGCAAAGGCTTAGAAGTATATAAATGCTGAAGATACCACAAGGGCCAGGCGAGGGGAGTCCTCCAGAGCAGTCGACAACGGGAAGGGGCGAGACAGAGAAGAAAGGAAGGATACAAGCAACAAGCGAAGCAGGACAGGGAGGCTATCTGTCAGAGACCAACTCGGTCCTGCTCCGCAGAGAGACAGACAAGCATTCACTCCTCGCAATGCAGTGGTTGAACACATTACCAGGGAACGCGGAACTGTTGAAGAGGTATTACCAGTAATACCGTAAGAGAATCAAAGTAGTGAGGGTTTGGGGGCTTGATTTTTTCAACTTTGTTTGGATTAAAGTTGTTTAGCACTAAACAATGGATTAATAAATTTTATTAGTGCTACAAATTGTTTTAAAAAAGTCCCCTGCCCTCTAATCACTCTCAAAGTTGTCCTCGGCATCACCATCATCATCGACATCATCAGAGCTGCCACGCCTTAGTCGGCACGAAGCCTAAGAGGTCAATATCTGGGAAAACAGTTCTCTCATGTACTGCCCCAATCACTGTCTCTACAACGGTCTCTCTGAGCATCACCCTCTCACGGGTCTGTAGAAGCTCAGCCTCATTGAGCGAAGCCCTCTCGCGGGTCTTCAGAAGCTCACCTCATTGAGCGAAGACCTCTCGCGGGTTTTCAGAAGCTCACCTCATTGAGCGAAGCCCTCTCGCGGGTCTTCAGAAGCTCACCTCATTGAGCGAAGCCCTCTCGCGGGTCTTCAGAAGCTCACCTCATTGAGCGAAGCCCTCTCGCCATCTCAAGGTCCTTCACAAGCTCAGCCTCTGCCTTGGCCGCCCTCTCTTAGGCTGCTAATAGTTGGGTCTCAAGCCTGGTCGTCCTCTCGCGGGCCACCGTAAGATCAACCTCGGAAGCCCTTCTAGCAGCTTCAAGAGCAATAATCTTTCCTTGAGCAGCAGAAAGCTCCGTTTGCACAGTCTCATTATCCTGTTTCAGCTGACTATGAGATCGGGCCTTGACAACAAACAGACGGATGCAGTGGAGGCCTGAAAAAGAGGAATAAAGGAAATGAGATAACACATATAAAATGAAAGTATGGAGAAAAGGGGAATAATATACCTTTACCTGAGCCAGACATTCCAGAAATATGTTTATAAGCCCCTCGGTGCCCAAAACATTAATCCGCGCCAACCTGGGCGGCGCCCGGGGAGATGTTGTATTTGTATCTCTCTGCTTCCCCCTCAGCAGTCAGCTCTGTCCTCATCAGGAATCATGATGAGGTGCAAAAGCCCATCTATTATGTGAGCAGAGCATACAGAGGGGCAGAATTCAAACACTCGGAGTTGGAGAAGCCGGCGCTCACCCTCATCTTGACGGCAAGGCGCCTACGGCATTATTTTCAGATCCATACTATTGTTGTAATTACTAATCAGCCTTTAAGAGAGTATTGGGAAAGCCGGATGTGTCCGGAAGATTGGTTAAGTGGGCAGTCGAATTGGGTGAGTTCGATGTCCAGTACCAACCAAGGGCGGCTATCAAAGCACTGGCCGACTTTGTGGCCGAATTTACAGCCCCAGAGGGGTATCAAATGAGCCCACCAAGCTCTAAGTCAAGTTTCCACCCGACGAGGGCATCCAAGAAGGCACCCAGACTCGCCAGGCTCCCCGGGCGCCCAGGCCCTCACTCCCCCGAGCGCCCAGGCCCTCACTCCCCCGGGCGCCCAAGTCCCCCGGGCGCCCAGGCCCTCACTCCCCCGGGCGCCCAGGCCCTTCACCCAAGTCCCCCGGGCGCCCAGGCCTTCACTCCCCCTGGCACCCAAGTCCCCCGGGCGCCCAGGCCTTCACTCCTCCGGGCGCCCAAGTCCCCTGGGCGCCCAGGCCTTCACTCCCCCGGGCGCCCATCTCTCCTGGGCGCCCAGGCTTCTCCGGGTTCCGAAGCACCCTCGGGCGCCTAGGCTCCCCCGGGTGCCCAAGCTCGCCCAGACCATAATGAAACCAGAAGAGAGGAAAAAGACTTTCGAGGGAGAAGAGACCTGAATCTACCAATGCCCCCCTTTCAATAATTATTTGTGCACGGGGCATTGAGGGGCAAATGATGAGTCAGGCCCAAATGACCCAACAAGTGATGGTGAGTTAGGTCCAGGTGATCCGGTCCAAGCCCAAGTGACCCATTCCAGGATGATGGGTCAGGCCAAAGTAACTCGATCCATGATCTGTTTAGTCCGTTGAGATCCGAGGCTTGCTTCACGAAGCCTCGCCACGTCAAGGATACCACATCGCTTCGGAAGAAGTCCTCTCCTTACCCGCTTTTACCAATTCGTGCGGAGAAGATCTCACCTGCCTCCACCTGCCTCGTCCCTCGAGGGCAGCTCTAAGGCTCCAAAGAGACGTTGCATTAAAGTCGTCCCCATCTGTTAGGGGAAGACTACAAATAGGAGAGCCCTCTCATCACTTGAGGGGCAATTAATATCTTTAACTTTTTCCTAAGCTTGTAACCCTTTTACGCTCATAAAAAATCACCAGACAATCCCTGCCTTTATGAAGTGGATGTAGGTCACACAGACCGAACCACTATAAATTTCCTTTCTCTCTCTCATTTATTTACCGCATTTATTACCGCATTTATTACTACATTTATTACTTGACCGGTGGTGTCCGAAACATATTTTTGGCATCATCATCATTTTCTCCTAATTACCGAGGGCTTGATCTTTGAGTTCTCTCTCATATGTTTGCAGAAAGTAGTCTCCTTCCCTGCATATGCAGGTGGATGTCTTCCCTCTAGTGTGTGCTGGGTGCACTCTTGCATCAATCGGGTCTCTCAAGGGTCCCGCCATCTTGGCTATTACAAAAAAAGGGTATTTCATCATACGATGTGTCCTAAGATGTAACTTTTGCATGCCTCATACGTGTTACATTTTAAAAACTCTAGTAGAACAACTTCTACAACAAAGGATGGTGAGAAGATGATAAATTTGCCCTTGTATTGACCTTGGTAGGATATCACACATATTCACCTTTTTTCCTAACTAAAAAAATTTCCTTCTCTCTGCATTGGTGAGTAAGCAGGATTTTGTGCATAGGATATCGCATAATAGAAGGGCAAAATTATTAACTTTGCACCATCCTTTATTGTATGAAATGTAGGGGTTTTTCAAATATTAACACCTATGAGGAAAAAACTCATATCTTATGGCACCAATACTCTCAAAATAAAAAAAAGAAAAAAAAAGAAGTTTCTTTTAACATAAAAAAAAAAGAATCCTTTTCGAAGGCCCTTTTCAAATGTTCTTGGCATTAGTTCCATTGTCATTTATCTTCCAAAGTCACTTTTTCCTGTTTTTATCGTTCCATTACAATTTCTTCGTGCGTAAGATAACACTAGTGTGAAAGCCCTTGCAATGGATGGTTAAATATCGTCCAAATGAAATAGTTAATTAATATTGATATTTAAATTAATTAGCAACTCAGAAAAAGGGACAAAAATCATTCAATTGATATTTAATAAAAATGAGAAAGCCTTGTGCGATGCACGGTTAAGTCCCGCATAAACTGATTTATATGTTAAAACTAATATCTAAAATAAATAAAAATTAATAAAAAGGTTAAGGCACAGTACCCAAAATTAGTTTAGCCCAGATCAAACACTGATTTTATTCAATAACCCAAAAGGCACACACCCAATTAAATTGCCAGAAGTATTAACCTGTGCATCCGCCATAATTAAAAAAGAGGTTAAAACTTGAGTTTTAATACTCTATTATGGTTTTATGGCTATATCACAAGTCTCGAAAACCAAACTAACCAATATATACCATAATGTTATAATAATAGAAGAGCATATGCACGAAATTAACCAAAAGCCATATGAGAAAGCCCAACCAAGTTCTTTTACAACACTTTAAAGAGAATTCAAAAATATGGAATTGCCCTTAAAATGAATTTTGCATTTTTGCTCATTTTGAATACTATATAAAAACTTGAAAATCACCTTAATTTATTGAGTTGGAAGGCATCCCTTAAAATTGGGTTACATCTACACAAATGGGCCAAGAGACACATCTTATTGAAAAGACACAAATGTATTTTTGAAAAGACTTAAAACTTAAAATCTCTTTAAAGTTGAGAAACCGTTGGGAAAAGTTAAACTCATTTTCAAACCTCCAAAACCCATGTCACTAGTTGTGTCGAAACTGAAATCCAGTTGCATCCAAATTGAATCCCATAAACATAATTGAAACTCAAAAACTGAAACGCATCTCTTTCCTTAAACTCAAAAACAAAAACGCATCTCTTTCCTTAAACCCTCTTTTAAAGGCAATAAAAGATGACCTTCTTGAATCCTCTTTCAACATCTCTTTAGAACAATGAAAAAAAAAAACTGAAATGCAGAAAAAAAAAATTCAAAACTGAAACGGCAAGATCTCTATGAAGAGACCCATAATGAAATTAAGTATTAATTAAATAATAATAATAATAATAATAAGGGAAAATTTCAAAAAAGGCTCAAATCCTCCTCAAATTTCAAATCCCTTGTGTGCTTAGATCCCTTGTTGTTGTCGTGCTTAGGATCCTTGTAATGTGTGTGCTCTTATTATTGTGTGAATAGTTGATTGTTGCTTCTTAGATAGCCCAATGTCTCATTTAGGAGTGAGGGGTATGTAATACCCCGAGTTGTCCTTTTTAGAGTCGAGAACTGTGAGACATCCCGAGATAGTTCTTTACGAGTGAGGGGTGTGTGACACCCAAAGTTATCCTTTAGGAGTTCAAGGTGAATGATACCTTAGTTAACCTTTTAAGTTAGGAGTGTGAAGCTGAGAAACCCCGAGTTATCCTTCTTTTGGATGTGAGAGGTGTGTGGCATCTCGAGTCAACCCTTTTAGAGTTAGAAGAGTAAGACACCCAGAGTTAGTTCTATTAGAAGTGATGAGTGCGAGACACTCTGAGTCAGATCTTTAGGAGCAAGCTGTGAAACACCCCGGGTTGTTCCTTAGGAGTGAGGGTTGTACAACACCCTTAGTCAGTCCTTTTAGAATTAGAGGTATGAGACACCTCTAACTAGTTTTTAGAAGTAAGGAGAGTGAGATAACCCCATAGTTGACCTTTGTAATTAGGAGTGTGATACACCCTAGTGTTCATTTTGAGTTTGAGATGTGGGACACCCATAGTCAGTTCTAGGAGTGAGGGGTGTGCGACACCCCTAGTCGGCCTTATTGGAGTTAAGAGTGTGAGATGCCCCGAACTGAGTAGAGTTGGGTAGCCGACCTTGATTAGAGAACTAGAATGTTAGATGTCCAGATCCCACCGACCTATTAGTTGAGGTCTAGTATTCTAGAGTATTAGAGGGTAAACCTTATTTGTCTTGTTAGCCATTAACTAATATGCCAGAGTGTTAGAAGGTCATATACTCCTATCTTGCCAGTTATTGATTTTGACTTGTATTGCTGTTTTACTAGCTGCATATTGTAACTTGTATTGTTGTTTGTAACCTGTTTTGTTAGAGGAATAGTTCTAGTATCCCCCCTAGTTGTGACTAGCTATTCCGAGTGTTAACTGGGTAGTTTAACTCTCATTTTGCATAGTTGGTTATAGTAGAGACCTTAGAAATTTAGAAGTAGTTGTTTTGCATTTGGGACCAAATCTGTTTTAAGAGTGAGGAATGTAAGGACCCATCCGTAGAAATACCTAGGGCGACCCAATTTGACCAAGTCAACCATAGGTTATCCTATTTAATAGGTGATTAGCATGAGTAGTTAGTAATTCCCATTAATTGAGCCTAGTTTATAGGATTAAGACCCTTGTGAGATTAATATTGGTTTTCCTAGAATTAATTAGCCAATTAGAGGCCTTAGTTGTAATCTTAATTATAGATGGGCTGTCTTAAAGAGTTGTGTAATTAACCTTAGAATGACCAAACTACCCAAGGCCTAACCCATTAGCCCATGAATTATATGAGGGTACTCTAGTCTTTCATACCCCACCTTTTTCCTCCTTTTTGGAAATCCTATACCTTAAATGACCTTTGCCTTGTTTATTGTCAACCAAGTAAACATGGGCACTTTTATCATAATAAATAGCCTACCTTTATTGCCCTTAGGCTCCTTTATTCACAACCACTCATTTGAGGCTACTTTAGTAATTAAAAGTGAATACCAAAAGTACCCTAGTCCTTATCATTTATTTATATTAGTAACCAAGGACCCTTTGGTCATTCCATTTTAACCTTCCCTAAATACCCCCATCCTTATCCTAAACTTACACTAGCAAGAGAGGGCATTTTAGACTATAACCCAACCAATCCCTATAAAAAAAACCCCCTGTTATCTCTTCTTATCTCTTCCTCTCATATTCACTACAATTCCCTCCCATCTCTTTCTCTATCCCTAAGTTAGAGATGAGGGTTTCTCTCTCTAGAGACCTTAGCCCCCCAATTGCAAGAAGATAGAGCCCCATCTACATCTAGCCATCTACAAGCTTAAGAACCAACCTCATCTCCTAGATCTCTCTCCCCTTTTCAAGTAAAGGTAATCTTCATCTCCCTTTTCAATTTCCTTATAAAATAGTCTTTTCTCTTAGATTTCTCTTCCTTATGCATTTCTCTCTTTGGGAATGGGTGTAGAGATTATAGATCCAGCTATTGGGATGATCTTAGAGCTATTGGAGTGAAGCCAAGCTATTTGAGGAGCTTTCTTCCTAATTTGGAAAGTAGACATGCTTGGATTCTTTAATTAAAGTAATTAATATGCTTAGATTGTTAATTACTATTTTGAATGGATATTTAGATTGATTTCTGTGATTTCCCCACACCGCGGATTTCCCCATCTGCCAACTGTTTGATAAAATGATTGCATTGTACTCGGTCGACCGGGGGACCCTCTAGGTCGACCGGGGACGCTGCAGACTGTGTTTTCTGACTCCCAGTTAGCTGTCCACTTTCATAGAATGCCAGGTCGACCCATGGACCCATGATGACGACTTGGTACACCGTAGATGGTCATTTTCCCAGATTTGGATACTCTTATGATTTGATCATGTGTGGGCCCCGTTGACCTTCCATTTGGATTGTTTAGGATACGCTAGACACGAGTCAAGGGCAGGGCTTAACCCTGACCCGTGTAGCCACCTAAGTAGGGTCTTGGGTTGTGAAACGGAGCTTGATTCAATGGTTATGGATGTCTTATGATGCTAAATACATATAGGAGCACCAAGGATACTTAATAAGCATCTGGGACTCCGTGATCACTGTCTTAGGTGAAGTGGGACCCTGGACCTGAAGAGAGGGGCAGCGACCACTGATGGGTTTGTGATATGTGGTACTTATATTATGGAAATGGACACTAAGGGTAGCTGTTAGGTCCGAACCTTGGATGTAGGCCTCGAGAAGTATTATAAATTAGGGCATTGCACTTAGGCTCTTATCCATGACCGCGGTCCGTATTGGATGAGATGTCAGGACATGGCACTTGAAGTCCTGACCTATAATATTGGGAACATAACGGTAGATACTGATAGACGGACTGTATAATGAGATAATACTAATTAAGTGTATAGAGAAGTGGAGTTTATAAAGGGTATGCATTATTAACTATCGAGAATCACAATGATGGATTAGTTATACCCGAACTTCGTGCCTTGTACCCTTGACTATTATCATCTCATATTAAGAATAATAAGGCTATCCTGTTCAGACTGCCCCCACCTAGTGATCTGTAGGTTGTGGATGTATGATTGGTCTCCCGAGGGTTATGATACCTTCATGGACAATGATATTGTGATGTGATCGAGTACAGTAGGTACCGATGGGTGATCGGGTATCGAGACCGCTGGTATTCGGACCGGGTACATGAGTGATAAGGTAGATCTAGCACGTAAGACCAATGGCCGGGACTTGGCCGTGGCTATAGATGAGTGATGAGGTAGATCTAGCACATAAGACCAATGGCTGGGACTTGGTCGTGGCTGTGGATGAGCGTTGAGGTAGATCTAGCACGTAAGACCAATGGCTGGGACTTGGCCGTGGCTATGGATGAGCGTTGAGGTAGATCTAGCACGTAAGACCAATGGTTGGGACTTGGCTATGGCTGTGGACACTGTTGGACTCTTATATGCTCCTATTCGACGAGACAACAGCGATGGGTGACCCCCATGGTTGATGTCCATCGACAGTTGTTGGGACGACGACGACGGGCTGGCTCTGACCCCCACGCCCGTTGTACTCCAACTGTGGACGTACCTTTGTATGCTATTGTGGATGTATATTGGATGCATGATTATTATATGATGGATGTCGTGGTTTGTTGTCTTTATCTCCAACGTTGATACAGTTGAATCTGGATTCGATGGTTATGGATATGGTAAGGTTACTTCCTCAGGTTATCTACGCTATTGGTGACTCTGATGTGCTTGTATGGTTTATATGATGTCTTAATGATGAAGGCTTCTCGTATCTACCTTATATGTTGTATCAAACATCTATTATATAAATATCTCGATTATCGTTCCAGCACCACACTCCACACCATTTTTTGTTGCACTCTGATATCTTATATTATTATCGAGATACTAATCACGCAGGTACAGTTGGGATCGGGTATGATCTTCTTCCCTATCGATTAATATAATGTATTACCATCTAAACATGCCTATTTTCCTGGCTCATCGAGCCTGACCCAATATTTGGTGTTTTCAGGTATTTTCCCATCCACTTTCTTTGACTGGTAGAATTGTTTGGCGGCTGATCCGTTACCACAGAGTTCAGAGAATTATGCAGTTGGTGCATCGAGAGACGTCTATCACATAGATCTCTATTCTTTTATTTTCTTGTAGCTGGCCGTGTGGGCCTATGATTGAATAGTTAGTTTAATTACGAAAAGTACTTTGTAATCCCTTAAACTGAAATAAAATTTTACGGCTTTGTCCATTTACTTGCTCATATGAGATCCACACTTGGTTATATTATTGGATTTTCCGCATCTCTTCGGAACTTTCTCGTAGCATCTCGAGATTCGAGGCGCCCGAATTTTGCGACGTTACACCCCTGCTCTTCTTTTTCCTCCATTCATTATTTTGCCAACAACCCATTTCATCATCCCAACAAATAAACAAAGGCCAGTATGAAAACGTTGTGCTTCTTAGGGTCCGTTTGGGAAGGGCGTAAAATGGGGGGAAGGAAACAAATGGAGGGAAAATGGATGGAAAATAAAAAATGAGGGTGTTTGGGAAGGGGGGAAGGGAAAGTAGGGGAGGGGAAAGTGGGGGGAAAATGAGTGTGGGGCCCACTCCAGAATTTTTCCCTAAAAAATGGGGGGAAAATGAGGGGCAAAGAGGGGAAAATGTTTGAAATTACTAAATTGCCCTTTTGTCCAATGGAAACTTTTGCAAAAGCAAGGATAAAATGGTCTTTGTCCCTCTACCTCACAAATAAATAAAATCCTACTTTTTCACTTTTCTTCCCCCTACTTTTAACTTTCCAAACAAGAGGAGGTAAAATTAATTTTTCCTCCCCTCCCTTCCCCTTCATTTTCCTTCCCCCTCAAATTTTCCCTCCCCTCCCCTTCCCCCTTCCCAAACACAGCATTAGTTTTAGCAATGACACGCTCATATAAAAGTTGATTTAGAAGGGCGATCTGGGGTTCAAGTGGTCGAGACCCAAAAGTGAATCGTCGCTCATGATCCTCAATTCCACCTTCAGAATGATCTCCTCTCCAAAAGGTGCGGCCCACTCCTACTTGTTGGATCTTATCATCCCTATCGATTCATTAATCGATTTGGTGGTTGTGAAGTAGCCAATCTATCTGTGCATCCTACCCAAGCTAGTTGCTAATGGCTGGAGCTTTCTGTGGGGGTTTACAATCTGCTTGAGAAAACCCGACAGAATGGTCGTCTACCCAAGGCCGTCTCAAGACAATATGTGGCCCTGGCGAAAGTATAAACGAGGCCCTAGCTTCTATGTGTGACATGAGAAAACCCTCATCCCAAAAGAGCATGCGCGGTCTAAATATCCAATCCAAGCAGAAAATGCAGCCCTCAATTTAAATCCTTCTGCTAAATGAAATAACCGAAAAGAGCATAAAATCATTAATGGTGATGACAAAAACTACTGAATTATCAGAGTAATGGTTAACAATGAGAGGTCAAGAGTTATCCATATACAATTCTTTTAGGGGTTGTTTGGTTGAGAGCATTTATGTATGTAAATAACTCATATGTGAATCATTTACACACCTTCATGTTTGTTTGAGGTCATTTACGCATCACGTGCGAAACTTTGACGTGTAAATGATGTGTAAATGGGTATTATTTTCGTACTTAGATTTAATTTTCACATGTGAGTGGGTGGTAGAATGAATCGCATGTGATTTGCACATGAAACAAAACCACATCAAAGGGTGGACGGTGCGGAACAAGTGATGTTTTGTCACAATAGTGCATGGGTTCGAAACCCATCTTCCTTTTTTTTTTCATTTTTTTTATTACGCATGTCAGCATATGTTGTTTTCGTTGGCAAACATGCTCTGTTTTCATTTTCTTTTCTTTTTTGGAAAGAGCTATGTTATCATGTTAATGTTACCAATCCAATAGGCCTTTAGACATCAGATTATGATTTTTGGGAATGTGTTTTTATTTAATTAATTATGTTTAGTTACAAATTAAGCATGATTAGTTGTTAATTAGTGTTGATGAATGTGTTAGATTAATTATATGATAAGATAATATGGAATTATTGGTATCAATGAATTTCTGGAATTGTGTTGGACATTTCTTATTTTGGAGCCATATTGATTTGAAATGCCATTTTATGAAAAAAAGAGTATTTTTCTATAAAAAAGGACTTATTTGTAATTCTGATTTTATGAAAATTTCCCAATGATGGAATTTTTCGATGATTTCAGTTTCATTAGAAAACGGGTCAAATTGTGATCGATTCTCTCTTCTAGCTCGGGTTCATTTGAATTCATTTCAGATGATTCCCAGTGAGATTTGATACCTTTAAAAATGGACTTATTTTAGAATAGTAACTTTTATTGTGCTTCTGTTTCATTTATCTTCTCTGGTTTGGAGTTTGGAAATAGGGATTCGACTTTGGAAGTGGAAAGAAAACCCAACCTAGCCTCCCAGGCCTACAAAATTATGAGGCCCCCTCATGGTGAGGCCCCAACCACTTGCTTCACCTGCCTATATGGTGAGCCAACCCTGCGTCTACCGTCCGTCAACCTGTCCCCAACATGCTCGCCAATGCCTCTCACACAAATTGGATACCGCTGCCCTTGGACGAAGGCGTTGGATGATAAAGGTGATGGAGAGAAGATGGTCTTGGTGCTTTGATGGATAAGGAAGATGGGTGGGAATCAAATGGGTTGGTGTGTTTGGTTAGGGGATTGGAAGGTGAGGTTGTAGAAATGGAAGGAAAAAAGGGCATTTTGAGTATTTTCATAAAATGGAGAAGAAAATCTCCTGATCATGTATGCCTTTTTGCTGGATGTCCTGATTTGAAATCAATTTGGAAAACTTAAGCCCTGTTTTGATATATAAGTTTTTTACTCTCCTAATTTGAAATCTGAGAAAACCTTGAGCCTTATTTTGAAAATTTCCCTAATAATATTAATAATAATTTATGTAGGGATTAAATCACAAACCGTCCATATTATAGATACATTTATGTAGGGTTAGATTATGAAGAGCAATCACAAACAGAAGGAGTGCATGAAGCATGACTACTGGACATCTCGTTGCACTGCATTGGTACCCAAAGTTGATATCCAAACCGTTTACATCTATGATACTGATTAATTTGCGTGAAAACGCATCTTGCTCATCTGAGAAATTTGGTATATAATCCTAATATAAACAAATGGCACATCAGAGAAGACACTTTTTAAATAGTTTCAAAATATCTATAGTAGTTTTTTTTCTTTTCTGATTGACAATAAGTGAACAATTCAATGGCCTATTGACACTCACACAATGGTGGTTTGGTTTTGTTAGAAACATTTTCTGTATTTGAAAAAAACAGAAACATTAAATACAAAACTTAAAGATACAAAATTCTATAAAATTCAAAATTAATGAGTAAGAAATAGTTGAAAACAACACACAAACACTAACTTTGTTCAAAAGATTCCTTGCAGTTTCATCCAAGATATCCACTTCTCCTATTGCAAGAAACAGCCCAACCCCAATCACAATAAGCACTTTGAGGACCGACATCTTTTTTTGGAAAATTCAGATGAAGTGAGGATGTGTATAAGAATGTTGATATGACTTGTTCTTCTCTTGCAACAAAAAATTATTGTTCTCCCGAGCTTTCTTGCAAACAGGGCAGAGCCTAAGTGCTTTTATTCTAGAAGAAAAGATGGAGATGAAGATTTAAAGAGTTACAGGGAAAATTTGACATATTTTCAAAGATCTTTTCATTGCCGCAAAGTGATGAGAGTGGAGATCATGCGTGGGCAGGGGCGGAGCCACATGGGCCCCCCCCCAGGCTTTGGAAAAAACCCTTTAAGATGATCAAAATGGGCCCCCCCGTAGAAATTTTATCAATCCAGCCTGCCCCCCCCCCTCAATCCAACGTGATTTCCAGGAAAAGCCCATTTTCCAAAAACCTCTTCAGCCCCTTTTCCAAAACCCTATTCCCATTTGGCCATTTCTCCCTTTTCCAAAACCCAGTCCCTAAACGAAGAAGAGGAAAAACCCTGTCCGGCTGCCCCTGTCCCTAGCGATTAACGAAGAAGAAGAAGAAGAAGAAGGAGCGGCTGGGCGCCTGGGCCTCACGCTGCCTTCCCCCTCTCCCAGCCGCAGCAGCGCCGCCTTCCCCCTTTCCCAGCCACAGCACTGCAGCAGTGCCTCCGCCGCCGGCCCGCCACCGCCAGGTACACCCACCTTCCGGTCCTTCCTCCCTATATTGGTGTTTTTTGCTATTGCTTTTGGGTGGAAAGGCAGAAAATTCCTATTACACTGAATGTGATTTCCTCTTTTCCATGTTACCTTGAATAAAGAACTGAATGGATGCTTTCAAAGTATTCAAATTTCTTGTTTTTTGGGGTAAACCTAACTCATTTTTAATCATCAGGTACTACAGTGTGTTTTTTTTTTCATTTAAAGGAAATTCATTTTGCTGAGTTATAGAGATCTCTTAAAGTTGTAACAATTGAATTCTTTGTTGCTATCTACTTTGACTCATCAGGAAGTTTGTTGAATTTCTGCTATTTGGGGTTGTTGCGAGCTTGCAACTGCGTCTACGTAGGTATAGCATGATTATGGCATTTGCAATCAAAAGTGACAAACCGAGCATGTGTATTTCATCACTTTTGAAGCGTCTGGATGCAGACTAAGAATGCAGTTCTTCTCTTCACAAACACCATTGATTGTAGTTTCACAGCCTGCCAAAATCATAAAACAAACCAGTGGATTTTCCTCTCTACACCCTTTGAAAGTTGAGACAGTAAATTTATGCCTTTAAAAAGACAGGAGTCTTTACTAGCCCAGGATAACAGCGGATCAGCTGCTCCTCTCTTCTTTGACAACAATGATGCATCGAAATATCTTCCCTCTTGAGTACTCCCATGCAATAAGAATTTTGAGGACTGCTCCCAGCAAGGTCTCTCATCAATAGTTCTAAAAGGCCTAAGCTAGAGTATAAATTAATGGATATTATAGGAAACTATCACAGTATCAGGTGGTACTTCTCACCTTACAGATGACAACCACCCCTTTAAGCATCAACAAGTCACTTTTAGAAGCTAAAGCTGGTTGTGATTTTGCCTACAAGGGCCATTTTAAATGAAGAATTTAGACATTGTTATTTTTTCAAATGCTATAATGGAAAAGAGGTTTTGACCTCCCTGACAGGGAAGGTGGTAGGAGCAGAGAATATTATTTGATGTGATTTTGATTTCATACCATACTGTATTTATTTCTTCATTTGAATCTTCTGACAATGATGTTTTTATCTTCGTGGCGTAGGAAATTAGGACATCTAGACATTAATAAATTGTGATTTATGTTGAATTTTGGGAAAGAGAAAAACGTTCTTTTTCCTATCAGCACAGTAATTAGAATTAAGAGCAAACTGACTTACCATTTACCAAGGATTCAATAGCTCCTATTATGTATCACTAGATTGGGAAAAAAACTAACAAAACTTTTTGTTGAATAGTGGGGCCGACTTTTTACTGATTTGAGATTATTTGATTTTGGACATATAATAAATATGTTTTTTATTTGATTTGTAGATGGGAAAGTCATCTACAATTGATGGATTTTTTAAAAGAAAAAATCCTCAAAACTTAGAAGCTGATGCATCATTGCCGACCTCTAATGTTGAAAATTCAATTTCTGAAGATCGTCCTACAAAATCACAAAGAACTGAAATCAATGAAGTTGATATTAGTTCATTAGAGCGTGATCCATGATTGCGTCCACAGATATGGGATTATGATATTAATCTGCGTGATGAAATTCGACGGAAGTACATTAAGATTGGTCCATACCAACCTATGCTTTCAAAGTATCCGAAATCTGGATCAACAACTCATCTTCATAGCTTTCAACATTCGTAGTTCAAGCTATTTTCTTCATGGTTGGAATATTCCCCAGAGAAAGATGCTATTTTTTGTCTACCATGGTATCTTTTTAATAAGCAAACTGGGCTTGCTTCACAAAATGCATTCACTCTTACTGGATTTCAGAATTGGAAGAAAGTTAAAGATGGAAAAAATTGTGCTTTATTGAGTCATGTGGGGAAGGATCCTAACTCTCCTCATAAAGTTGCCGAGAGATCATGTGAAGACTTGATGAATCAATCTCAACACATACAGAAAGTGCTTGACAAATTCACGTCGGAAGAAATTGCAAACAATCGACTACGGCTTACGGCTTCAATTGATGCAGTCCGATGGCTTACATCTCAAGGTTGTGCTTTTAGAGGCCACGATGGAAGTCAAAGTTCAATCAATCGTGGAAATTATATTGAAATGTTGAATTTGTTGAGTTCTTATAATGAGAAAGTTGCAAGAGTTGTGTTAGATAAAGCTCTAAAAAATGCTTCTTACACATCACCAATGATCCAAAAAGAAATTCTACATATTTTTTCAACCGAAGTGAAGAAGATAATTCGTGAGGAAATTGGTGATGCAAAATTTTGTATACTTGTTGATGAAGCTCGTGATAAGTCAAAGAAGGAGTAAATGGCTATAATTTTGAGATTCGTCGACAAAGATGTCTTTGTGTGGGAGCATTTTTTTGGGCTTGTTCATGTCTCCAACACTGCACCATTGACCTTAAAAAATGAGATATATGTTGTATTGTCTTATCATAATCTCGATGTTCAGAATATTCGAGGGCAGGGATACGATGGTGCAAGCAATATGCGGGGTGAGTGGAATGGATTACAAGCTTTGATTTTGAATGATTGTCCATATGCTTGCTATGTCCATTGTTTAGCACATCGCTTGCAATTGGCATTAGTTGCAGCATCAAAAGAAGTTAATCCAATTTATCAATTTTTTACTAAATTGACTTCTATTGTCAATGTTGTTGGCGCTTCATGCAAGCGTAATGATGAGTTAAAAGTTGCTCAAGCTGCTGAAATTGCACATTTGATTGCCATTGATGAGCTCGAGAGTGGGAGAGGACTTAATCAGATTGGTTCTTTACAACGGGCAGGAGATACTCGTTGGAGTTCTCACTTGAAATCAGTTTCTAGCTTGATAAAGATGTTTAGTCCAACATGTGCAGTTCTAATTAACATCATTGAGGACGGAACTACTTTTTCTCAACGAGGAGATGCGGACGCAGCTTACGAGGCAATGACTTCATTTGAATTTTTCTTCATCTTACATCTTATGAAAGAAATCATGGAGATCACTGAATTACTTTGTAAAGCTTTGCAATGTCAATCTCAAGACATTTTAAATGCCATGCATCTTGTTTCATCTACTAAAGCACTTATCCAAAAATTGAGAGATGTTGGGTGGGATGCTTTACTTACCAATGTGAAATCATTTTGAGGCACGCAATATAGATGTCCCAGATATGAATGCTCGTTATGTTGCGAGACGAGGTCGAACCCGCCATCAACAAGATGAGTTTACAATTGAGCTTCATTGTCGAATAGAAATTTTTTATGCTGCGATTGATTCTCAATTACAAGAATTAAATGGTCGGTTTAGTGAGCATGCAGTAGAGTTGCTTATTCTTAGCTCAGCTTTGGATCCTCGAAATGCACAAGAATATTTCAGAAGAGATGATATTTGCAAGTTGGTAGACAATTTTTATCCTCAAGACTTCACAGAAAATGAGAAAATACAATTGAGAATGCAACTTCACCATTATGAGTATAATGTAGTTCGACATTCAGACTTTCAAAAATTGTCAACTGTTTCTGATCTGTGTCAATGGTTGGTAAAGACTAGAAGATCAACAGTCTACCAACTTGTTTTTAGAGTGATTGAACTTGTGCTTACTCTTTCAGTTTCTACTGCAACTACTGAACGATCATTTTCAGCCATGAATATTGTCAAAACTAGGCTTCGCAGCAAAATGGAGGATGATTTTCTCTCTAACTCTTTGATTGTGTACATTGAAAAAGAAATTGCTGAGAAGCTTAGCACATAATCAATCATAGACGATTTTTGAGATTTGAAAGAACTCGAGTTCCTTTTTGATAGATGATTGAGTTGAAATGTACTAAGAAACAATTATTTTACGACTTTTCTTTACTTATATTTTGTTAAGGCTGAATATATACTGGTTTTAATTTTTATGTAAAATTTAGTCTTGAATCGTAATATATTTTTCATGCTTGAACTTACAACTATGTCAAAAGAAAATTTAAAAATATGATAGTTACAATAATTGGTGAAATAAAAATTTATTCAAGTTTTGGCCCCCCCCCCCCCCCCCCCCCCCCCCCCCCCCCCCCCCCCCCCCCCCCCCCCCCGAGATGAAGTCTTGGCTCCGCCCTTGTGCGTGGGCCTTTCATCTTGACCTCCATGCCCTTCATTAGGGAGATAGCCTCAACACCCTTCCCTTTTATCTTCCCCCCGAGCCTCTGTATATACCTTCCATGAACTGATGAGGAGTGAAAAAAAAGGTCATGTTTGCATCTTTCACTGGACATTTACCCTACCTCATATCATTACAATAAAAACCAAACAGGGGAGATTTTGCAGACGTCTTTGAGTCTTTCTTAAAACGTTGATCAAAGAAATATACTTGCATGATCAAGATCTGGATCTACCACAACATTTTTTCCAAGCTTAATACCGGGAAGATACTTAACATTCTTCTGCATGCAAAGTAGTCAAAAAAATCAGAAAGAGAGGTGAAGGAGCATAAAAGGAAGAATAAAGTAGGGACATTTACTAAAGAAATTCCCTTAAATAGGGTAATTAAAGTTGAGACCCCCAAATCATTATAATATCAGGAAATGACCTCCAGCCCAATTCTTCCTTATTTTTTCCCATTTTACGCTGTGTTACTTGATGCCAACAAAGGGACTCAAACAAAAACACAAAAAAGAAAAAGAAAAGAAGAAACGGAAGAAGGAGAAGACGAGACCCTTCCACGTCCAGTTTCCATTTCACTTCCATTTCACCAGTCGCACTCCATGTCTCTCTCTCTCTCTTCATCGTCCTCCTTTCTTCCTCTGCATCAAAACCAAGCCCTAGGGGAAGTCCTCAGAATCTGAAGACCTAGTTTTCAAGGTAATAAATATCTACAGACTCAACTATTTCCTTCTCTTGTAAAAATAGATAGCCCTTTCTTCTCCAAGTATCTATATCATAAGCATTTCTTCTTACAATGATTTTTTCTTTTTCTAGTTGGTTGATTGGATTCAGTTTTTTGTTTTTTTTAGTTGGTTGATTGGATTTTTAGATAATACAATACAACTAATGCCTTACTCTTGCCTATGAGGAGGCTATAAGTTGTGAGCAAAGCAGTTCTTTTTCGGAGGGATGAGACCGCGGCATGGCCGGTGGCGAATCCTATTGCGACTTGTGCTTCTGTATTGGACGCAAGGTTTCCGAGCAATTTCGTTGTGGATCCTTTTCTATTTGTTTAGGTAAGCGGGGATCGGAGTGGTTACTTTTGAATTGCATGTGTTGGTGTTGTGGTTTGATCTGATTTTTTCTTATTTCTTTCGTGTGTAGTGGTTTTAAGATCTGGGGGTTGATGTTTGTGTTATGAATGAATTGAATTCTTTGAGAAAGTATGCATTTTTTTATGTGTATATTATCTACGAATTATGTTTGAGGAGCTTTTTGATTAGTCAGGGGCTAGTGATTGATCGTAGGGCCTGTTTGGATGAGAAGAAGATGAGGAGCAAGTGAAAGTAGAGAAAAAAAATTGGGGCTAGAAAGAAAATCTGCACTGACAGTTCTTTCCAGTTCAAATCTGTAGTTACAGTTCTCTAACTTGTTTTCTCCGCATCCAAATGGGGGTGATTATGTGATTTTATATCATGTTTGCTTGTTTTGTGATTTTGAATCAGCCTACTTGATTTTTTGCTGACGAAAAAAAAGAAGAAGAAACAAGAATATTTCTTTTTTTTGTTTCCTTTATTTTTGAGAGATTAAGGGGAGAGGGGACTCCAAAGGAGTATTCTGTTAGTGGTAAGCTAAATTGGATTATGGGCTTGGGTTATAAACTGTACCTGAAAAACTGTTGGATTGGTTGGAAACTGAGTCCTATGAGGATGAGATAAAGGTTTTTGAGCATGGAAAATAACGGGAGTTGATCTCTAGGGTTGGATGGGTTTGTTTGTCCCTTCTATGAAAGTTATTGGCACGGAAGAAGACTAAAGAGAGCCTTCTTAGTTCTTACTCCACTAAATCACCCAATTCGAAGGAAAATACTCCGCCTGAGTCCTCCAAAAACATAAGTATCAAAAGTCTCAGTTCCATGGCCTCTCCTCTAAGGTCTCCTAGATTCAAAACATCCCCCGTTGAAATTGTCCTTGATAGTCCTCCCTAAAAAATCCAACAAGAAACCATTCCCATGGAGTCTCCCACCAAAAAGGTACCGTTAATGGTTATTCGTGTAAAAAAGCCACCAGGGCCCATTGAAGTATGAGGGTTTTAGTACCTCCCTAAATTGGCCTAAGAATTCTGCATACAGACTGACGAAGGAAGAGACTGATCTGCTACACAAGTTCTGGGAGGACTACTACGAAAGGTATGCAATTCCTTTTTTAAGATATTGATATGATATTTTAGAGATATCAATATGATATATCTTCCTTCAGGTTTGATACATTCATTGGTGTTCCATACATGGTTATGTTGTTAAGGGTCCACTTAATGGTCTATTTGTATCCATTGATTGCCAACATATAATTAAATCCATTACCTAGGAATTTGGTAATGCATAATGTATAATCTCTGGATTCTGGAATCACATCTAAGCACTGTGGTGAATGTTAGGTTTGTGGTGAATGTTACGTTTGTGGTGGAATTATATCTAATGTTGATGTCACTCTATTATCTGAATTGATATAATTTCTAGTTCTGTGGTGAATGTCTTTGTGGTGGAATTACTGATCAATATGATTTAATATCCCTCAGGTTTGATTACCTTGCCAAGGCCTGCATTAGCCCTAATCCTGAAAGATTAAAGAGACTCCTATCAAGAGAATGGCTATGGGTATACTGCAGAATTGGTTTGATATTTATTTGAAGCTCAAGGCACCACATGCATACTTCATTGACACAAATGCTTCGGTATGACTTTCATCATATGCTCCATATACTGTGGAAAAAATCGATTAATTGTCTCTATTCAGATTAATTGTTAATACGGATTAATTATTTTGACCACATTATTTCTACAGATTCATTGGTTAAATGAGTCTTTTGCTGCTTACAACTGGAAAGAGCCAATGGATGGAGAAGGCGAATTGTTGAGAACGTTCCTTTACAAGAGAATTCACATGACTGCGGATTTTTTTTAATGGCAACTGTAGAACATGTCCTCCTCAATCTAAAGTTTGAATTCACTCAACGTGACATGATGTATTATTGATGCAAACTAGTGATTAACCAGTACAACAGACAATTAGAACTATACAAGAAAAGGATCAACAATCAACATGACGGGGGATGATGGATCTTCAATATGTGACCAATCTGAAATGACTTGTGTTGTGACATCTGATCCGACTGTTCTCCCATTGGGGTTTTTAATTATCTTTGTAATCTGAACATTTTTTGTGACTATTTGCCTATGTATTTTGGATGGTTGACATGTTAAAACTGATAGCCACTGTTGTTGGTTTCATTTTCTTCTTGTATGTTGGAAGGCTTCTAATCTAATGTGGATGGTGACAGTTATTTGTCACACTGCAGTGATGTGTTGAATAATTGATTGTGAAATATTCATCTTTAAACTTGACAATGACTGCTGGAAATGTTACCAAACAAGTTGTCCATCTAGGTGATGTGTTTAATATTTGATTGTGAAAAAGGCAAGCAATTGGCTGGATTATGTCTGGAGAAGATCCTGGGGAGGATGAGGACGGCTAATTGGCTCCCTCGATCCCATTGATGTAAATCACATTTCCAACCTGATTAAAACATGGGTTTCATGAGGGTTGAACAACCGTAGGCATAAATTTATTTGTTGATATCAACATATTGTTAGTTGACATCAACGAACACTATGTTGAATTTCGGAGCATAAATATGTGCTAACAGTATGTTTTCATTGACATCAACAAATTTATTTGTTGATGTCAATATATTGTTAGTTGACATCCACGAACACTGTGTTGAGTTTCGGAACATAAATATGTTGTTAACAGTAATTTTTCATTGACATCAACCAAAAATTTGTTGATGTCAACATATTGTTAGTTGACATCAACGAACACTGTGTTGAATTTCGGAACATAAATATGTGCTAGCAGTACGTTTTCATTGACATCAACAAATTTATTTGTTGATATCGACATACTATTAGTTGACATCAACGAATACTGTGTCTTATTTTTGAACGACATATGTGCTATCAGTGCGCTTTTCATTGATATCAATCAATTTATTTGTTGATGTCGACAAATGTTTAGTTGACATCAACAAAAACTGTGCCACATTCTGAAACTCCTTATTAAAAAGATATCCATGCAGTGATCCATTAATAGAAAATACATCAATGATCATGAAATAACATTATCCAACCATTCTATCCACCCCATTATAAAAGATAAACATTGGTCTGCTATTAAATGAAAGAGGTAGATCCACCAACATCCTTTACAAAAAATTATAGGACATCGTTTACAAAAGTGCAGCAGATAGATTATAAAAAAAAAAGACATGGTTCCATGGTTTCCACCTTTACCAAAAAAGGGGGGGGGGGGGGGGGGGGCTACAAATGCTGGAGCCACACGTATAAATAAAGCCCATTTACATTATCCCGAGACACTTTCAACATTGCATTTACATCACCATCGTTAGCTTTTTTAATCAATGTGAAGGCTTGACAGTTGTTGTGAAGGTACTGAATTTCAATGGCTTCATCGTTTTCTACCCAATTCGTTGCTTGTAATGCACCCTAGAACAATGTAGAGTACTTTGTGAAATTGCTTAGATACATCATTTTTTGTTCACCTCCCTGTACATCGGATTGGTCGTATTCCAATCAAACTCTCCATTAAAGTGGACTACAACAAACGTCTCATCCTCTGACATCCTAAAGAAACCGAAAATAAATTAACATGAGATAAGAACAAGTGACGTTTAGTAAATAAACCCCACTAGACATGGTAAGGTATTGGCGTATATCGCGGCTTTGCTCATGAGTTAGTGTTTAAGGTATCTAAAACCAGGCTTCAATTCCTAGTGTGAATAATTCAACTTCATTTCCCATTTGATTGAATTGGATTTTTGTGAGCTTCCCTATGCAGCCTCAAGCAAGCTTAGGAACAGAGCTTAAGAATGTAAAAGAATAGTTGGAAAATGATCTCATCTCCTATGTGCCCATAAAGAAAATCTCGGACAGTGAAAGCAAGCGTACAATGTTCCATGATCCATGCTCAGAACATCATGTGGAAAGAAGGATCTACTAGTGTGCAACTGTATCATTGGGTGAACTCATTGAAAATCTTGACATATAGATAAAAATGGAGACCTACTAGCCTCTTACAGGTCTCTGATTTCTAAACTGGTCTCCTTTGACTAGAAACCTGAAATTACCAAGTCGATTAGAGGATTGACTCAGGAATGCAACCCTAACCCAAACATTTTGGTTAGATATCTACTAATGCCTTTGGTTCAACTCAGGCTATCTCACATTGATTAGACCTTACCTCCTCTTGTGCAGCTTTTCTGATGTTGGTTTTCGCTTGCAAGTTGGCATTCCTAAGGCTCAAATGCAAATTGAAACCAAGAGACAAGCATCATCAAGAACAAACGTCTCAGCCGTTCCAAATCCAAACCATCAATTTTGCATACAAAATAGATCCCATAAAATGGGTTACCTATAAAAAAAAAGTTGATCTAGCAGAAAACATAAAACATCCCAAGTCACTAAATACTTTAACAAATTGAATTCGACCAAGTGGTAGTAATAATAAGTTAGCACTCTGAAGAAAAAGCTCCATATGAAATAGTTTTAAGACTCAAACCTCTGATACTGCTCCTTCCAAGATTTCAACATGTGCTGAGTAGATTCTACATGTTAGTCTGTGAGAAGTTGTGGGGCAAGAAGATCAAGCCTAAATTGTAATGATCTCAACAATGCAAGTCCATCCTGTGCAGCACCATTCAATCGTGGGAGAGAATTCGCTTCCTGTGTTCCTTTCCCGGACTTGCCACATTTCTCAATTGCTTTTACATGGTCTTGAGTTTGATTAAATGTCCGATCCCACTCCTTTTTCACCTTCTCCACAGCCTGCGAAACCTCCTCCTCCATTTCCATTTCCAGTATATGCAAATCAATCAATCATCATAACATGGCAACTTATTTATTATTTGGCTTATGTAGTTAGGGATTTGGGGTTAATGGAATTAGGGGTTTTGTGACAGAGATAGAACTCCAAGAGAGATTCAGAAAAAGAGATTCAGAAAGAGAGATCGAGAGAGAAATATGTGTACGTGGTAGGAATATGGTCAAGTCACAACAGGATTCGCCACCGGCCATGCCGCGGTCTCATCCCTCCGGAAAAGAACTGCTTTGCTTACAACTTATAGCCTCCTCATTGGCAAGGGTAAGGCATGAGTTGTATTGTATTATCTAAAAAATCCAATCAACCAACTAAAAAAACAAAAAAACTGAATCCAATCATCCAACTAAAAAAACAAAAAATCACTGTAAGAAGAAATGCCTATAATATAGAATCTTGGAGAAGAACCTTGGAGAAGAAAGGGCTATCTATTTTTACAAGAGAAGGAAAGAGTTGAGTCTGTAGAAATTTATTACCTTAAAAACTAGGTCTTTAGATTCTGAGAACTTCCCCTAGGGCTTGGGTTTTGATGCAGAGGAAAAGAAGAGGACAATGAGGAGAGAGAGAGAGAGAGACGTGGAGTGCGACTGGTGAAATGGAAGATGGAAGTGAAATGGAAACCGGACATGGAAGGGTCTCATCTTCTCCTTATTTCGTTTCTTCTTTTCTTTTTTTGTGTTTTTGTTTGAGTCCCTTTGTTGGCATCAACTAACACAGGGTAAAATGGGAAAAAATAACGAAGATTTGGGTTGGAGGTCCTTTCCTGATATTATAATGATTTGGGGATCTCAACCTTAATTACCCTTAATATTTTTTTGGTTAATGACATCTTTCTTCTGCTCTGCCTCCGCGCCCTCTTTTCTCTTCTATGCAAAAGGGGAAACAAAAGAAGGTGCCTTTTCATTATGTGATGCATTTTGTAAATGGGTTAATGTGAAACGGAAAGGGCTTCAGGAAATAGGAAACAAAAGAGATGCAATTCTTTCTCTTGAAAGGTGGAAAACAGTTGGTAAGGGTTTACAAAAAATGACCATATTCTCACTTTTATTAAGCCACGTCAGCATTCCTCTTCCTCTTCCTCTCTTTCAAATGCCTCTTTTAGAGGAAACGTCCTTTCCCTTTTTCAACACATTCATAAATACATTGAGACATGAAGCCTCAATTATGTTGTTGGGCCTAGGTTCAGCCCAATAAGGGCTTATTTTGAAGTTTATGTGTTACTAGAGGGGCAATATGGTCTTTCTAGATCTTAGCACATCTTCGTTTTGAAGCCCTATTTTTTGGTAGATAGCTAGACACCCAAGACAGAGAGAGAGTGTGCAAAAATTCGCTGGAAAAGATGCTCCGTGCAGCAATTTTCAAAACGACGATCGGAGGTCGATCCGCGGTCTGATTGGGCTGATTTTTTGTCAGCAGGTTCGTGACTCATTGATTTACATTCTGAACGGTTGATTTATGATTTGGAGCTCTCTGCATCCAGTTTCTGTGTCCGTTTCAGAGGACGTTTTTTGTGAGATCTTCACCATTTCTCTCTTGTTGCTTTTGTCATTTGCTTTATCTTCACTTATATTTTGTGGATTCCATTGTTGTTGGAGTTGAGGCGGTTTTGTACCTTGTTGGTGTTAGGTTTTGTATCTAAACATTATAGTGAAGATTTAGGTGGACTCCGAGAAAGGTCTCGTGGTTTTTATCCTTCTCTTTGAGGGAGTTTTCCACGTAACAAATTATCTTGGGTTGATTGTGGTTGATTGGTGATACTTTATTTGTGGTTTGCATATTCTTCCATTGCTTGTGTTCAATTGTTCCTCACAGGTTCACTCAAGGGGGAAAACGTGTTTGTTGTTTCCGAGCATTTCCCAACTTAGTGGTATCAGAGTGCAACGTTCGCCTTTAAGGTGTTTGATAAAATTCTTGTGTGAACAATGGAACAAAGTTCGAACAGAATGGCTAGTTTAAATGGAAGGAATTATCATGTTTGGAAGGGTATGATGGAAGACCTTCTGTATGTGAAGCGTTGGCATCTCTGGTGTTCGGTGATAACAAACCCGCCAACATGACCTATGCCGATTGGGCTCTTGAGCATAAAGTGGTGTGTGGGTTCATTCGACAGTTTGTGGATGATAATGTTTTGAATCACATTAGTAAAGAATCACATGCCGGGACTCTATGGAATAAGCTTGAGTTGTTGTATGCAAGGAAAACCGGGCAACAACAAAATGTATTTGACAAAACAATTTATGAGCTTGAAATATAAAGATGGTTAATCTATGTCTGATCATTTGAATGAGTTTCAAGGAGTGATAGATCAACTTTCAGCCATGAATGTTAAATTTGAAGATGAGTTACAAGGACTTTGGTTGCTTGGTACTCTATCGGATTCTTGGGATATCGGATTCTTGGAAAACATTTCGTATGTCATTAAGTAACTATGCTCCTGATGGTATTGTCACCATGGCATTTGCTAAGAGTGTGGTGTTTTGAATGAGGAGATAGGAGAAAATCTCAAGGTTCTGCATCCCATTTTGAAGCTTTAATGACCGAGAGTAGGGGGAGAAGTCAGACTAGAGGTCCGAAAGGTAAAAATAAGAACCGAAGCAAGTCAAGGTCATGGCAAAAGAATGTTGAGTGCCACCATTGAGGCAAGGTGGTTCATATTAAGAAAAATTGCTTCAAGCTGAAAAGAGAGAAGAAAAATGGTAGTGACAACAATGAAAAGAAGGATCATAAACAAGATGATCGGGTTGCCGCTGTCACTGAAGAACTTGTCATTGTTTGTTATGAAATAATGTGAATTTTACATGTAATTAGACAAGTTGGGTTATTGATAGTGGAGATTCACTTCATATCACCTCAAAGAAGGAGTTCTTTACTTCCTATACGCCGTGGAACTTTGGCACTTTGAAGATGGGCAATGATGGCTTAGCCGAAGTTGTAGATGTGGGAAATGTGTGCTTGGAGCTCAGTAATGGAACAAGGTTTGTTCTCAGAGATGCCAGACATGTACCGGATATTCGTCTGAATTTGATTTCGACTGGGAAGCTCGATGATGAAGGGTTTTGTAATACCTTTGATAATGGACATTGAAACTCACCGAAGGCTCATTAGTTGTGGCTAGAGGAAAGAAGGAATCTTCTTTGTATTTGATGCAGGCCAAGATTTTCAAGGGTATTTGTAATACTATGGAAGATGAGAATGCAGCTGAGTTATGGCACAAGCAACTTAGTCACATGAGTGAGAAGGGTATGGGCTTATTAGCTAAGAAGAATATACTCTCCGGAGTGATGAGTGCAAAGCTTGAGAAGTGTGTGCATTGTTTGGCAAGATAATAGAGAAGAGTTTTATTCAAAAATCGCCCTCCTTCTAAAAAATCAGATTGATTGGAATTGGTACATTCAGATGTTTGCGGTCCAATAAAACCTCTAACACTTGGTGGTGTAGCTTATTTTGTGAACTTCATTGATGACCATTCAAGAAAACTTTGGGTTTATGCCTTGAAGAAGAAGGACCAAGTGTTAGACATATTCAAGCAGTTTCAAGCTTCAGTAGAGAGACAGATAGGAAAGAAGTTGAAATGCATCCGATCAGATAATGGTGGTGAGTACATCAGACCATTTGATGAGTACTGCAGACAACAGGGTATTCGACATCAAAAGACACCTCCTAAAACACCTCAGTTGAATGGTGTGGCAAAAAGAATGAACAGAACATTGGTTGAGAGCAGAGGTGTACAAAATTAACCGCGACCCGACCCGACCCGACCCGTGGGTCAAAGGGTGGGTCACTCCACCCAGAATTTCTGTGGTTAGCCCGACCCGACCCGACCCGACCCGACCCGTGACCGTTGGTACGGGTAACGGGTCTCACGGGTCGGGTTACCGGGTGACCCGTGAACCCGTTTTTTTTTTTTTTTTTTTTTCATGTAGAAGACCAAGGATAAAAATCCAAGAGGGATGCCCACTTGTCAGGATGTGGTTTTAATTTCTCTTAGATGTAGTTCACCGACCAATTTCTAAATATTTGAGTTATTATATTGGTCTCATGTCTATGAACTCAAGGCACATGTATACTATAATATATTTAGTGCGAGGAACATTTGTTTTATTCCTATCAACAGATTAAGGTGATCTCACATGGAAAACACGGTACGTTTTGAAGCCTTATTACATTTATTTGACATCGGTTTGTTTAGATTTGTTGAATCTTGAATCTTGAATATATTGTTGATTGTATTTAATCATTTAATTGGTGACCACTGAATTAATGGTCAAGATGAGAGTGATTAATAGTTTAAATTGGACGTGGATTTCAGGTCACACCGCAACTACATTTTTTTGTACACCTCTACCCATGGTACAAAAGAAGGCCAGCAAACAACCGCAATCACTTTTTACTTTTACATCCAATCACTTTTAGTTCTCTAACAATTATCTGAAAGTTGTTTTCATAAACAATTTGGTCTTCTACATGAAAAAAAAAAAACGACCCGAACCCGACCCGTGACCCGTTGAACCCGTGACCCGACTGACCTGTGATGCAAACGGGTCGGGTTTGGGTGGGTTTTAACCCACAAAAAATTGGTCGGGTCGGGTCGAGTTTGACCCGAAATCCGCGGGTTTCGACCCGCGAACACCCCTAGTTGAGAGAGTAAGGTGCCTGATTTCAGATGCCAAATTTCCAAAATCTTTTTGGGGTGAGGCTTTGAATATAGTGGCACATGTTATTAATTTATCTCCCATTGTTGCTTTGGATGGTGATGTGCCAGACAGAGTTTGGTTTGGCAAGGATATCTCCTATGACCATTTGAGAGTATTTGGTTGCAAAGCTTTTGTTCATGTTCCAAGGAACGAGAGGTCCAAGTTGGATGCCAAGACGCGAGAATGCATTTTTCTTGGCTATGGTTCTGATGAGTGCGGCTACAGACTTTATGATCCAATTGAGAAGAAAATTGTGAGAAGTCGAGATGTAGTATTTGTTGAGAATCAGACCATAATGGATATTGAGAAGGCAAAGAAGATGATTTCCTAAGATTCTAATATACAGATTGAGATTCACTCGGTCCCATCCATGGAGTTGCAGAGATAGTTGCATGATCAAATTTATGACGGTACTCGGTATGATGTTCATGATCAGATTCAGGATTAAACTCAGAATGACCAGCAGGGTATAGATGATAGTGATGCTGTTGATGTTCAGCAACATGCACCTATCGTTCCACCAGCTACCACTTTAAGAAGGTCTATCAGAGACCGCCATCCATCCACTAGATACTCTCCTAATGAGTATGCGCTACTAACTGATGTAGGTGAGCCTGAAAGGTTTGAATAAGCAATTGAGGATGTGAACAAGAATCAATGGGTTGATGCAATGGAAGATGAGCTAAAGTCATTGCATGACAATCACACCTTTGAGTTAGTGACATTGCCTAAGGGTAAGAGAGCTTTGAAGAATCGATGGGTTTATAGATTGAAGCATGGTGAGAATACTTCACTTCCTCAATACAAAGCTAGACTGGTTGTTAAGGGTTTACAGTCAGAAAAAGAGAATTGACTATGATGAGATCTTCTCACCCGTTGTGAAAATGTCTTTAATTCGAGTTGTTTTGGGACTGGCAGCTAGTGTTGATCTTGAGGTTGAGCAAATGGATGTGAAGACTGCTTTCCTTCATGGTGATTTGGAGGAAGATATATACATGGAGCAGCCAGAGGGTTTCAAAGTGGAAGGTAAAGATAACTATGTTTGTAAGCTAAAGAAAAGTCTATATGGTTTGAAGCAGGCACCGAGACATTGGTATAGAAAGTTTGAGTCTTTTATGGGGGAGTAAGCCTCTAAGAAGACCACTTACGATCATTGTATTTTTATGAAGAAGTTCTCCGAAGATGACTTTATTATTTTATTGCTATATGTGGATGACATGCTTATAGTTGGTCAGAATGCTTTGAGGATTGAAAAGTTAAAGCAAGATTTGAGCAAGTCATTTTCAATGAAAGACTTGGCCAGCTAAGCAAATCCTTGGTATGAAGATCAGTCGCGACAGAAAGGCTAAGAGGTTTTGGTTGTCTCAAGAGAAGTACATAGAGAAAGTGCTTCAAAGGTTCAATATGGATAAAGCTAAAGTGGTAAGCACCCCTCTTGCTACACACTTTAAGCTTAGCAAAAAATAACGTCCATCAAGTAAGAAAGAGAAGGAAGACATGAAAAGAGTTCCTTATGCATCGTCCGTGGGTAGTTTGATGTATGCAATGGTTTGCACAAGGCCAGACATAGCTCATGCTATTGGAGTAGTTACTCGGTTTACTTCAAATCCAGGTAGAGAGCATTAGAATGCAGTGAAGTGGATCTTAAGATATCTCCGAGGCACTTCTAGTGTGAAACTTTCATTTGGAAGTGAGAATCCAATTGTTGTCGGGTATACTGATTCATACATGGTAGGGGATGTTAATACGAGGAAATCTACTTCAGGTTATATGATTAATTTTGTAGGAGGAGCTGTGGCTTGGCAGTCAGGATTGCAGAAATGTGTTGCCTTATCTGCAACAGAGGCACTGCAGCAACCGAAGCATGCAAGGAGTTGCTTTGGATGAAAGGGTTTACGAAGGAACTTGGTCTCACTCAAGAAAAGTATGTGTTTTTTTGTGATAGCAAAAGTGCTATACACATAAGAATAAGTATCCACTGCCTAGGATTGATGAGTTATTTGATCAACTCCAGGGCGCGGCCTACTTTTCCAAGATTGATCTTCGATCTGGATATCATCAAATTCGAATAAAAGATCAAGATGTGCGGAAGACTGCGTTTAGGACTCGTTATGACCACTATGAATTTTTAGTGATGTGGTCTAACAAATGCTCCTGCAGTTTTCATGGCTTTGATGAACAGAGTATTTGCTGCATATCTGGACCAGTTCGTCGTAGTCTTTATTGATGACATTCTGGTGTACTCAAAGTCAGAATAAGAGCATTCACGTCACTTACGGACAGCCTTGCAATTACTAAGAGATAATAAGCTATATGCAAAACTTGAGAAGTGTGAATTCTGGTTGCAGAAAGTTGCGTTTTTGGGTCACATAATTACCAGAGACGGATTGGCTGTTGATTCAGCCAAGGTTGAAGCAATTACCAATTGGCATAGTCCGAAAAATGTGTCTGAAGTTCAGAGCTTCTTAGGGTTGGCCGGCTATTACAGGAGATTTGTAAAGGACTTCTCTAAGATCGCAGCTCCGTTGACGAAGTTGACTCGGAAGGACGTTCCATTTCAATGGAATGATGCATGTGAGTCAAGTTTTCAGATTTTGAAGCAGAAGTTGATTTCAGCCCCAATCTTGGCCTTACCCGAAGGAACAGGAGGATTTGAGATTTACTCAGATGCCTCGGGTATTGGGTTGGGATGTGTATTGATGCAGAGAGGTAGGGTCATTACCTACGGTTCGCGTCAACTAAAGGAACATGAGAAGAATTATGCGATGCATGATTTGGAGCTTGCGGCAGTTGTATTTGCATTGAAGCAATGGAGACATTATTTGTACGGTGAGACTTTTGAAGTTCACTGTGATCATAAGAGCCTTCAATACTTGTTCACTCAGAGTGACATAAATATGAGACATCGTCATTGGTTAGAGCTCATCAAGGACTATGATTTTTCATTCACATATGTACCTGGGAAGGGTAATGTTGTAGCTGATCCTTTGAGTCGAAAATCTGCTGACTTGGCATCATTGGCACGTGGATGGGATCTAGTTAATGAATTCAAGGACTTGGATGTGTCCATTGAGACAGTGGACAAACGAATGATAATAGCAGCGATGTCCGTCTTCGAACCAATGCTTATTCAGCAGATCAAGGATAGACAGTTTGAAGATCCGGAATTTGTAAGGATCAAGGACAACGTTGCAGCAAGACCAGACTTTGTGTTGGTAGAAGGCATTCTATATTTTCGAAACAGATTATGTGTGCCAGCACAAGATGATTTGAAGCAAGCGATAATGTATGAAGCTCATCACACAAGATATTCTATGCACCCAGGAAGTACAAAGATGTATAGAAATCTTAAGGACAGATTTTGGTGGAACAACATGAAGCGGGAGATAGCAGGTTATGTGTCTTCCTGCTTGACTTGTCAACGTGTGAAATTTGAGCACAAGAAACCGCCCGGGTTACTTCACCCTTTGAATATTCCTAGATGGAAGTGGGAACATCTCACGATGGACTTTGTATCGGGTTTACCAAGGACAAGGAGGCAGCATGATACCGTATGGGTGATTGTTGACCGTCTTACGAAGTCCGCACATTTCCTTCCGTTTTGAAAGGATATGGGATTCAATGATATGTCTAGACTGTTTGTCAAGGAAGTGACTCGATTACATGGAACACCAGTCTCGATTGTTTCTGATCGGGATAGTCGGTTTGTTTCCTCATTTTGGCAGTCATTCCAAAACTTTATGGGTACTAGACTAAAAGAAACCGCGATTCAGATCTGGAAAACACTACCAGAAGATGCCCATGGCTGATTTAGAACATGACAGATTTTTAAAACAAATCTGATTTCAGCATATACGCAGCATAAATCAGCCATATAAATCGCATTATAACTCCACCAAATCATGATCAACAAGTGTATAATTAAAGGAGATACAAGAAGACTATTACCTTGATGATATGTAGACTTCAAATCTCTAAAATAAATGATCCAATGGGCTGAACTTAGACTTGCAATCAGCTAGCACCTTGCTGGAATTTTTCTGCAGTAAAATAGTTTTTGATCTTCTTCTCTATTTCACTTCCAAATCTGATTGGCTAAGATGGTGGGATCTTAATCTAGATTTCTAGATGAGTTTTGAGAACTTTCAATCTATGGAAAAATCTCAGACCTGAAACTCTCATCAATGAAGAAGAGAAGAAGGCTAGACATGTGGGATTTTCTCACATAGGATTGTCATAGCATATGAGATGTCTTAGATTTCCACGGTGTCTTCCTCCTTATATAGAAAACTTAAGGATACATTTAAACATATCATATACACCCATGATGGAGATTTTGAAAAAGAAAACCTATCTTTTTCTTAGTGCTCTTTTTTTCTAAACAAAACTTGTACAACCATGAGGAAGAATTTGAAAAAGAAATCCCACCTACTACTTAGTGCTCTCTTTTGTTCAAAAGGAAAACAAAGAATGCTTTCTTTAACATCAACAACCAACCAATATGGGTGTGCAACTTATTCTAATGATTTGTTTACAAAATAATTAGAATACTATAATAGTAGGATTTCTTATCCTAAGGTAAACCAATTTACCAAGTAAAGATTCCTATGTAAAAATGTAAACCTTACACAAGGGGCCCGCCTTATGGCTGGCCCACACCATGGCCCACAAGTCAAAAACTTTTCCAAAATAGTTCAACCTCATATTAGGAAACCATGCCAATCTAGGAAAGTGACTAGAGAAGGGACCAAAAGACATATTTGACCTTGGCTCCCAAAATGACCAAAAATGTCCATGCTAAACCCATAGCAACATTAAGATCATTTTAACCTTAACTCATTCCACTATAGAGTTATGGTTGAACTCCAGTGACAAATAATAATTATAAAATAAGCTCGTCATAAAATGACAGTTGTCTTCGACCTACTAAGTAAAATGATCTAAATGCCCCTCTATGTAACATCCAGGTTATCCGATGTACTATCAACCTTCTCGATTACATCTAAACCTTAGAACTTCATATCCTTAACTTAATCTTCATCCGGATATCATTCTCTTGGTCCAGGGAGCGACCCACAAGTTCAATATCCATATGGAACATCCATATACTAAGATCTTAGATTTTGATGATTAATCGAATAATTCTAAGGGGACGATCATTCCATCATTAGATGGCATAGATTCTTTATTGCATCTGCACGTCCCAACTGATCAAGCCCGAGCACCCAAAACACAGAGCTGTTGACCCATGTGAAGGATCTCACCCATAGTGAATTAAAGCACAAGAACTTGACTTCATCAATTCATCCACAAATGCTCAAGATTAAGAGCACTGGTCACTCAGTAGCATGAGGTGACTCGATCTCTCTCAGTGATAGTACTATTTTAGAGATCACACCTACAATGGTCCTGTTCAATGCATGACATATGCACTAATGAGATAAATCCGGAAAAGACCTCCCGTGACTTAGGTAAGTCACCCTGAATAGAGGAGAGTATCTCACTATAACTTACACCAAGATGAAGTGCCCAACTCCATCTCTCAGTTATGAATAAATTTATTGTTTCCAGTGTCCATGAATCAGACCTATCTGTGTGTAGCCACTACACACCTAATTCATTTACTAGAAACAATGGGCCTTACACAACCATACATATATACATGTTTATAGAGAAAAGAGTCATTCCATTAAATAGCCAGTAAATATCCAGTGACAAAAAGATGAGAGTGCAGCTAGTGGGCTTTAGAGCATACACCAATCCCAACAAACTCCCACTTGCACTAAAGATCACTATTCCCCAACCTAACACCCATAGACTCAACATGAGAAGTAAAGACTTTCTCAGTAAGAGTCTTAGTGAATGGGTCAGCTTAGTTATTTGCTGAGGCAATCTGCTCAACCACTATTTCTCCATCCTGAATGAATTCCCGGATCAAGTGGTACTTTCTCTGAATGTGCTTGCCTTTCTTGTGATTCCTGGGTTCTTTGCACTGTGCTACAGCACCAGTGTTATCGCAGTACATGACAATCGATTTTTGCACTGCAGGAACAACTCCTAATTCCAATAGGAATTTTCTGAGCCATACTGCTTCCTTTGCAGCTTCCGATGCCGCCACATACTCTGCTTCCATGGTAGAGTCAGTAGTACAGGATTGCTTGACACTCCTCCATGATATAGCCCCTCGTGACAGAGTAAAGACGTATCCTGAAGTAGACTTTCTGGCATCTATTAGATTGGAAATCAGAATCTGTATACGCCAAAGGCGTTAGATCATCTGCTCGATAGGTTAGCATATAATCTTTCGTTCTTCGTAGATACTTGAATATATGCTTAACAGCTGTCTAATGCATAGGTCCAGGGTTTGACTGATATCTGCTAACCATGCCAACGACAAAGCAAATATCGGGTTTAGTACATAACATTGCATACATGAGGCTTCCAACAGCAGACGCATATGGAACTCTCCTCATGTTCTCTATCTCTTCAGGTGTCTTTGGACATTGATCTCGAGACAGTGGTACTCCATGTCTAGAAGGTAGCAAGCCCTTCTTGGAGTCATGCATATTAAACTTGACCAATATCTTCTCAATATACGAAGATTGGGACAAGGCTAACATCTTATTCTTGCGATCTCGCAAAAGCTTGATCCCTAAGATATAGCTGGCCTCACCCAAATCCTTCATCTGAAATTGAGAGGATAACCAAACCTTTGTGGATGACAATAATCCTACATCATTTCCTATGAGTAATATGTCATCTACATACAGAACCAAAAATGCAACTGCTTATCCACTTCCTTTCTTATACACACATGGTTCATCAATATTTTGATCAAAGCCAAAAGATTTGACTGCCAGATTAAACTTGATGTTCCATGCTCTAGATGCTTGCTTAAGTCCATAAATGGACTTCTTAAGTTTACAAACCATGTTATCTTGGCCACTAGCAATAAAACCCTCTGGTTGCATCATATAGATGCATTCGTCAAGACTTCCATTAAGAAAAGCTGTCTTGACATCCATCTGCCATATCTCGTAGTCATAATGACATGCGATGGCCAAGAGAATCCTTATGGACTTAAGCATAGCCACTGGTGAAAAGGTTTCCTCATAAACGATACCCTCTTTCTGAGTATATCCTTTCGCCACCCGTCTTGCTTTGAAGGTTTCCATCTTCCCATCCACTCATCTCTTCCTCTTGTAGATCCACTTGCACCCTATTGGTTTAATCCCTTCAGGTGCATCTACAAGTTCCCAGACTTGATTGGAATACAAAGAATCCATTTCAGATTTCATCGCTTGCTGCCACATGTCAGCATCTATATCCGTTACTGCTTAATCGTAACTAGCAGGATCCTCAACCAGATCTTCGGAGTCTGTCTTAAGAGACATTCCTAGATATCTTTCTGGCTGTCTAGAAATTCTCCCACTACGACGAGGCTCCGGAGTGTTAAAAGGAATATCCTGTTCATCTACCACCTCAAGACTTGGTACAGATGTTATAGGAGATCCTAGAAGAATCTCCTCAAGGGTTTCTTTACAACTAAGCTCTTGGTACATCATACAATCATCCTCCAAGTACCTAGCATGAGTGCTGATAAGCACTTTTTGCTCCTTTAGATGATAAAAGATGCCACCTCTCGTTCCCTTAGGATACCCAATGAAGTAGCACATTTCCGATCTGGGTTCCAGCTTGGTAGCTTTATCATTCAGTACATAGGCTGGACAACCCCAAATGTGAATATGTCTTAAACTGGGTTTTCGACCTGTCCACACTTCTTGCGGTGTCCTAGGCACTGATTCAGAAGGTACCAGATTTAGAATGTATGCTGCTGCTTCTAGGGCATATCCCCAAAAAGATATAGATAGGGTTGCATGACTCATCATGGACCTTACCATATCAAGAAGGGTACGGTTTCTTCTCTCCGCTACACCATTTTGCTGGGGTGTACCCGGTGCAGACAACTGAGACACAATCCCATGTTGTGTGAGGTACTCTTTGAACTCACCCAGGAGGTACTCACCACCTCGATCAGATCGAAGGGCTTTGATATGTTTCCCTAGTTGTAACTCCGCCTCAGCCTTGAATTGCTTGAATTTATCAAACGCCTCAGACTTGCGTCGCATTAAGTACACATATCCATACCTAGAGTAATCATCAGTGAAGGTGATGAAATACTCATAACCTCCTCGAGCCGGTTTGTTCATAGGACCACACACATCAGTGTGAACCAATTCTAACAACTCTTTTGACCTTAGTCCCTTTCCAGAGAATGACCTTTTGGTCATCTTTCCCTTGAGACAAGATTCGCACTGAGGAAAAGGTTCGAAATCTAATGAGCTCAAAGGCCCATCTTCTACCAACCTCTGAATCCGTTTTAGGTTAATGTGACCCAAATGTAAGTGCCAAAGATAAGTGTCATTGGTTGAAGATACCTTCCTTTTAAGGGAAGTTGAGCTTTCTAGTTGTACATTATGCAGTGTGGGAGCCATAGGATATATATAAAATAAGTTATCATGCATTCTACCAGAACATATAACATTTTCATCTCTACTGATATCAACACCAGAATGGAAGGAAACTGAATAATTAAATTCAATGAGTTTGGAAACTGAAATTAAATTCTTCCTCATGTCCGAAACATAGAAAACATTATTTAAAACTAATATCCTATCACATGAAAAATGTAAGGAGACAACTCCTACTGCAACTGCCCAAACTTTGGTTCCAGTTCCAACTCTAAAGGCAAACTCTCCTTTCTCAAACTTTTGCATTATCTGAAACCCTTGCAATGAATTGCAGATATGATTAGTGGCTCCAGAATCTACTATCCATGAATCAGTAGAATCAACCACAAAACAGGTTTCAATGTAGTAGGAAAAAGATATACCTTTCTTAACAGAGGCTAGGAACTTGGGACAATCTTTCTTCCAATGACCTTTAAGGCCACACTCGAAGCATTTCCCTTTGGGCTTCTCACCTGTACCCCTGTCCTTCTTTTTACCAGTATTGCCCTTTTTCTGTCCCTTTCCCTTATCTTGCTTCTTCTTGAACTTCTTCCCTTTCGGGTTCAGTTTAGAGGAAGACTGGAAAAAGTGAGCTTGGGCTTTGGGCTTCATGATAGCCTCTGCCGCCTGGAGTTCTTTCATTAACTCAGATAGAGTCATGTCCATCTTGCTCATATTGAAATTGAGCTTGAACTGAGTGAAAGAGTCCGGCAGAGTTTCGAGAATCATGTCAGTTTGACTCTCTGCATCAATCTCAGCCCCTAGAATCTTAGCCACATTGAAACAATCCATCATCTTGAGCATATGCTCTCTGACAGGTGTTCCCTCGGCCATCCTAGTATTCATGATTGTCCTTATAGCAGCTTGCTTAGCTGGCCTGCTTTTGTCTGCGAACATCTCAGACAAGGACATCATGATGTCAGAAGCTGTGTCCATTTGCTCGTGCTGTGTTTGCAACACGTTGGACATGGATGCGAGCATGTAGCATTTAGCCATGCTATTCGCTTTCTTCCATTTCCTTTCAGCCTCTAGCTGGTCATTAGTAGAATCTGCATAAATCTCAGGACAGGGTTCCGACAAGACATACTTGTACTCCTCAGCAGTGAGTACTATGTCAAGATTTCTCTTCCAATCTACGTAATTAGGGCCAGTTAGTTTGTTCTCACGAAGAATACTCATCAACGGGCTAAAAGAATCCTTAGTCATCTCTTTCTGGATATGAAACGGCTTATAATTAGACAGGCTGTATATATGTAATATGCATATGGTGCTTGTTATAAAAGGAAAAACATGCACAAAACTTTTTACATTATTTAACCCCAATCATAATGTATCAGTGTTTCAACCTCCTCATAGACCCTCCATCGAAGGGATGGCCGAGCCTACAGTCACGTTGAATTAAGGCATACTTATTTGGATTATCACTATCTGGATACACATATCCAGTGGTAGTCCAATCACTGATTGGTTTGGCGTCATATGACAAATGACCCTTAACTCTTAAGGAGAGGTCATTACCGTCTTATGCCAAGTGTATAACCATCTCTTATGAAAATTTCCCAAAATGTCTATGATTAAGTCCTCCGAAGGGAAGTGACTTTTATCCATCCTAGAAGTGAACTTTAGTAAAGAGCTCCACCGAAAGGATGGCCGCTCCTACCAACACTTCATTGACATTTTATAGAAGTGATCTTTAGTAAAGAACTCCACCGAAGGGATGGCCGCTCCTACTAACACCTCATTACAAATATTCACATTAGTTCACCCATTAACCCATCAAAGCGGTCTTTAGTAAAGAACTCCACCGAAGGGATGGCCGCTCCTACTAACACCTTAATGAGATAACATGAACCGAAAATGGAAGGCCGTGGGGTCTTTCCAAAACCCCTCTCCCACTTGATTATTTATCACTAGGGTTTAAAACTTTTGACCTTTACATTGTTTACTCAAAAGCTCTTTTAAATCTAGCAAGCTTGGTTAATTAAATTTATGACTCAATGACTTGAGTCATCTTAAAAATAAATAACCTTTGCTTTAAAACATTTGAGCAAATCCCTTTAAAGAATCAAAAACCTATCTTGGGTTATGGGAACCCATAGGTAGCATCTAATTAGATTTTAGTTTAGCCTCTTTTGGAAACCAAGGGTACCAAGATAAACTAAACCCTATCCAATTTTAAACCTTAGACAAAATAGAAGGTGCTGGTCTAAGTTCCGTTTAAAAATAATTAGCCAAACTAAAAACAATCTAATATAGAAAGATGCCAATTTTAGAACTTAATGGTGGCCATGTTTCTAGGTGACAATTATAGCAATTATATAAAGCATTCAACCATGCATTCCATATATAAAAGCAAATAAAAGTATGCAATCCTTGATGGCTCCCTGCTCTTTGGACTTCAAATCCTTATCGAACTTAGGACATCAAAAATAAATCTCATCTTGCACCAAGAAGCCTTGTCTCCTCCACCACTAAGGAACCCGGTTACTAGCAACCTATCTTGCTTGAAGCTTTCTTCAAGACTAGTTGGAATAAAAGGAAAGAATTACAACTTCTTATGATTGCTAAACGCGCAATCGTACACTTTCCAACTCATGAAAAAACATCCAAATCCACATAACAATCATGCGAACCATCAAGGATGCAATATATCGCTGCAAACAAAGAGGTTAGTGCAAGCTAAACACTATGTACATCATTAAACAAATCTGGAAAATAAATTCCAGCAATGTTAATGAAACTTGCACACAACATGCATCATAAATTTCAGATTTGTTTATGAAACTTGCACACAACATGCATCATAAATTTCAGATTTGTTTATGAAACTTGCACACAACATGCATCATAAAAGAAATCTGAATATAACTTCAGTAGGGTGCCACCATGCCCATAATCAATCTAGGATCAATTAAACACAACATGGGATCATGATTTCACATGGAGTGGCTCTGATACCACTGAAAGAAACCGCGATTCAGATCTGGAAAACACTACCAGAAGATGCCCATGGCTGATTTAGAACATGACAGATTTTTAAAACAAATCTGATTTCAGCATATACGCAGCATAAATCAGCCATATAAATCGCATTATAACTCCACCGAATCATGATCAACAAGTGTATAATTAAAGGAGATACAAGAAGACTATTACCTTGATGATATGTAGACTTCAAATCTCTGAAATAAATGATCCAATGGGCTGAACTTAGACTTGCAATCAGCTAGCACCTTGCTGGAATTTTTCTGCAGTAAAATAGTTTTTGATCTTCTTCTCTATTTCACTTCCAAATCTGATTGGCTAAGATGGTGGGATCTTAATCTAGATTTCTAGATGAGTTTTGAGAACTTTCAATCTATGGAAAAATCTCAGACCTGAAACTCTCATCAATGAAGAAGAGAAGAAGGCTAGACATGTGGGATTTTCTCACATAGGATTGTCATAGCATATGAGATGTCTTAGACTTCCACGGTGTCTTCCTCCTTATATAGAAAACTTAAGGATATATTTAAACATATCATATACACCCATGATGGAGATTTTGAAAAAGAAAACCTATCTTTTTCTTAGTGCTCTTTTTTTCTAAACAAAACTTGTACAACCATGAGGAAGAATTTGAAAAAGAAATCCCACCTACTACTTAGTGCTCTCTTTTGTTCAAAAGGAAAACAAAGAATGCTTTCTTTAACATCAACAACCAACCAATATGGGTGTGCAACTTATTCTAATGATTTGTTTACAAAATAATTAGAATACTATAATAGTAGGATTTCTTATCCTAAGGTAAACCAATTTACCAAGTAAAGATTCCTATGTAAAAATGTAAACCTTACACAAGGGGCCCGCTTTATGGCTGGCCCACACCATGGCCCACAAGTCAAAAACTTTTCCAAAATAGTTCAACCTCATATTAGGAAACCATGCCAATCTAGGAAAGTGACTAGAGAAGGGACCAAAAGACATATTTGACCTTGGCTCCCAAAATGACCAAAACTGTCCATGCTAAACCCATAGCAACATTAAGATCATTTTAACCTTAACTCATTCCACTATAGAGTTATGGTTGAACTCCAGTGACAAATAATAATTATAAAATAAGCTCGTCATAAAATGACAGTTGTCTTCGACCTACTAAGTAAAATGATCTAAATGCCCCTCTATGTAACATCCATAATCAAGTCAGGTTATCCGATGTACTATCAACCTTCTCGATTATATCTAAACCTTAGAACTTCATATCCTTAACTTAATCATCATCCGGATATCATTCTCTTGGTCCAGGGAGCGACCCACAAGTTCAATATCCATATGGAACATCCATATACTAAGATCTTAGATTTTGATGATTAATCGGATAATTCTAAGGGGACGATCATTCCATCATTAGATGGCATAGATTCTTTATTGCATCTGCACGTCCTAACTGATCAAGCCCGAGCACCCAAAACACAGAGCCGTTGACCCATGTGAAGGATCTCACCCATAGTGAATTAAAGCACAAGAACTTGACTTCGTTAGTTCATCCACAAATACTCAAGATTAAAAGCACTGGTCACTCAGTAGCATGAGGTGACTTGATCTCTCTCAGTGATAGTACTATTTTCGAGATCACACCCACAATGGTCCTGTTCAATGCATGACATATGCACTAATGAGATAAATCCAGAAAAGACCTCCCGTGACTTAGGTAAGTCACCCTGAATAGAGGAGAGTATCTCACTATAACTTACACCAAGATGAAGTGCCCAACTCCATCTCTCAGTTATGAACAAATTTATTGTTTCCAGTGTCCATGAATCAGACCTATCTGTGTGTAGCCACTACACGCCTAATTCATTTACTAGAAACAATGGGCCTTACACAACCATACATATATACATGTTTATAGAGAAAAGAGTCATTCCATTAAATAGCCAGTAAATATCCAGTGACAAAAAGATGAGAGTGCAGCTAGTGGGCTTTAGGCAATACACCAATCCCAACATAGACTTCGGTTTAGCACCGCATATCACCCACAGACAGACGAACAATCTGAAATGACCATTCAGACTTTAGAAGATTTGCTTCGTGCCAGTGTTATGGATTTTGGGAGTGAATGGGATGAACACTTAGCACTGTACGAATTTCCGTACAACAATAGCTACCACTCCAGCATTGAAATGACACCCTTTGAAGCACTTTATGGTCGAAGATGTAGGACTCCAGTTAGCTGGGAGGAAGTTGGAACGAGGAGTTTCCATGGTCTTACTGTCATTGCTAAAACAGCAGAAAGGGTACAAAAGGTTCGAGATAGGTTGAAGGTAGCCAGATCAAGACAGAAGAGCTATGCTGATAACCGTCGGCGTGATCTGGAGTTTGCCATAGACGACTTGGTATTCTTGAAGGCATCTCCTATGAAAGGTACAATTCGGTTTGGACAGAAAGGCAAGCTTTCACCGAGATTTATCAGACCTTTCAAGATCAAAAGTAGAATTGGAGATGTGGCGTATCGCCTGGATCTTCCACCGGCACTCTCCGGTATTCATAATGTCTTCCATGTGTCGATGCTTCGGAAATATGTGGCAGATCCTTCTCATGTCATTCATCACGAGGAGATCCAAGTTTTGCCAAATACCACCTATGTGGAAAAGCCGAAAGAGATTATTGACACGAAGGAGCAAGTCCTTAGCACAAGGACAATCAAATGTGTTAAAGTTCTTTGGGCTAATCATGAACCCAATGAAGCTACCTGGGAGCTTGAAGAACATATGGCTCAAAAGTACCAAGAATTATTCATTCAGGTAATTATGAATTGCTTTAATTATCTATTGAATTTTATTGCATTCGGAGGACCGAATGGTTCTAAAAGTTTAGGAGAATGTTACACCCCGTCCCGAATTAATGATGATTAAGGCTAATTAATTGAGAGTTATGCTAATTAAGCATAATTAATTGAATTAATGTTGGTTAATGACCAAAAAGAGATAAACAAGTCTCTAATGATTGAATTGAGCATAATGAAGTGAGATTGAATGAAATTAAGATCATTGAATAGAGATTTGGTTTAAATGAGTAGAGATAAGGACTTCTTCGTAAATACGGATTTTCACGTATTTCGTCGAATACGGTAAAATTGGGTACCATTGCGTATATCTCAATTAATACATTAACTTTCATAACATACACAATTAGTTTTGACTTAAGATTAGTCAAAAGAGCCCTCATTTGACTTAAAGTGTAAATGAGTGTAGGAAAGTGGGTTTAAATGCAAAATGATGACTTACATAAGCTAAGAGATGCATCCTTTGCTCATTTTCCAAACCCTAGGCAACTTTCTCCTCTTCCTTTCTCTCCTCCTTCCATTTCTCTTAATCAAGTGTGATCTTTGGAGAGCTCAAGTAGTTTTGTAGGAGGACTTCATCATCTTCATCTTCTTCCTCACCTCATCCTCCATTTTTAGAACATTTGGAGCTTGTAGAAGAACTCTATATTCTTCATTTGAGCTACAAGTAAGTATATTGGACCTTTTATAGGATTTTCAAGTTCCATTAGTTGTGTGAAGGTGATTTCTAGCATGAATAGCTTATAAGATATCTCTATTGCATGTTTTATGAAATTAGGGTTTGATTAAAAAGGGTTTGACCTCAAACCAAGCTTAGAAAGAGGGGTTTTTGCTCAAGAAGCTTTAAGAGAGGCAAGTGTATATATTTTCTATGTGGTTATGTTAATATCTATACACTGCCTTGATTAGATTCATTTATGCAATTTTCATTATAGATTTGAATGGGGTTTATTGTGAATGAATGATGGATTAGAAGTGGGTATTGGAATGTGTATGAGTTGATAAATGAGGGAGGACAAGAGATCCTATTTATGTGCATGTATGAAATGAAAATGTAGGAAAAATGGAAGAAGAAGGGCAGAAATCGGAGGTTTGGGAACCAGTCCCGGACCTGTCCGATCGATCGGCCATCAGGCCCGATCGATCGGACTGTGTCTTAACTGAGACACATTTCTGTCCGATCGATCGGACTGTCCCTTAACTGGGATGTGTTTTTGTCCGATCGATCGGTGGACTCAGTTTGAGTCCAGTTGGATTTCGGGGTTCGTTCGATCGTAGATGTTTCTTATGAACTTAATTACTCTCTAAACTAGTTTTAGAGCTAATTATTATGAGATTAGAGGTCAATTGAATTAATGAAAAATAAAAGGAGATTTCAAGTGATTGAACCATAAGTTTAATAATGTAACGAATGTTCAATGGATTATAGACTAGACCTCCATGAGTGATAATTACGGGGACTCTAGTGTACACATTAATTAAAAGTGATGCTCATCAAGAATAGCACGTACATTAGATAACCAAGAGTTACACTCGAATGGTTGGTTGGAATCATGAAAGAAATGAGTGGAATTCCTAATTATCCGAATTCCCTCATTGGCATGTGTTTGTATTCGTATCGTAATTAGTATTGTTGAACTCTAGTTCATATCTAGGGTGACAAGAGTAATGTTTAGTTCATCTTTAATTACTTTACTAGACTTGTATGTCTTGAATTGAATCTAGAAATAGATTAAGGTGATAGTTCATAAGTTTGGCACTACATAGCTATTTCATCAAATGAATGATTATTCCTACTACAGTAGATGGATTTGGGGGCGTTCCGGAGCTCCGTGGTGATGCTAGTTGCCCCTGGCCCGGGCACTAGTAAGTCCCACAATATTGAATGACTGTCATTGAAAGATTATGACTATACTATTCCTTTCATTTGGAAGATGAATCCTTCATTTGAGGGAAGATGGTAAAAGAATGAAAGGTAATATGTCCATTAATTGACTAATGATATTAGCTATGCAATGAATTGTTAGAATTGATAGAAATACGGTTGAATGAAATTATATAGGTATTAACATGTTATATCACAGAATTATGTATGCATTGTTGAACCGTCGTGTTCATTAGTTTATTGATGGCATTACAGGCTCACTTGCCATGCCGGCCCTGCAGCGGCCCCTGCGCCAGCAGAGGAGACCGCTCCGGTTCCTCCAGGAGGATTGATAGAATGGCATAGACGGGATACCAATTGATACGAATATCCGAGTGCATCATGAGATGGGGATTAATTTTGGAGATTTCTTTTGTTTAAATTCTTTTTGAGAGAAACTGTTTTTGAAAATTCAATTTTTGGTCACATTGTATTGTATTTGAATATACAATGGTTGACAAAACAATTCATGTATAAGAACCTCGCTTTTGATTAGGATTATACCTTGATAATGGATGTTGTTAAATGTATATGTTTTCCGCAATTTGTATATTTGACATGATATTGTATGATTATCCCTTGTGGATCTCATTTTAATTTCGGTTAATTCGGAATCTACTGGAGTAAGTATGGGATCGCGATCCGGGGGTTTAACAGATCTCGGGCCCGGATCGTTACATAGGCAAGTAGCCATTCTTTACAGAAGTTGTCGTGAAAGGAAGAGAATAAATATTCAACAGAGAAGAAAATAAAATGGGGTCTGTAGAATAAAAAAATATACGACCAACCCGAGTTTCAAAACCTAGAAAAAGACCAGAAAGCGAGATACCCAGAAAGAAAAAAGCACGAAAATGGGTCAGAAAGAGATAGATGACGAGGACAATGAAATAGGTGTACAGAGAAGAGAAGAGAAGAGACACCCAAGTTTCAAAATGAAGAAAAATATCAGAAAGGCCAACCGAGTACACTCAAACGTTTCTTATTTCAAACAGTTCTTCTCTCGTCTTCTCATTTTTTTGCGCATGGCTTTTTTCAGAATGCTTTTTTATGAAGAATTGTATGAGGTCGACCGGGGATGGTATGGGGTCGACCGAAGACACGCAGGAACTCAACTTTTGAGTATAAATATGAGTTCATTCCCATGAGAAAAGTGTTGAACATTTTAGAACTCTTAAGCCTTCTTTGAGGTGTTTGGAGACAAGGAAAAGGGGATTAACTAAGAGAGATCAAGGGGGTCATTAGTAAAGCTCAAGCTTGGATTAATGAAGTTAAATCACTAAGTAAGCTTTACCTCTCTTTATCATTTGTTATATGCTTTGTTTTAAATCTTTGGTAAATGATTTTTAGCATGATAACAATGATGTTTTGAATCCTTATCATATTTAATCCTTGATTTTAGTTATTGGATTCTTCACCCTTGATTTCAAACCAAGTTTTGTTTTAAACTTTGTCAATCATGCTTAGTCAAAGTCTTTGATTTCTTTATAGCATGATACATTAACTTGTTTGAAACTCTCTTTGTTGTTTTCAATCTATTTGAACTTTAGTTAAACTAGTTTGTTCTGAAAACAACATTGATAATGCATCACATGTTTTAGACATTATTAATTTCATACAACTTGTAATCTTTTGATTTTCATAACTTTAACAAGTTAATTGTTTTTCATGTGATTTGCATAAAACTTCAATCAAATCTTTTTATGAGCATTAAACTTTTGAATTGCTTTAAGCATAAAATAGATTGAGCTTTAATTTTAATCTTGATTGAAGTTTTCACACACACACCTCATAAGCATTCATCTTTGTAGTCCTTAGTGTTTGTGTGAGTTTGTTATTCACTTTCATATCCGCCTATCTTAGAGGCAAATTTATTGAGCTAAATTGTAATCTCTTAGAGTGTTTTGAGAAGACATTTTCTTTGAGAAAAATCTATTGTTGTAAGGTTATTGCTTAGCCATTGAAAAGCATCTTGTATAGGTTGTTGTTAAGCCTTGAAAAACAACATTGTAAGGTTATTGCTTATCCTTGGAAAGCATATTGTAGAGGTTATTGCTTAGCCTTTTGAAAAGCATATTAGTGGAAATCCGGTGGGGTGTTGGAAACACAAGTCGGTAGTGGATGTAGGCATTGAGGCCGAACCACTATAAATGATTGTGTAGTGGTGATTGTTTTTGTGGTGATTATTTTTATTAGCTTCCGCATTTTATTTGTTTAATCATCACATGTGACTAGTTTAATTTTAAAGAAGTTAAAATTGGTCATAGTTGGTCACTAGTTGTAGCTCACCCTATTCACCCCCCCTCTAGGGTTAGGATCCCTTGGACTTTCACGACCCAGGTGTGAACTTTATGAACTTTGTCCATCCATCAGTTCCATATGGAAAGAGCAATGGGCATTGGAGCGGCATGTATGAAGGGTGTGTTTTCGTTAATCCTCCGGAGACTTCCATCTAACTTTCGAACTATGATGTCACGATTTCCTGTAATTTTAGACTCATCTCCGACAATGATGGCCGCAACCTCATTTGTGGTCGGTCTTGCATACTGTCTTCCTTCCCGTGAATGCAGAATCCGGACATGCAAATTTTGATTAGAATTTTCAGACAACCTATCCCTTGCAATACGGAACAATTGTACGTAGGGGTTAGTATCATTTAGCATTGACCGCAAGCCCTCCAATAAAGTCAAGTCGAACTCATTTGCGTCTCCGCTTCCCTGAACAGCTCTTAATCTATTGGATGTTTCATGTTTAGTGTCATATATATATAGTTGAGCAAACTTAGGCATGTGTCCAGGTGCAGGAAGTAATGAACCGATCCTATGAAAATTTGTTCCACTTATTCGGAAAAGATATGATCTTCTTCCATCGAGCACCCTGTGATCAATATTACCACCCATTCATGTGAAGGACAACATCGAATTGTATGTTCTTATTTTTCCCTTGAATCTAGAGTGAAGGAATTGATTCTGTAGAAATTCAGGTGTGTTTGGTAGTAGTGGCAGCATCACCTTTCCTCCATGACAGCATAGGCTAAACCTTGGTCTTGAAATTGAACTGTCTCTGATTCTTTCTTCAAGCCACATAATAGCTCTACAGTGAGAGCATATTGCAACTCTTGAACCGAAGCTCCAACGTGTGGAGATATTTTTTCTCTTTGAGCACAAGACAATATTATTTCCTGTAATTAAATTATTTTATTAGCCTTAAAAAACTTAGTATTGTCGGGTAATAATAGTGAGTAGTTAAAAAAAAATTTCATTACTTGATGTTGAAGCCATTCCATTGCCCGACGTTACATTGGAATGAGAAGCTGAAGCTATTCTGTGGCCCGACGCTCCAATGGAATGACCATGATGCTGCCGCCTTAGACGCAAGATCGTGGATCTTACACGTCGTGCCTCCATTTGCATCACCTTTTTCCTATCCACTTGTTGATAGTTTTTTTTTTAATCGAGTGGCTGATGTGACTAACATTATGTATACTTGTACCTATAATTGATTGGTCGCAATTATTTATTATTTCCGTAGATATAATAAGATATGATATTGAGTTATGTAAATGTTGTAAGCGTATATATTTACCGATTATTGTATGCATGAAACGGCAGACATTGTGAGAACAACTGGCTTCTTGCATACCCTAGAAATGCCCGGTTCGTCTACAACGCAAAATCAATAACCTTAACAATCGACTTTCCTTTTGAATTCGTAAGAGTCGATTCTTAAACCGAAGAGAATTATTTCTTGGATTGCGTTTGATGAGCAATCGTCTTATAGCAGCCAACCGTGACATCTTATATTTGAAAGTTTTTGTAATATATATTTTTATTATTATGATTTATTTTTTTTTAGTTTTAATATAGTTTAAACAAATCACGCGTAATTATCTATCTAAACCCTTAACTGCAGTTTTGGTGTTCTTTTATGTATATTTTGCCACATCTGAAGCTTTGTTTTTAATATAGCTACCTTATTTTGTATTTCATAAGAAAAATATATTAAATAAAGAATTTCAAAATATAAATTATTGGGCCTAATATCATTATTGGGTCTCCAATTAATCATAGGCCTGCAGTGAGACCCAGTACCCAATTCATTAAGTTGTTATATTTGGAAAGGCTATAAATTTTATGTCATACAATAAATTTATATACTCCTTAAACATAAGCATGAAACGAAAATTATAAAAATATAAAGTAAGAAAGATACAACAAAATATAGTAGATATTGAAATTAACAATCAACGCCTCGTATTGTATTATAATACTTTGAAAGAAATTATAGTTTTTTTTTTTGAGAATTCAAGTTTTTTTTTTTAAATTTTAATGTGTATGTGTTATTTAATTTGTATGAGTAACGATCAATCCAATTGGGGGACAAATTCCGTTTGATATAAAATATTACATGTACCTACATTTATTTTAAATAGTTTAGATTTCAATAGGATGGTGGCCACACCACGAGAATCCACTCTAAGATCGTATTAGGTCACAGCCTAATAGGATCCCTACTCCCAAGGGCTAATAGTTAAAGGCTTTTCCTTAGAATTTGCACAGAAGATGCTAACATATCACATAACATAGTAAAAGAATAGCACTATAGTTGTCTGAATGAGCTGTGGCCCAGTTTCAGGTATATAAGAATTTCATGGGGTAAGTTCCTATTTGATAGTTTGGATTGATTATGTTTAAATATGTTAGCATGCTTAACAGACATGATCAAGTCAGCTGTTTGAATGCTCAAACTCAGGGTGGGATTTGGGATTGTTCCTGTACAGAGGTATCACAATCAGTGTGATGAGAGTGGAATTTTATCATGATTATGTGGGCCCTATTAAGGATGAATCAGGTTATAGGTTTTTCCTATACAGAGGTATTACAATCAATGTTATTATAGTGGCTTTCAATAACACTTATGTGGTTCCCACTAAGGTTAAATCAGGTGTTAGCCTATTCATTTACAGTGGGATTACAATCCATGTGATAAGAGTGGATTTAATCAAATTTATTTGGGCTCCACCAAGGATAAATTAGGCTATAGCTTGTGCTTGTGCATTGGTATCATAATCCATGTGATCGGAGTGGATATGGCCACACTTATGTTAGGCCCCAATTAAGAATAAATGAGATTCTAGCTTCTTTGTATACAGTGTTATTGTAAATTTATAATCCATGTGCTAAGATTATTATCCTTTATTTTTTTGAAATTGGATTTCATAAAGAAATTATTATATTTCTCAAAAATTAGCATGAAATGAAAAATTACCTTATTCTATGAAGATGATGTATTTTTTGCATTTACCTCTTAAATCCAAGGGTACAAAATATCCCTAGAATTTATGTACATAAATCCAAGGGTTCAAAATATCACAGGATTTAATGACCGAGCTCCCTTATTATATAGATACTATTTTAATATTCTTGAACGAAGTAGGATAAAAGATTACCTTATTCTATGAAGATGATTTTTTTGTTGCTCCTTTTTTGCAAATAGGAATACAAATCCAACCTTTTGCCAACTTCTAGTATGAGCTGTTAGATCCTATTTTTCTTGGAGCATTTCTAGTAGATCTGAAAACTAAAAAAAAATATCAATGCCTCATCTATGATATTTTTGTATGTAACAGTAGCATATATTACCTTATTATGTGAAGAAAGGAAGAAAACAATTAACTTGATATAGATGAGATGCACATACAGAGAGGTTCACGGAAACTAATAGAAGAGCACAAAACCTTACTAAGATTTATATTTTTTTAATCCATTCAAGTATGGCCAAATTAAGATGATTGAAATGTCTTATTAGTCCTATAGAGTAATAGATTCAAGTCTTGTCATGGGATAACGATTCAACAGGTCAGCATTCCATCTCCTATGTTTTTAATTTTTTCCAAAACGTGTACAGGCTACTGGGGTCTCCCTAAGTCATGGATAATCGAGTTTTGCTTATGAAAAATTTTCTAACATTCCATCATCATCTGCAAGCGATTGTGGCCATTTTTGAGCATGGAATTGCCTTTTGTTTTTGTAATTTTGCAAAATAAGTGTTCCTGGTGGTTCATTTATGTGGGTCTCAGAAGTTATTTTAAGCTCTAGCAGGTAGATGAAGTGATAATAGTATGGCCCACACAGGAGGCCATTCCATTGATATAGTTGAATTTTTGGGCATAGATGATGATGAGAGGGAGAACCAATTGGTACAAATTTGAGAAATTTGCAGGCTCATGATCCATTCACAAGATATAGTTGGCCCAACACCCTTGCACTGTGGACGGCATAAATCCAAAGTGCTTGAATCAGTTTGATTTTAAACACTTCAATTAGATGGGTCTAAGAAGTTATTTTAAGCTCTAGCAGGTAGATGAAATGATAAAAGTATGGCCCACACAGTAGGCCATCCCATTGCTATAGTTGAATTATTGTGCATAGATGATGATGAGAGGGAGAACCAATTGGTAGAAATTTGAGAAACTTGCAGGCTCATGATCCATTCACAAGATATAGTGGGCCCAACACCCTTGCACTGTGGACGACATAAATCCATAGTGCTTGAATCAGTTTGGTTTTAAACAGTTCAATTAGATGGGTCTCAAAAGTTATTTTAAGCTATAGTTGGTAGATGAAGTGATAATAGTATGGCCCACACAGGAGGACATTCCCCTGATATAGTTTATGTTTTTTGGAAAGATGATGATGAGAGGGAGAATCAAATGGTACAAATGGAGAAACTTGCAGGCTCATTATCCATTCACAAGATATAGTGGGCCCATCACCCTTGCACCGTAGACGGCAGAAGTCCATAATCCTTGAATCACATTTTTTTTAATCATCAAGTTGGGTCAGGAATTAATGGTTGTGATCTACCATTACGAATTATTTTACTACCAATCTTTCATTCGTACCTGGTACATATCAATGACCCATTTTAATTTCTCTCTCTCTGTCTCTCTCTGTCTCTCTCTCTCTCTTTCTCTCACACACACAATTTTTTTATATATATTTTCTAATTTGTGTCAACTGGCTGCAGACTTCTGCGTAGGGGCCATAAAAAACATTTTTCTTCTAGTTGGAGCATTAGAATTATGGCCAGGATCATCAAGCACAGGGGTCCCAAGAGTGTATTCAAATTTGTCTTGGAATAAAAAATGTCTGATTCTGTGCTTCCAAGTAGAGAAATTTGTACCATTTAATTATTAATTTTGCCTTAATAAAATATCCACTACCGATTTTAAGTTGATTGCAATTACCAAATCTGCTGCAAGACTTGAATCTTCTGAATAGAGGCTTAGTTTGAGAGAATGCCTTTTTGTCCCGTGTGATTCCTCATCATATATATACTCTGAGCTTCTGAAGACCTTGCTGTGTGACTATCCAAAAAAGTAGTTCTTTTTGGCACACAGAAAACAGTGGTGCTTAAGTTCCCCAAAAAGAAAATAAGCTTATCTCTTTTGTTGCAATTCCTTTCTGCAAAGTCTTATCTCTTCTATCGTGCAGAAGTAACAGAGACGGGTTAAAAAAAAGGATATAAACGATGGATGAGAGTAACAGTTCAGTTACGTAGTTGGGTCATTGCTTATTTATGGGAGTAAGTTATTAGTTAGTTACTTTAGAGAGAGGGTAGTGGAGAGATTGGAGAGTGGAGAGAGAAGTGGAGAGAGAAGTGGAGAGCGGAGAGAGAGGAGAGTATGACACCTGTCTTCATGTATGGTGTGATTTGAGGGATGGAACTTTTGAGCCGTGTGGTTAACCCAAGAGAGGATACATTCCCATAGAGTAATAGATTCTACACTTACTTAAAGGTGACTTACTTAAAGTTCAGTCACCGTTGGATTGAGTCTAAAAAAAAAATCTACCATTAGGACACGATTAAACTTTAAGGGTGTTGAATCAAGGGCTAGGATAATCTGGTGCGGCTAATTCTTTGGATGCCCTTTATTTATGAGGAGGCATTTTCATTTGCTATCCTTCCATTGATAAATTTGCATTTAAGTGGGTCCCATGAGTTGGATTGCATACAAGCTATGTACAATCTGCTCGTAGGAGAACATATCCCTAACATGAACATGTTCCCATCATACACAATATTCCTATTTTTTACTCTAGGAGGAGCTGGTACAATGTTAGATTGAGCATATGATCAATCTTATGGCATGACCAATTCTATTGAAATAAAATGTGGAGAAATTAAAGGGAGGGACTACATTTTAGGAGTTTTGATTTTTACAGGTGTACCTACTGTGGCGTTCCACTTAAGTGAATGAACCTTTTTAAAAGTAAAAAAATACAAGGGTAAAAAGTAATTTGTAAGTTTTCATTGTCCTTTCTCTTTCCTTTTATAGGGCCCGTTTGATAATCTTCTCGTAAAATAAAGGTAAAGTAAAGCATCAAATCAAAAGAAAATAAATATAAGGGGGTTAGGATGGTATTTTATCTTTAGTGGATTGGTAGGGAATCTTTTTAACTTTTTGTATAAAAAGTGGATGTTTTTATCATTTAGGGGGGAAAGGAAGTTGTATTTTATTTTTATTTTTATTTTTAAAAAAGGAGGGAATGCCGAAAATATATAGGTTTGATGTGACCCCCTTGTCTGAAAATTGAAGGCTTTAAATTACTTTTACTTTAATAGTAAATTCCCAAATGGGCCCGAAACAGCTCATTCCAATAGCATTTATTGTGGAAAACATGTAACTTTTGATTTGTTCATTCCCTTCATTTCTCAAATGGATTATGTCCCTAGCAATTCTCAATATAGAAGCAGTGAATGATTTATCAATTACAGGTTTTAATTAGGTTGCTACTAATTATATATAATGAAGCCAATTGATTTTCAATTCGATATTGAGTCTGATTGCTTATTTGATTTTGACCATCTTCGCTAGTTTGAATCTTCTTAAAGATAGAGAAAGAACCATAAATGAAATGAGTTATGGAGCCCTCTTTTTGTAACTGAAATGAGTTAGAGATATAATTCTCCACAACCGTCCCTATTAGTTTGTATTATGACCAACCAACGTTGTCTCTTTTTCTTCTTCTTCTTGTTTAGGGAAGAGATCCTATTCTCTGCATTACAAAAAAGAAGTCCCACCGTCCCACCAAATCCCCAACACATCTTCTTATCCCAGTCTTGGAGAACCCAACTCAAATTCATCCCCAATCTCATCCAGTTTTGCAAAATCCAAATAAGATCCAACCTCATGACAACTAGTCACTCCAATCTTAGCCAACCTATCAATCTAGACAGAGCTGGTCGCCACTGATCACAACCGACGACAACAACACTACCATAAAAAAATTGTTGCTAGCCCATCCCGTGATTTGAATAGATCACAAATTAGTTTTAGCCACCAATCTGAATTCAGTAACAACTCAAGAAGATAACCGAAGGGGAGAGTAATGTTCTAAGATTAGGTAAGAGAGACAAGGAAGGCCTAAAAATGCCATGCCCCAATCCATAAAATCGTGATTATGCGTGATTTTAGGGGCCAATTAAATCTTTTTCCATAAATATATACACATGGCCCACAATCAAATTCCCATAAGGATCGAAGTCCGCAGTGAGGTATAGATATTTCCTCGATTGATCCACAATATAGTGGAAGCTTCATAATTTAACAAATGATAAGAGCAAAGCATAGTTATCATTAGGGCTTCACAAAAAATCCGATAACACCGTAAAACCGAACCTAACCGAAACGATCGAACCGGGCGGTTCGGATCAGTTTATAGTAGATTGGTTCGGTTAACGGTTTGAAAATCATAAAAAAGGCTTACATCGGTCGGTTATCGGATTGAGCCCGCGGTTAACCGCTTAAAACCGAACCGACCGTATACAATAACTTAAGTATTGCTTTTTTACTATTTTAGCCTTAGGGTTTCATTTTTGTGCGCTTGCATTTAGTCCAAACTCTCTTTGTGGAGTAGAATTATTTTTTATATGGGTCACTGGAATGTTGGATTTTTATATTTTCACTAAACATTGGAATAAATGCAAAGGACGGGGTATCATCATTTTGAAATTTTCAATGTTTGATTTTCAAAAAAATAAAATAAAAAACAACGGTTTAACCGACCGAACCGGACCGAACCGTTTGGTTCGGTTCGGTTCGGTTTAAGCCCTCTCCATCGGTCGGATCGGATCGGTTAATTAAAAAACCGACAGGTTCGGTTTGGTTGTTGGTTTTAGTGTTAAACCGATCCGAACCGCCCATGTGCAGCCCTAGTTATCATTAACTGAAGCCAAAGTTTAATAGTTATACAAAAGTATTTTAGAAACAAATGACCACTAGAAAAACCTAGGCCAACAAAATAATAAAAAAGGAGAACTATCAAGGAAGGCATGAAGGCTCTCGGGTGTGGGGACATAACAACTACATTATATCGTTCGCACACCACTCATAGAGATCATCAGGCTGATCTCCTTGAACTTTCTCTGTCTCCTCCTCGGGATCGGTGGGCTCAATACCTATGCACCAATAGTAACATCATATATCATTAGACTGCGAGAGTCGGCAGACAGATATATATATATATATATGGGGTCAACTCTCCTAAACTCAAGCTTATGATAAGGTAAGCTCAAGTGTATGGTGGGGCCCACCTGGGGACCAACATAGGGATGGGGATTTGGGGGGGGGGGGGGGGGGGGGGGGGGGGAGGGATTTGAAGGACTCCCTAGGATATTCCTCTCTACAAAAGATCAATTCCAATCGTGATTTCAAGGACTCCATGGGATCTTCCTCTCTACATGTTCAATAGTCCATTCGGATCGAAACATAGTCGATCGAACGGTCCGGTAAATTCGAATCTGACCGAAAGTTGGTGGACATGTACAAATTAGGGGGGTCATGTGTTTGGTGTGCTCCGCAAACATGAGCTTACAAAATTTTATCCTAAGCTTGAGTTTAGGAGAGCCTTTCTCTCTCTCTCTATATATATATATAAACAACATCAAATATGTAGTAGCAATCAGAGTTACAAATAGGATGATCATATGAGTTTCAATGTATGAAGAATCACAAGGAAAGACCTAAACAAAACATCCTAATAAATTGGCAATCCACATAAGCTAATTACCATGAGATAGTATTGCTGCCCTTTCTATTCGTACCGACTTGTGGTAGAGAGAAATGCACATTAGACAGCCTAGCCGGAAAGTGATACCCATGATAACAGACATCAAAACCCTACATCATTGATGCCCGATGGTGTACATCCATCTAGTATTACCGATATGCAGACGTATAGTAAACAGTCCTATCATAGTGTGCCCCAGCCGTGTTAGACGTTAGAGTTGAGTTGTGTCTGGCACAAAGAGTGGTATACATACAATAGTGAGGGCTAGGCTTATCTTGGGTGAATAAGATCTCGTCGAAACGAATGAGGAACTACTCTTCATTGATCAATCGTTCAAACTCTATCGAATACCAAACAGACAAATAATTCTTCAAACTAACATAAGTAGTCCCCATTAAAGCCTATATGATCAAAGCCACCTAGCCTCAACACTTCAGTTAGATCCCGACAAAGATACGAATTACAAAGGGGATCCTATGTCCAACCCATCTAAGTTCTTCATGTGATCCAACAATACAATTATAATGCTTAAGAACATGTTTGCGACATGTAGACATTGATACCGAAAGAAATAATTCAAAATCATAGAGGAGTTATGATCCGAACCTAGGTACATGGTTGCACTCGACAAACAGCACATTGTTATTTGGTTTGTGGAGGAAATGAGGTCTTCGATACCCTAACCATCTATCATGGTGCATAATCTACAGATGGGTATCACATTACCTCACCTTGTCCCCATCCAAAGTAGATTGCACCTTGTAATGTTGGCTCAAAGGGTGATGACAAGGGTCCTGACTAAGTCAACAAAAATCCTAAGAAGATGTCATTCCAAAAAGGAAACACAGTTCCACGGTTGACTGTGGGGTCTTTCACGGTGGACTCACGATCGACCATGGGGTCCTTCGAGGTCCAAGAGTAGAACATTTAATTCAAAATGCATCAGTTAAGTTCCCAGGAAAAACCTACTTCATTTTCCTTGAGTTTCACGGTCGACTTGAGATCGATTGGAACATCCACCGAGCCCCAAGAATAGAATTCTAAAAAAAAAAGGGTTCAGTCGACCGAGCTTCACAGAAACTAACTAGGGGTTCCACGGTTGACTGTGAGACCTCTCATAGTTGACTGTAAGCCTTTAGAACTCACGGTCTGAAATTTGTTTCGGTCCATAAATAGGGGGATTTTCATCCCCTTCTAGGCTACTTGTTCCAACACACATATAGGGCCCTCTCCATTTGAACATTAAATAGCCTCCAACTGTCATCAGTCCATCCAATTACAGAAGAACCCAAACTTTCATGTAATTTTTATATTTGGCATCAAATGAAGGTTTTTAACAGTTGAATCATTAACAAAATCATCAAAAGAAACACATATCATAGCCAATCAATACATAACCACTTGTCTTTGATGAAATGCACTCAACAACGGTAACCCTAGCTAAAAAACAATAATGGAAGCTCACTCTTGGGAAAATGAAACATCCACACTCCAAACGTACATAAATGCACAAGGATGGGTTAATGAGCTAACACTATACTTTTCGAAGTAAAAGAAATGAAATCCCTTAAGTCTACAAGGGTATGAGTTTACCTAGAGAAGCACAATTGAGGGATGGCTTGGGAAAAAGGATGCTTGAGGTCGGGAGAGTTTGGGGAAGACAATTGAGGTGGTCTCGTGGCTTGGAGGAACTCTAGATTTCAATCGTAGTAAGTGGAAAATGTGGGGAGAAAAGAGAAAGTGTGAGAGAGGGAGAATGAGAGAGTAGCGAAAGAAAGAGTAATGAGTGGTTAGGGGGTCAATGGGTTTTGTTAAATAGTGGGTTGTTAAATATTATATTTTAGTCCTTGGCTCCTATGGCTTGGGATTTGGGGGTCTTCAACGCGTCGAATCGAAATGCGAATGAAAGGAAGAGTCTGTGAAATTGTGAGACCTACCAATTGCACCCAAAATCGTAAAAACCTGAAATTACAGAAAAACCCACGAAAACTTCCTAAATTTGATAACTACGCCCTAGCGTACCCAAACGAACTCGAAACTACTTGAAACTTCGCACACGTGACTCTAATAGTAAACTAGATAGGCTTAGACTCTAACCCCACTTAATTACCAAAAACACAATTTACTAGCTATAATTGAGGTATTTATAAAAAAATACTTTGGGTGGGAATTACGAGGAACTTCTCTACTCATCCAACTATCCAGTGAGTTGTCTCATTTCACTTCTCAGGTGGGAGAACTCTTTCTCTAGTTCATCATATCTTTATTTGCTATAATTATTATATAATAGCAATTTGTAAGTATTGAGAAAGAGAGGAGGAGCAAGAACCTTTAACAACTATGGTCTATGGCAGAACCTTATTTCACTTATCCACTTTTGGAATGATATTTCTTCCTTTTCTCTGATTTCACATTCCTCTTTAATGATTGTGTTTTCTTAGATATCTAGAGATTTCATTATGTATATAACAAAGATTATTTATTGTAGCAAAAATAAGAAATAGGAACAACACCCATTAACAAACAAGGCATGTTCACACATGGAAAAATTCTTTCTAAGGGTTGATTCTCATACGTCAAATAGCTAACTAAGGTTGGGAAAGCCAAAGGTAAGATAAATGGTGCAAACTACACAAGTAAAAGGTGCATACGCAATGCACACAAATTAAACAAGTACAACGTGTTATGATTGATACCAATTAAGCTAACTAAAATCCAAGGAGTCATTACAAGATACCATCTTAGCTCTTGGATCGCCACTAACAAGCTAGCACACCACCATTCAACTCTATGTGCCCTTAGGGTCCAAATGTTGGGGGTTTAAAGATCCTCTGGTGCTCTAGACTGTCATTGACGTTCCAAACCATAAGTTTACATACCCATGACTTGGTAATGTGCTAAACGCATCTCCGATGAAAGTCAGTGTAAACTATTACTTCCCATTGGTCTTTAGTCAAATCATTAGAATGAGTACAAGTTACAAGTCAAAGTCAACACCTAAGGTCCGTGGTTTCTTCGAAAAATCAAGGTTTCGGTTTCAATTTCACTAATTGGTTAATTAGAGGCGGCAATTAATGACCCACAAATTGAGAAATGACCAAAGTTGTGCGAGAAAAGGGGAAGGGAAACCGGCCAAAATGCCTTAAACACTAGCCATTTGGTTCGTGGGCCTAAGCCAGTCGATGGACATACCATTCGGTTGTTGGCCGGTCAGGGCACCGGCCGAATGGCTTGGGCCATTAGCTGAATAGATCCCCATGTTAGAGATTATTATCTAAGGATAAGATTGGATTCGGTTGGTTTTGATTATGAGAGATAAAAGAGAGTTGTTAGAGATTTTAGGATCGAGTTTGAATTTGAATAACTCTTGTTACTGCCTTATATAAATTGAGAGGACTTCCTCTCCTCATGCTTATGGTGATTTTATGGAAATTATTTGAAAGTCTTTATGGTATCAGAGCTGGGGCCCGGCGATGATCTTACCATCAAGCCGGGATGATCCTATCTTCTGCAACAATCACCGTCAATTTTTTTATTTTTCAATAAAATTAAATATCCTACTCATCCATTTCGCCATCTTCCTGGAAAAGCACGATCGAAGCTTCCGAAAGAAATCGCAATAGATTTGATCTACTGGGCCATTGCACTGACAGACTAAAAAAGGAGCGGGTTGTGACAGTAACGGATTCACGGACAGACGGCAATCACCAAAAGATCGGTTTTGCAATATATTTACCATTTTTTTTATTTTAGAGATTAGTTTGTTTTCCTGTTACCAATCACATATTCTTTCTCTGAAAGGATAATGTGATTGACGGGGGATGTTAGAGATTATTATCTAAGGATAAGATTGGATTAGGTTGGTTTTGATTATGAGAGATAAAAGAGAGTTGTTAGAGATTTTAGGATTGAGTTTGAATTTGACTAACTCTTGTTACTGCCTTGTATAAATTGAGAGGACTTCCTCTCCTTATGCTTACGGTGATTTTATGGAAAATATTTAGAAGTCTTTACCCCTTTGGGGTGAATTTCTAGTTCCTCTTTCACCCATTCCAAGTCAGCTTCTGATGGTCTCTTAAGCATTGATTTCAGGGTCTAGTATCATCATTTTGATCCCATTAGACTTACCAAAACCACAATTTATAAAGCATACAAAGAAGTGAGCTTAAACATAGCTAACCAGTAAAGATTATGAAATTAAGAAAAATCACCAAGAACTTAACATTCATGTAATATAAATCATATTGTGAACTTGCCTTGGGTCTTCTAAGCTCTTTTTTAAACTAGTAAAACACTCTCACACCACAAACCCTCAAAATCCTACAAAGAAACCATTCGGAAATAAAAGAAAATGAGGAAAATACTTAGAGAAATGGCTCATAAGTCATGATTCACAGAAAAAATGGGCTCCTTACCCATAAGCTAAGAGATGTGAAGGAGGGCTTACCTCTAGGTGCTTCAACCGAGCTGAATTTGGAGAAGGGAGGGTTGGCCAACTTTGAAATTGCAAAAAAAATGACCTAGAGAGAGAACTCGACTAGGGGAGTGTGATGGTGCAGTCCGCTAGAGGAACGGGAGTTCAAATCTTGGAGGAATGAGGCAAGGAGGAAGAAGAAATGAGGCAAAGAGGGGTTTAGCTACGTTGTTACAGAGACAGGAAGGAGAAAACTAGGAGAGATGCTAATTCCATTGTCGAACTTACTACTACTTCCACATCCCATTTTTTTAAGACAAGCGTACCCATATTCGTGAAATGACCAAATTGGACATCACTAATACTTTCAGGGTTCATCCGATTTCTCTGTACACTACCCACTAACATTTCATTTTCCCTCCCTTTTTGAAAACCCTCTCCCTCTCATTCTTCCTCAAGTTCTCTTTCTCTTTCTCTTCTATTCTCTTCCAATTCATCCCCTACTTCTCTTTCCCTTTCTCCATTTTCTCTACATTCATTTGACACTCATCTCCCACTCTTCTCACTCATATCTCACTCTTCATCTTATTATATCTTTATCGGCATTCATTCACCTTTCAAGCGGTGCTCTTTTGTCATTCTTGAGCCATGGACAATCAAATCAAGATTTGTGATCTTTTTAGGGGCCAAAGGGACAAATCCCAATTTTATTACATTTTTTTTAGTGTGCCACCACGAACTGTTCGGCCACTAAGGGCCAAACAAAATCATCGTGTCTGGCCACGCAGGGCAAAACAGTATCAATTTGTTGTCATCTTCTCATGTTCTCAATCATTTATAAAGTTGCTCAATTATTTTTCATGATGACGGGCATGTTTAAACCTAATTCAAATCCATCCAACACATATGTATCCAACCAAACTCAAATCCATCCAACACATAAGTATCTGACAAAATTCAAACCCATCCAACACATATGTACCCAACCACGTCTATATGGAATTCAATATAACCAAAGAGTGATCAAAATATACATCAATGGTGTCCAACCAAAGCAAATACGTCCAACACATTTTCGGGTTGGTCACAAAACCCATTATGTCTCTCCTTCAAACAAAAAGAAAAAAACGCATCATGTCTCCCTCTTGCGGCCGCGGGTGTAGGTCCTTGTCTGGGTACGGGGCATGGGCTACTGGACATCATCTAAAGAGGTTCCATCCATTAATCTGTTCACTTGCTTAATAGTCAAGTATAGGTTATCTGGGGCTTGAACGCTCATATCATATTCCCTATGAAGGATCGGTCGTGTGATGCTTTGCACATTTGCGATAAGCTACATTTGAAAAGTCCAAAGATGAAATCGGGCTACTCATGCTCGGAGATAACCTCGGGCTGTAGGTGCCTAGCACGTCGTTTTCTATTTAAGGCTGTAGGCTGAATTCACGAGGGTCCGGGCACGTCCATGGCTGATTGTAAAAAAAAAAAAGATACAAATGGCCAACAAAAAAGAAATGTGGTGAAAAAAATTAAGATAATAAAAAACTAGGAACTATTCAACCCTGATAGGCCAATCGAAACACACTTGTTCGGTTGAATACAACCGAATGGATTACATTTGTTCGGTTGTATTCAGCCAAAAAAATCAATCCGTTCGGCCTTGAAGGGCCGAACTCTAACGAACAAAAAATAAAAAAGTTCGATTATGAAGGAATGAATGAGGGATGGAGAGTTTCGCCCTCTGCTTGTCCCCTTTAGACTTTTTAGGGCTAACATTTCTCTCTAATATGCATCGAATACCAAGATGAAAGGAGATGGAGAGATGAGAAGGGAGAGAAAACGTACCTTGCCAATGAGTGTGAGAAGAGGATGAAGAACTAGCAGCAAGGATGATCATCCCTAGAATAGCTCGCCAAGAAGGAGATCATTGACAATGATGGAGAGAAATGCTCATTGACAATGAGGAAAATGGGAAGTGAGGAAGACGATGGAGTTTAGATCGTTTGTGGGATGGGAGTTTGAATCGTTTGTGAGAGAGAGGGAACGAGGGCTCTACACGGAGAAAGGTTTGTGTCGTGCAGGGGCGGACCTATGTGTAGGCTCAGAGGGGCCATGCCCCTCCTCTCAAATCAGTAAAGGTTTGTGTCGTGCAGGGGCGGACCTAGGTGTAGGCTCAGAGGGGCCATGCCCCTCCTCTCAAATCAGTAGCCCCTATATATAATATGCTTTAATTACTTTATATATTAATTTCATAACAAGTGCCCCCCCCCCCCCCCTCTTAATTGTTTGCACAAAGTAAAAAAAAGAAAAAAGAAAAGACCAAATCGGCGCTTCATCCATCTCCTCGTCTGACATCTCTCAAGTCCCAACGAGCAGAGGCGGACTTTGCTTACAAGGCATTGACGTCCTTTGAATTTGTTTCATCTTGCATATGATGAAATAAATTATGGAAATCACTGATTTACTTTGTCAAGCATTGCAACGCCAATTTCAAGATATTTTAAATGTCGTGGATCTTGTTTCATCAACTAAAGCACTTATCCAAAATTTGAGAGATATCGGATTGGATGTTTTACTTACCAATGTGAAATCATTTTGTGATGCACGCAACATAGATATCCCGGATATGGATGCTCCTTATGTTGTGAGATGAGGTTGAGCCCATCAACAAGAAGATGAGTTTACAATTAAGCATCATTATCGAGTGAATATTTTTTATGCTGCAATTGATTCTCTGTTATAAGAATTAAATCGTCGGTTTAGTGAGAACGCAATGGTGTTGCTTATTCTTAGTTCATATTTGCATCCTTAACTTTCACATGGGTCTTTTAAAATTGACGACATTTGCCAGTTGGTAGAGAAGTTTTATCCCCAAGACTTCACAGATCATGAGAAAATACAATTGAGAATACAACTGATCCACTATGAGCATCATGTAGTTCGACAAAAAGACTTCAAAAAATTGTCAACTATTTTTGAACTGTGCAAATGGTTGGAAGATCAACAATCTACCAACTTATTTTTAGAGTGATCGTCCTTATGCTTACTCTTCCAATCTCCACTGCAACTACTGAACGATCATTTTCAACCATAAGTCTTATTAAAACTAGACTTCGCAGCAAAATGGAGGATGAGTTTCTCACAGACTCCAATCTTGTGTACATTGAGAGTGAAATTATGGAGAAGTTTAGCATAGAATCAGTCATTGAAAACTTTCAAGATTTAAAAGAACGTCGAGTTCCATTTTGATGGACTATGGGAATTGGAATGTACTGAAATACAATTATTTATGTGAGCTAGATCTTGGTTTTATTTTTAATGTGAAATTTACTCTTTAATTTTAATATATTTATCATGCTTGAACTTGGAGATATGTCTAGAAAAAATATAAAAAAATATTAGTTATCTTGATTTGATAAAATATATTTATTTAAGTTTGGCCCCCCGCAAGATGAAATCCTGGGTCCGCCCTTGGTGTCGTGTTTGGGCAGTTTGGGAAGAGAGGGTTGTTTCTGGAGAATTTTTAAAAAGACCTGGATGTGTACAAAAAGGATGTGGAAGAGGTAAGGTTCGTTGTGGCATTAGCAGCTCTCAAAACGAGGGTGGGTCTTTGCGTATAAAAGGGAAATTTGAAAAATGATATTTTTGTCCCCTCCCTTAAAACCAGACTCTTCTCTAGAACTAGGTTTTTTGGGCCTCAAAAGGATGAGCTTAAGAACACAAGTTTCTCAAAATTATTTCCTCTTTCTAACGAGTCTAAGAATGACATTTTCTGAGACTTAGAACACAAACTCGACTTTTCCCAAAATGATGACTATGTCCCCAAAAGCACTAAACTTGCTCCAATGATCACTAAAATCACCCGATCTCTACTCCAATGTATAAAACCTATAGACTACTATCTAATGAGGCTAGATTTAACGTGTTTCGGAAATTTCCAAAACACTCTTGACATTTTTGAAATTCCAACTAGGTCCTTAAAGGTACAAAACTAGGTCCAAATGATCTCAAAACTTTCTGAAGCTTCTCAGACACTAATCTAACTCACCAACTTAGTGAATTAACCTCTAGATACACTTGGAAATGACTAAAAAAAAATTAATAAGTATTAAACACAATAATTAGGGGCCAGGCTCTTATTGACCTTTCATGGACATATTCTTTATAAGGTTGCTCTAGATTTTCCTTCCTCTTCTGAGTAAAAATCATAACACATCAGTTAAGGCATGACCCAAATATCCATTTATTGTATTTCATGATTAGTTTCAAATATGAATCTAAACTTAATTACACAATACATTGACCAATAATGAAAACCCATAATGAGGCCAACTATTGAAAATCCGAGCCGTCCAAAATGAATACCCTCATCCTATATTGGATATCCCCAAACTTGACTTGAATAGTAGTTGGACCCACTGTAAGTTTGACCATATGATGAATAACATTCAAGATTGACCATTTTTATGTGGGGCCAACTTCTTTTTGAATAAAATTTCAAAAATCTCATGCACGATTAGAGTATTCATTTGAGCGGATTGGGTTTTCAATAGTGGGTCGGGGCTCACTTTTGAGTTCCACTCCTTCAACTTTGTGATTCTCGAAGTCAGAGACCAAAAGGGTCCAAACTCGAAACTAGGATGGTTTATATATAAATGGGCCCACACATTTGTCCCACCATTAAAGGAGTGTGAATTAGCCATACGGCCAAGCCAGATGAATGAAATGACTCTTTCTTCAACTTAGGTGACAATATATGGTTTGCCTTACCTGTTGTATTTAGGTTTTGACAACAAGGGCTAGCTCATTTGGTTGGCACTATCGGGATTGATACTTGGATATGCCACTCTTCCCACAACACTTGTGTGGGCTTCTCTCCACTTTGTGGATTTCCTCTTCCCACTTGTGTGGGCTCTCTTGGGTCTGTAGGGCGTTGGGGTGCCAACACAAAAAGAAAAAACCAGGATCCACCCAAGTTCCTTCAAGCCCAAGTTTTGTCTGGGGTTGGGCATGACGTGCTTGACATATCCAAATTGTCCACCACTCTTGAGCCCGGCCCAGCACATTGGAACCCTAGTTTTTTTTTTTTTGGTGGCTTAGTGGCGAGGAGGAAGGAGTGCAAACCTCCCACCAGGGATCAATCCCTGGTGGGAGGGATGGGAGTGAGAGGCCTTACTGTAAGACCCCAACCCCGCCTAAGTTTGATTAGAGCTTAATTAATCTTGATTAGGTGACTAATGATTGCTTTGGTTGGTTTTTTCGTTGGATTTAGGTAGATTAGTGTGGTTTTGACCAAGTTAAGTAGAACTATGACCTTTTAATTAATTTTGAGCAGTGCATGTGTGTATAAACTTTTGTGGGCTTTCATGTGCATTTCATCAAACATCTTCCCTACATCATTTCCACAATGAGAGACCCAACTCATTAGACCCAACTCAGCCCATTTACAAACCCATGCCCATTTCCATCTAAGAAGCCCTTTATCCAAATTTTGTCCAAATGGGTGGACCTTTGTGCAAAAGTGGGCAACCTTATCCCTTTATAAAGGTAATCAACCCTTCTTTTCATTTCTTTTAATTCCTCTTCTTCTTCTTCTTCTCCACTTCTCTTCTTCCCTCCTCCAAATCAACTAAAGACTTGTTGCAAGGACCTTAAGAACTAAGAGTTGGACTCATCTTCATCTTCCTCATTTCCTTTAAACTCTTGTGGACAAGGAGCCATCTCCATTATTTCCCAAATTCCTCCTAAATTCGGAATTATTGCCAAGAGGTAGGCAACAAACCCTCTAATTTGTGATTTTGGAGTTGCATTAGAGTCAAGGAGACTCATTTTCACACATGCATTGCATTCTCATCCTTTTTCCATGAATTCTATGTGATTAGGGTTTGATATTTGGGAATTTTGGGTTCATTTGAGCAAAAGATTAGAGAAAGGCTTGGAAAAGCTAATTTGAGGCAAGTATAAGCTTTAATATCAATTGCATAGTGTTTGTTCCTTGATTGATTTAACAAATTCTATTATGTCTATTCTTTAATTTTGAAATGAATATGAAATGAGTTGGATCTCCTTTAATGCAGTGTTCGATTGTATGTGGTGTACTTCATATGGGCTCCATTATGCAGGCTTTGTAGTAGAAGGGAGATGAGAATGAATGAGAGGAGAACTTGAGAAATCCGAAAATTTGGAATTCTGGAGCATTCGCTCGAGCGAACTACACCCCTGAACCTATGATCGAGCGATCAAAATGGGTCACCCGAGCGAACACCTCACTGGATGGGGTCCGCTCGAGCGAACCTGAATTGTGGACTAGGCTACTTTTAACCCAAATTTTAAGGTGAATTATCACTCTTAACATATCATAAACCACCCTAAATATCCCTAATGCATAATTAAGGTGCACACCCCTCTCCGTAGGAACTTAGGACTTCAAAGACCTTTATGCCCTTAAAATGGAACCTTTAACTTCCTTCATTAGTCCAATGGAAAACTATTAGTCTACCGCTATGCTATGAGGGTTGTTTTAGAAGTTCAACGTATCTTTCTTCTAATAAGTGATACTAAAACAAGATAGTAGTACGCTGACCCTCTAAAACTACTTTGTATTGGATGGTTTGAGACTACGGATAATATATTAGAGTTGGCTAGTAATATACCTTGAATTCTCTAAATCTATTGCATTTCATATTGAAATTGGACGTCTTCATCAATATTAATCCTGATTCATCAATTAGTTGCATTTATGATTCGGTTTTGCACTCTTCCAGTTCGTTATCTCAATTATTATACAATTATTCGATATTTGATGGAGGATCTGAACTGAGTAAGTATTCGAGTATATGAGATTACTATTCGATTTGATTTGTGAACAAAATAAAAACTTACTCAAATTCATTTGTATTTGATTCGAATGAGTCGGCACTACTTAGATTTGACCTTGTGAAGCCCGACGGGAATAAACTTGGTTTAATTATTCGAGACTACTGTAGTAAGTTGTCTAGAGCACCGGAACTCCAGAACTTGGTAGCCAGCTAGCCTTTGGCCGGGCCGCTGGTAACACCCCAACTTGGTTTGCTCTCTATTTGAGAGGATGAGCTCAATGTAGTAGCCAAATTAGTATGTTTACTCTCCATTTGATTCATAAAGCATGAACTACTAGATTTTGGCACAATTGCCTAGTTATTACTTGATCTTGACATCTTTTAATCAATTGTCATTTAATTCAATAAATGTTCGTTGACAGGAATCAGTATTAGGACTATGTTCCTTTGAGATTAGGCATCTAGTATTTTCTATCATTAGAATACTTGTGTACTATGCATTTAAGAGATTTAAATTATTAACCTTGTTAAAGATAAATTGTATCATAATGAAATAGTTAATAGACTGCTCATGGCTTTGTTACTATTAATACTGTATATGCTTCCGCAGATAAATGTTCATTGACAGGAATCAGTGAGAAATCCTCACACTTGAAATGTGGAATTTTCTCCTTCGTGAATTCGTATTTGGTCCGGAACAGGTGCGAGTTCACATGAGTACGTGTGTCACACCTTGGAAACCACCCTAACAGGGAATTCTCGGGTCCGGGATGTGACACTTACCAACAGGCCATCTCTATATTCCCGAACCCTGGTTGCATCATCGGTTATCTTCCATTGTTAGCAAAAATCCAGATGAAGTTTACACCAATTGGGAGATGTATATTGGGAACTTAATCAGAAACACTGAATTCAACTCATTAGATACCATATGTTTTTTAATAGCTTGCTTGAATTTTTCTGCATTTGGTTTTCTCATAATCTTGTCTTTCGTTTGACATTTGCAACCAATAAGGCTAAGAAGGTGAACTAACAACACAAAACAACAACCACCATCAACACCTTTCCAACACCACAGGAAAATCAACATGTGACGTTTTGGGTATTATATATATATTATATTATTTATTTTATTATTATTTAATTGATTGTATATTAATTAAATACGCGATTAGTCTAAGTGGGGACCACGTTAGGCTTAGGTTGGTGAGTTAGGCTTGTTGGATAGGTGTCCTAACCCATAGTTAACCCAGGCCCAATTTAGTGGTATAATTCTTTTCTAATACAAACTCTTATCTTTTTAGAAAACAAACTCTATTATTTTTTAGACTTTAAGTCAGATTACAATTCCTACTCTTATTTCCTATTTATACACCACACTCTTTTATTTCACACACAATTCTCTCTTTTCTAATTTTTCTCTGGGATTCCACCTTGGGTTTTGGCAATAGGAATTTTAGACCGTCTCCATCAACCGCGGACATCAGGCAAGTACCTAACCATAATTTGTAGATTTAATACTTGTATTCCTCATTGATTTTCGTGTGTGTGCATATAGAAACCTTGCCCTTGTTTTTGATGTAATCTGTTTTTGTGATGAGATCGGAGTTTTGGGATGACTCAATCGATTTTCTCATATTGATATTACAGTTGCATGTTTCAAACTGCACGGCACTTTTTCTTGGATTTCAAAACCCTTTTTCTGTACAGGGCCCGGCGACATGGTGTGGGCGTTGTGCCTGGGTATTTGATCACGAGGGCCCACTATCCGAGTGGTCCACTTCCTGTGGGCGCTGTGCTTCATCACAGCAACCAACGAGTTCTGTGTTGAGACCTTTAGCTTTAGTGGAGAGAAAAGAAAGAAATAAAAGGGGGGTGCTGATGACTTGTGATGATGTCACCTCATTGTTACATGAGTACAGAACCTATGTGGTGGGATTATAGGAGAGATGTGGTGATGTCATCCCATATGACCATAAGTTTCATAAATTAAAAATAAAGGCCTTAGTTTATTTATAAACCCAACTTAGACCTTTTGGTTTATTTTGAATGTGAAAAATATTTTGGATGGGATCCTCATATTTTTCTAAAATTATAAATTAAGATTGTGATTTATCATTATTATTTGCAAATTAAATATTAAATGATATCTTTGATTTTTAATATGTTAAATTATATTTTTGTACCTTATTAATTGGATCATTAGACCTGAGTAAATACCGGCTGTGCACGCGTATCTTACTAATGTGGGGTTTAGTGCCTGGTATGACCTCGGAGAAATCCTAATGGATTCGAGCTCAACTCATCTTTATTGAAAAACCCTTAATTGGGTCTATGCACCATTGATTGTGAAAGGATGCGTTGATCTTCGATCTATTAGAGATTCTTGTGGTTGTTGGGTATGAGACCTTATGTTTGACCTTAGGATTGGCTTGTGATTATTCCTTGACCATCGGGTTTGCATATATGATTGTGATTGATGTTGGTCTATTAGCTGCATACCCTATGTGGATTGGAGATGGACTGTGATGTGGCTTGGTATTTGATTGAGATATTGTGGAGGTTTATTCGAATGATTTGATTGGTATTCGATTGTGGATTATTGTGCAGCCAGCCCTTCACTTTGACTTAGGTTTCTATGTCAGAGCTTTACAAATCACTAGGTTTATTTTATTATGATATATATATATATGTACAAGCGATTGGGTCATAATTGAACGACTGCAGTTGTAATTGGACACCTGATCACCGATGTGTGCGGACACTGTAATATCCGAATTGATTGACCGGTATTCCGGATTATTGATCGATCTATGACCACCGACGTGATTGAGATAGTTAGGGCTGACCACCCAAAACAGTGGCATTGCTTCTGTGTGATTATTGTATTGCTCTATTGTGTAGGTTGGATTTAGGATATTCGTTCTTTTCGTCATTGATACATTGTTATTCTCTTATAATCATTACCTGTCATTACTCACTTTGTTCTTGTGTTTTATTTATAAATTATGCTTTTGTGCTTGCTGTTTACTTTGTTTATTGGTGCATAGGTACCGAACCCTACCTTGCCGAGGAGACGGAGGAGGGTCAAACGTTTCAAGCGTTTGAGCCAGTTAACGAACCCGAGTGGAGTGCCGATGATGGCTACGAAGCTGTCTGAGTCCGCACGGGAGTGACTTTCATCATAGAGATTATTTTAGTAGCAAACTATTCATAATGAACCTAATTTTTATTTAGTTATTTTGTTTAAATTGTTTTGGAAACTTTAACCTTAAATATCCAACTAGTTATGTGTTGGTTTGATTTTTAATAATGATACCAATTGATTTAATGCTTCCGCAAATGTTTTATTATGACTCACCATGTTTCGAAATTTTTGTGGGTCCATATTTGGGAGCTTGTGTTGCATTAAACACAGGAAATTGAATATTTATTCTTATTTTTCACGTTTTCCCCTGGTTGTATTTTGGGGACGTGACACTTACCAACAGGTCATCTCTATATTCCCGAACCCTGGTTGCATCATCGGTTGTCTTCCATTGTTAGCAAAAATCCAGATGAAGTTTACACCAATTGGGAGATGTATATTGGGAACTTAATCAGAAACATTGAATTCAACTCATTAGATACCATATGTTTTTAATAGCTTGCTTGAATTTTTCTGCATTTGGTTTTCTCATAATCTAGTCTTTCATTTGACATTTGCAACCAATAAGGCTAAGAAGGTGAACTAACAACACAAAACAACAACCACCATCAACACCTTTCCAACACCACAGGAAAATTAACAACTAAACCCAGATATGTTCACCATCTCAGAAACTTCAATCCAAGCTCCTCATATCAACACCTATAAAATGCCCAATCTATATGGCTTCTGCTCATTCCATCCAGCACGATCTCTTCTACTACTCATATCTTTTCTTCCCAAGTCCTTCCTCCTATACATACTATCATGGCCTCTGCCGCTGTTTTCTTCTCATCTGTGCTCATTTTAATGTCTTTGGGTAGCCACACAGGCTTAGCGGCTCGCCATTTGCTGGACACACAGCCCGCAGCTCCACCACCATTGCCAACGATTCCAACCATCCCGACGCTACCCAAGCCCACGTTTCCACCTTTGCCTGCGATGCCAGCTATGCCTAAGCCCACACTGCCGCCGTTGCCGGCTAACCTGCTACCGGCTCAACCAGTTCTGCCCAAGCCCACATTGCCACCACTGCCTAGCATGCCAACCATTCCCACCTTGCCTCAGGCGACTTTGCCCCCATTGCCTGCCATGCCAACCATCCCTACACTTCCTAAGGTCACCCTACCACCACTGCCTTCTATCCCAACAATCCCTTCAATTCCCTCCATCCCTACAATCCCTTTTTTCTCTCCACCCCCTTCAACTACTAGTCCATGATTCTTCGAGTCGTGTGCCATGCCACACATGCTCTATTACTGTGCGTAGCTACCTTGCATTATTTTAAAACATTGTTATTTGTTTCTACCATTTCCATGGCGCCTTGTACTACTTCCGGGCCTGGGGCTTCAGATTATCCACTATTTGGTTTCATTGGGAAGTTGTGTTAGCACATGGGAGTCGCTGGAACATAGATCGTGGACTTGTGGATGATATTTGGTCTTCTTTTTTTTAATGCTTTCCATTCATGTGGAGCATGTTTCTATTTGTACATGTACTATGTTGAGGTCTAGAGAGTGATGTTTGTTTTTGTATTGCTTGTTGCGAAATCATGGGACTCTTTATTTTGTACTGTCAAGTTTGATTTCTTTCTTTGTTGGATGTTACTTTGTGCACTTGGATCTGGAATCTTTTGGAGAGGACTGAATCTGATCACAATTCTGTTACAGTAACAAGTAAACATTTGGGTAGATACCAAAATCCAGTGAATTTCCAATTGAAGGGCTCGTCAATTAGTTGTGAGCATGTGATGGAATTTTAACCAATCACACATTGTTCATATCGGACTGTACGTCCACTGTTGCCCACCTGAAGAGTAGACCACTTTTTCATGTAGCTTCAAGTTGGAATATTGAGGCCCATATAGCACTGTCTCTTCCCATTTATTTGTATACGGGCGAAACTCAGGGCGGCATTCGATGGGCTTTTAAGTCCGGGCCAGCCCCCATTTACACAAAAACCGGTATCTAAACATGTGCCCAACCATCATCTCCCACAGAGATGTCAAGACCATGTATATTAACATGTGTGTGCACAGGACATGGGATATATATATATATATATATATAGATATGCAATTTTCTGTGTATTATAACAAGACAGAGTCTAACACGCCCCGAAGCCAAAGTCCAATGTTGGCCTATTTGTTTTCAAAGGGGCTTTATTAGGGGCCTAGGCCTGTGCCTGGTCAGATCTAAGCCCATTACCATCCTCAAATACACTCCTTATCTTAACTAGTTGGGCATCCCTTTCCTTTTCACTAATTATTATTATTATTTTTTTTGTAAATCTGACTTCACTATTTATGAAACAAACTCAACACATACCACCTAATGATATACCCCACCAATTGACTTCCATTGCAATCTTTTTTGGGTTAATTATGCCAAGCATCTTATTTAAGCAAAAAGGTACCGTTGCACGCTGTCCATTTTTTTATTATACAGAGCAGTTGGCAGTTTTAAAGAAAAAGAGGATATGATCGGCTTAAAGAGTTTCTTAGGTAGCGTTTCGCTCGCTGGAATGGTTGTAGGCGGGAATGGAATGGAGACCGAAATGAGTCTGGAATGGAATGAGGCAGAAATAGGCATTTCCATTCCAGCGTTTGGTACGTTGAGGAATCAACCCAGTTAATTCCTTTTCCTACGTTTGGTACGTTGGAATGAGTCCTACAATGGAATAAAATTTACATAAAACTGACCAAAATACCCTTGTTAGATTTTTATCTTTGGCTCAGTCAATGTATAGATTATAATATTATTAAATAGGTGGGGCCCACACAAGCTCTTCTATTTTATAATCTTATAATAATAATAATAATAATAATAATAATAATAATAATGTATAAATTATATTATTATTATATAGGTGGGGGCCGTGGGGCCCACACAAGCTCTTCTATTTTATAATCTTATAATAATAATGATAATAATAATAATAATATATAGATTATATTATTATATAGGTGGGGCCCACACAAGTGCTTCTATTTTATAATCTTATAATAATAATAATAATAATTTATAGATTATATTATTATAATATAGGTGGAGCCCGCACAAGCTCTTCTATTTTATAATAATAATAATAATATAGATTATATATTATTATATAGGTGGGGCCCACACAAGCTCTTCTATTTTATATCTTATAACAATAATAATAATGTATATATTATACTATTATTATATAAGTGGGGCCCACACAAGTTCTTCTATTTTATAATCTTATAATAATAATAATATATTATATTATATTATTATATAGATGGGGCCCACAGAAGTTCTTCTAATTATAATCTTATAATAATAATAATAATAAAGTATATATTATATTATTATTATATAGGTTGGCCCACACATGTTCTTCTATTTTATAATCTTATAATAATAATAATAATGTATATATTATATTATTTATTATAGGTGGGGCCCACACAAGTTCTTCTATTTTATAATCTTATAATAATAATAATAATAATGTATATATTATATTATTATTATATAGGTGGGGCACACACAAGTTCTTCTCTTTTATTATTTTATTATTATAATAATAATAATGTATAGATTATATTATTATTATATAGGTGGGGCCCACACAAGTTCTTCTCTTTTATAATCTTATAATTATAATTATTATAATAATAATATATATTATATTATTATTATATAGGTGGGGCCAACACAAGTTCTTCTCTTTTATAATCTTATTATTATAATAATAATGTATAGATGTGAAGAAGGGTATTTTGGTCTAAAAAAAAAGTAAAAAGGAATGGAGTGGCTATTCCTTCCCATCCCGGATGGAATGGCCATTCCTCTACATAAGGGAATGGGATTCCGGAGGTAATGGTCATTACGCCACTTTTTTACGAACCAAACACTGTAATGACCATTCCGTTGGAATGACCATTTCATTCCGACCTTCATTACAGTGAACCAAACGCTACCTTAGTTCCTTACCTCAAAGGCCTGCAAATACGTCTTACCTATTTCTCCCAGTCTAAGTCTTACGAAATCATTAGTGGCCGTGCCTACCTAAAATTCGAAGCCGACAAAAGCAATGCAGCCTTATTGTTGTTTATGCTAAGAGAAGATTTCAAAAAGGTATATATTATTATTGGCTCATTTTAAAAAAAAAAGTATATGAAGATTTATATTTTTCAAAAAAGTATAAAAGTTTTCATAATTCGTTCAATGAAGTCCTCTGTATGAAAAAAATGTTGACACATGCAAAAATACCGTTATGCCAGTTTTCATTCCCTTTTTTTTTATAGCGCAGGCACTACTAGAAAATGGACATTTTATATCGGTTACAAAAACTGCTCTATATCGGTTTTTAATATAACCGATATAATATCTCTAGTCAAGGTTTTTTATATCGGTTAATATTTTTTTATATCGGTCAATCTTTTTTAATATCGGTTACATAATAACCGATATAATAATCGTCATATATAATATCGGTTAGCACATATGTGATATTAATTTCTATATTTTATGTCGGTTATTATAAAATCGATATTATATAATTACCCAAAACCGATATGACATCTATTTTTTTTATATCGGTTGTTCTTAAATTCACCACCGATTTCCCTCTCCCGCCTCCAACATTCCCATTTCCCCCTCCGAGCCCTCTTTTCCCTCTCCAAGTCCTCTTTTCCCTAACTCATTTCTTTCTCTCCCCTCACTCCACGTGAATCACCCAGAACCCATCTCCATCTCAGGAAAAACCCCTCCAGAATCCATCTCCTCTCATCCCTTTCTATCTTTCCCTCCCTCTCCAGACCTCTCCCAGGCGCACGACGATCACAGCAGCCCCTTTCAAACTCGTCCGGAGTCTTCTACAGAGAGAGAGAGAGAGAGAGAGATGGACAGAGGAGGAGGAGGAGGTGGCGGTGGCTCTTCTTCTCGATATAGCTTGCAGCCGACGAGATTCTGTAACGAAGACATACTGATTTGCGTGGACGTGGACCTGGAATCGCAGGTGGAGATGAAGGTTTTGGGACCCAAAGGTCGACCCATCACCCGCTTGGATTCCATCAAGCAGGCCATTCTCCTCTTCTTCAATGCCAAACCGTTCTGATCTGGGGGTTTCTTGTGCGTGGAGATCGACCAACTCACCGCAGGCACGTCTCTGGATTCTTGGAAGCCGAACAGAGGTATGAATATTTACTCTTTTTTTTTCATTTTTTTCTTGATTTGGCCTTAAGGAAACCTCTCTGGATTTTCTGAGATTTGCCTGATAACCAACCCTCTTTGGGTTCGCCTGTAATCTCTGGATTTGCCTTCAAAGGCAGGTTACCTGCAACTCTGATAACCCTCTCTGGATTTGCAAAAAACCACAGTTTTGCATTTTGGATTTATACATGCACAGAGAGGTTTCTGGTAAGATCCTCGACGGGAAGAGAAAGAGAGACATTTAGTTTTTTTTTTTTGGTACTGTGCACTTCTTGGGTTTTGGCTCTCTGATTTTGCTTCTGTTTGGGTTTGCAAAAATAGGTTGGATGCCTTCCAAGCCGAAGGGAAAGTGTCTTCTGACCCTGTTGGTAAGATTGTGAAGATATTTAATTGAAGATAAGCATGTTTTAGGGTGGGGGTTTGAGATTTTGTTGTATTGGTTTGGTTTTTAACTGATAAGTGGTGTCGGTTCTCAGCCATTGATGCACCAGGCGGCTTTCTCTTAGAGTGGTGGTCTGTGTTTTGGGATATATTCATTGCCTGGACAAATGAGAAGCACTTTGACGTTGTTGCATCTTACATAGAGGTGGGTTTTTGTTTTCTTTCACTAACATGATCTTACCCTTTCTTTCTTTTTCTTTTTTTTTTCAGAATTTTTTTTTCTTTTTCATGTGTCTCCATCTTGTAGTGTCCTGATTTTTGAGGCAGACTTTTGTTTGGAGGAAAATCTTCTCATGCACATGTGATGTGCAGGGCACAGCAGAATAATCGTCCATGTTTGGAACATGAATTCATTGAAGTTCTATTCCAAAAAGGATTTTGAGTAACATGATCTTACCTTTGTTCTTCATAAATTGTTCCTTGTATGGTTCCCTATCTTGTAATGCTGTGTTTTTTCAGTAGGCCATCTCTAAAACTTAAAATCATAGAGGTCCTTTTCTGTAAATGAGAACAGGGAAAGGATTTTAGTAGGTTCTAAGTTGTAACTATTATCAGTGCCTTTTAAAAAAAATTTTTACACATAATGGTCCTCATGTACTTTGGCTACTAGGACCTTGCTCATAAGGGGAAAATGGCCACTGGACCATTGTGCTAGACATGTGGTTTTAGTGGATCTGATTTTGGAAGTGTAGAGTTTTATATTGACTTTGCCTTAAATTATTGGCTTTTCTAGGAGATGTTTCTGTTCAATCTTTACTCTTTTGGTTTAAGCAAATTTTTTTTTTTTTGGTTTCTTGTAAGGTTCTGAAGATTCTGCATTGTTGAAATTGATATTATGGGTTTTATGTAATCAAGGAGGACATTTGGTTGCTATGAGTTTTGAATCCATTTGTTATAATGATTATTGGCCTTTGGAGCTTTGATGAATCCATCTTGAGCATTTTGTCCTGATCATCATCATTGGAACCCTAGCCCATCTATCGGGGTCTGGTTTTTCGGAAGTTCTTGTGTTTGGTGAGTTGCTTTTTATATGAATTTTGGAAATCTCTCGTCATGTTGCTTATTTTGGGTTTCTTGTGTATCCTTTAATTTTAAGTTTAGTGAGTTGAAATGCTTGTGTATAATATCTCGTCACCAGAGGGCTTCTGTATGTCACATTGCTACTTACTGAAATGCTTCACTTGTCTTGTTATTATAATGCTCTGTTGCAGGCAGATTCTTTGGTGCGCTTGTTGCCACTTATTGGTGCCTCAGACACCAGGTTTTTTTCAACTGACACCAGGTTTTTTTCAAATGCCAAGTATTCTACTTTTACTTATCATGATTTTGGTGCTCATTCTCTACACCGTACAGGCAAATGTGTTTTTCCCTTCCTGTTTTACATTTTCCACATGAGCTTATTAAATATAGTTTCTTCATTTTATAAACTGAAAATTGATGAAACAAGTTTTTTTATAGCTTGTTTGTAGCCTATCTGTAGCCTTACCGGTTACTAAATAGTGGCGTGGTGCACGAGCAGCGTGAATATTCTTACTAGCTAGCTGCCTAGTGGTATTAGTTTGTACATAGAAATTAATTTGTTTATATATATACAAAGGTTTTTGTTGTTTAGATGTTAGTATTTTGAGGTATATTGCAGGTTTTTTGGTCGTGGTACAGCAGGTTCTTTTGATATTAAAAAAATAATAAATTGTGAAATTATATCGGTTTTTAATGAAACCGATATAATAAACCATATGAAACCGATATAACAAACCGATTACATATTTTTTATATCGGTTATTCTTAATCAATTATATCGGTTATTATGAAACCGATATAAAAAACCATATAAAACCGATATAACATATATTAATTATATCGGTTTGGCTATAAGTTATATCGGTTTGGCTATAAATTATATCGGTTTGGCTATAAGTTATATCGGTTTTATAATAATTTATGATATAAATACATATGAATATTACATCGCTTTAGGCTTAACCGATATGAAATATTACACTTATTATATCGGTTGCGTTTATCTTTTATATCGGGGGCAGTTATATCGGTTTGAAGTTCACTCAAAAACCGATATTATAGGTCTTTTATATCGGTTTTTAGCCGATATAAAATGCCTTTTTTCTAGTAGTGAGGGCCGGTGTCCTATCCCTTTGGGCTAGAATAATCCCTACGGGCCCAGGAGTTAAATCCGGATCAAATTTCCCTGTAACCCCAGTGTGGTAGTGCAGTTTTGAACCCACAACCTCCGGGTGCAAACCATGGTCGTATGCCAACTGAGCTAACCGTCATTCCCTTTAATAAATCATTTAAGAGAAATGATCAAGTCCAAACCAAATGAGCTAGTGGGGCCTACCTCAACTACCTTTATGCATGGATGGTAAAAAAAGGTGATTCCAAATGACTAAAAAACTAGCTTCATTAAATGGTTATGATCATCAAAATCTAAATGACTAGTTTAATTAAGGGAGAAAAGAAGTTAAAAAAGATAAAAACTTGTCATAAGGGAAGGGTATTTTTGTCATTTCTCAAAAAAATTATATGGAATATTGGAAAGGACTTAAAGGACTTGATTGAAAGAGTTGTGGAAAACTTCTATATTTTTTTAAATATTCAAACTTTCATGTACTTTTTTGAGAATGAGCCAAAATTTTATATTTTTTAATTTTTAATTGCTTTTAGAATGTTTTAGATATAAATAAAACAACAAAATGGAATATAGAAGTGGTGAAAATAGTTTCTATATTTTCTTGTTTGGGATATTCACCGTAGGACTGTTCTTACATTTGACATTTATCGCACAACAATTAAAGTTTATATAATTCCCGCAGAACTGTTTGTACAATAATAGTGAGATATCGCACCACCTTAGCATATCGCACACTTAAATTTTGACTTCTTAGAGGCGAATCTCAGGTCTAAGGGCAGTTACGTGAGCAATATGCCTTATGAATCAATAAAACATCTTTTGTAGCATCTGCATGTTAGAAACCTTTACGTGCAAAGGGCAATACAACTTGGATCAGTTGAGTTTTAAAAGTACGGTTATTATGCTGTTTAGAATCTGAAATACAGATTGTAATAATAATGATGATTCCAACTTGAGTGATAAGATCACAACAGTTCCACTAAAATTTGAAGACCATCTTATTATAGTAATCATGATGGCCCACCCAATAATGGAAATATTAGTGGGACTCTTTAATAATTTAGGACAACAATGATCCCACCTAAATGACAATCACAATGTGCCCCGAGCAAATCAATTGAAAAAAATTGCTCTCTGGATGATAGAAATAACAATACACTGCTCAAAGATGGAAATCAAAGTGGTTGCCATTGTTGAACAAATCGAGAGTGATTTATCATTGGAGATGCCCCATTCTATTTCCATCACTTAGCTCGGTAGCTCAAGATTACCACGGCTGAGGGAGCCCCATTACATGTGCTTATTAAAAAAAAATAGATTTTTTCAAAGTAAAAATTAGATAAATATAAGTTAGTAGAGATACCTAGGCTACTTTTCTTTTTTTGAGTTTTGTTAGTTAAAGTGGATGGAGGTGTACAATGTAAAATTTTAAAGTTATTTGCAAAAATAACCTCATAAAGTTCTCAAATGACGCAAATATTGAGTTCTACTTTATAGTTCTTAGAAGACTGGCCCCAATTACCTTGTAAAATAAGAGTTTTTAATGATTTTATTAAACAGACTAGTTGTAAATTAAAACTTATTATTAGATCTTTAATTTAAACCTTTATATCTAATTAGCTCTTATTAATTTAGATTAGAGTTTCCAAAACGCCTAAGTCTCATCAAAATTAATTCAGTTACCATTGCATTAAGTAATTAAATAAGGACGAATGAGTTTTTTTTTTTCTTTTTTGGGTCATTGCAAAGTAGCCTTCATAGAGGGAAGGGACTGTGTGTAATGAGATTAAAAAAAAAAAAAAATCTTGAACTCGGTCATATCATTCTAGGTTTGATTCGATATGTATAAAAAATAACTAGATGTTTGGAAGCTCCTACTCCTACTCCTACATGGCTTAAGCATGGATAAATGGTCACTTTATTTTGATTGGTCAATAGGTAGACAACCTGAATAAAAGATGAACTACACTTCTGTTTACACCAATCAAATGGCACAGGCCCCTCTGCTTAGACTATTTCCACAGTGTTGGGTTACTTATGCCAAGGCCCACGTCCGATTGAACACATGCGGCCCACCAAAATAAATGGGGTGAACCTTCGGCCCAGGTGACATTGTTGGCCATACCTGTTGCATATAGGACTTTCAATGGGTTAGATCCAAGTTTCTTCAATCCATGATGGGTAGATAGTAGATACCAATTGGGAGATGTATATTGAGAACTTAATCAGAAACATTGCATTCAACTCATTAGATACCATATGTTTTTTAATAGCTTGTTTGAATTTTTCTGCATTTGGTATTCTCATAATCTAGTCTTTCGTTTGACATTTGCAACCAATAAGGCTAAGAAGGTGAACTAACAACACAAAACAACCACCACCATCAACACCTTTCCAACACCACAGGAAAACCAACAACTAAACCCAGATTTGTTCACCATATCAGAAACTACAATCCAAGCTCCTCATATCAACACCTATAAAATGCCCAATCTAGCTTCTGCTCATCCCATCCAGCACCATCTCTTCTACTACTCATATATTTTCTTCCCAAGTCCTTCCTCCTATACATACTACCATGGCCTCTGCCACTGTTTTCTTTTCATCTGTGCTCATTTTAATGTCTTTGGGCAGCCATACAGGCTTAGCGGCTCGCCATTTGCTGGACACACAGACCGCAGCTCCACCACCATTGCCAACGATTCCAACCATCCCGACTCTACCCAAGCCCACGTTGCCACCTTTGCCTGCGATGCCAGCTATGCCAAAGCCCACACTGCCACCATTCCCGTCTAACCCGCTACCGGCTCAACCAGTTCTGCCCAAGCCCACATTGCCACCACTGCCTAGCATGCCAACCATCCCCACCTTGCCTCAGGCGACTTTGCCCCCATTGCCTGCCATGCCAACCATCCCTACACTTCCTAAGGTCACCCTACCACCACTGCCTTCTATCCCAACAATCCCTTCAATTCCCTCCATCCCTACAATCCCTTTTTTCTCTCCACCCCCCTTCAACTACTAGTCCATGATTCTTCGAGTCGTGTGCCATGCCACACATGCTCTATTACTGTGCGTAGCTACCTTGCATTCTTTTAAAACATTGTTATTTGTTTCTACCATTTTCATGGCGCCTTGTACTACTTCCGGGCCTGGGTGTGACGCCCTGGAGTCCCACATCGACTATAGAGAGGAAAGTGATTGGGATTATATGTAGAGCTTACACCCTTACCTAGCATGAGAGGAAAGTGATTGGGATTATATGTAGAGCTTACACCCTTACCTAGCATGAGGCCTTTTGATGGGTTCAGGCCCATCAGAAACAAAACCGTGAGGCCACTGGGCCAAAGCGGACAATATCATGCATGGGTAAGGGGTGGGGCGTTACAAATGGTAACCACTTGCACCAGACCACGGCAGGGGACCCACACTCGAACTAGTCGAGAGTCGGCTCTGATACCATTTGTAACGCCCCACCCCTTACCCATGTATGATATTGTCCGCTTTGGCCCAGTGGCCTCACGGTTTTGTTTCTTATGGGCCTGAACCCATCAAAAGGCCTCATGCTAGGTAAGGGTGTAAGCTCTACATATAATCCCAATCACTTTCCTCTCTATAGTCGATGTGGGACTCCGGGGCGTCACACTGGGGCTTCAGATTATCCACTATATATTTGGTTTCATTGGGAAGTTGTGTTAGCACATGGGAGTCGCTGGAACATAGATCGTGGACTTGTGGATGATATTTGGTCTTCTTTTTTTTAATGCTTTCCATTCATGTGGAGCATGTTTCTATTTGTACATGTACTATGTTGAGGTCTAGAGAGTGATGTTTGTTGTCGTATTGCATGTTGGGAAATCATGGGACTCTTTATTTTGTACTGTCACGTCTGATTTCTTACTTCGTTTGTTTTTTTTTTTTTGGTAGAAGATTTTTTACTTTGTTGGATGTTACTTTGTGCACTTGGACCTGGAATCTTTGGGGGAGGACTGAATCTGATCACAATTATGTTACAGTAACAAGTAAACATTTGGGTAGATATATACCAAAACCCAGTGAATTTCCAAACCAGTCACACATTGTTCATATCGGACTGTCCACTGTTGCCCACCTGAAGAGTAGACCACTTTTTCATGTAGCTGCTAGTTGGATTAAGGCCCATATAGCACTTTCTCTGCCCATTTATTTGTATACGGGCCAAACTCAGGGCGGCATTCAATGGGCCTTTAAGTCCGGGCCAGCCCCCATTTACCCAAAAAACTGGTATCTAAACATGTACCCAACCATCATTTCCCACAGAGATGTCAATACCAAGTACATTAACACGTATGCACAGGACATAGGATATATGTGCAATTTTCTGTGTATTAACAGGACACTGACTCTAACAGGCCCCTAAGCCTAAGTCCAATGTTGGCCCATTTGTTTTAAAAGGCGCTTTATTAGGGACCTAGGCCCGTGCCTTGTCAAATCTAAGCCCATTGCCATCCTCAAATGCACTGCTTATCTTACTAGTTGGGCTTCCCTTTCCTTTTCACTAATTATTATTATTATTTTTTGGTAAATCTCTCTTCATTATTTATGAAATAAACTCAACACATACCACCTAATGATATACCCCACCAGTTGACTTCCATTGCAATCCTTTTTGGGTTAATTATGCCAAGCATCTTATGGTATTTAAGCAAAAGAGCTTTTGACCTGTAGCTTACCTCTACATATGCCTTTTCCCTCCACCTTCCCAAACTTTAAATATTTCCCAAGGGCTATAATTTCACCATTTTTTGACTAAAATGTCCATATCCAGGAAACCCATTTCTAGGTCCTGTAAAAAACCATTTCAATGCCTCCTTTTACCTTTCTTTAGGGCATGTTTGTGTACACACACTTTTCCGCGGAAAGGAAAAAAGTGTGTGGTTTTCCGCGGAAAACTCAGTTTTCATGCGTTTGGTGCGGAACAATTCCACGGAAACGTTTTCTTGCCTCGTCAGCATTTTCCTTGATAATTATGGAAATGAATTTCCTATGGGGGGGGGTATGGGAAATGAATTTCCTCGGAAAACTCCTCCCACTTTTCCTCACTCTTGTCCATTTCAACCCAAAACTCTTCAACTCTTTCATTTTTTATTTCTTTAAATAAATTATTATTTAATGTTTAATAAATAATATACATGTTATGTTATTTTTCTTCAAAAAGTTATTTCACCAAATAAGAAAATCAGCCGCACCAAACAACATTAGCACCAATTCAACGAGGAAATTTTTTTTGCACCAAACATAAATTTCTAAATTCTACGGAAATCTTTTTCCAAGGTTTCCATTTCTATGGAATTTACTGATGTGGCAATTTTCCCTTTTCCGCGGAAAGGGTGTGTACACAAACGTGCCCTTTTATGCCATACTCGATAAAAAGCATGGATGGGCACATGCGGCTCCACACCCATATGTTCACCTTACCAAAATGAACTGGGTACTGATGTAACAGGTGGAGCGAGGGAGGAAATGCTCCTGAAGATGGCAATGCTGGAATCATCTTGGAAACGAAGGAAAAGCACGCTGCAGCATAGGTCATAGATACTGATGAGTCAGGCCCAAGTGGTCCAGTCCGTGATGAGCCAAGGCTTAAATTTTTGAAGATCCGTTTAGTCCAGTGAGGTCCAGGCCCAAATCAACAAGGTCTGGCCTCGTCAAGGCAACGCTCGTCGCTTCGGAAATAGTCAACCCTTAGCCTGCTTTTTACCAAGTCCTGCGGAGAATATCTCACCTGCCTCGTTCATCGAGGGTTAGTTCGAAGACTCCATCAAAGTAGAGCTTTTCTGTAAAGTCGTCCCCATCTGTTAGGAGAATACTATAAATAGAAGAGCCCCACCAGCACTTGGGGGGCAAGAGAAATATTTTCCCTTCTACACACTTTCTTTTATTCTCCTACCTTGTAATCTCTGCACACTCGATATATAAACATACGACGACCTCTGCCATTTTGAAGTGGACGTAGGTCAAACTGACGGAACCACTATAATCTCCCTCTCCTCTTTAATTACCCCGGCCCATTCATCATTTATTACTTGACCGGTGGTGTCCGAAACTAATTTAGGCATCATCAGTTTGGCGCTGTCTGTGGGAACAACTATAAGCTTCTCATCCTTCTTTCAAAATTATGGTGATCACCACTAGATCGACAAAACGAGCTGAGGGCAAGGATGATCCTCCAATGACTAATCCTGCCCCAAATGCTCCTGTTCCTACTCTTCAACAAATGTTGGAGACCATGCAGCAGTTGATGACCCAAAACCAGCAAATCATACAACTCATGCTAGCAGGGCAAGTAGGAGCACAATTTGGAGGGGTACTGCAAGGAGCACCGCGCCAGGGACTTCAAAGAGCTCCACGCCGGGGAGCTCCTCATCTGGGAGCCCATCCCCAGGGCGGCGCCCAGGGAGTTCCCCAGGGCGCCCCTCATGGAGTCCACCAGGGCGCCCCTCATGGAGTTCCCAGTGGAGCCCAGTTTGGAGGAGCCCTACCTCCCGGGTGAGCGAATCATGGAGGACTTCCACCTCCTCCCTCTTCTTCTAATGGGGAGGATCCTCATTTCCAAGAATGGGAGAGTGAAAACCAAAGCATGGAGGACGGGAGTTATTTCCATGATCCGTCTAGGGAAGCCCCCAATCGCTGGGTCGAGAAGATCAGGGAAATGCAAAATCAGCTGGGTGATGTCTTCAACGCCATGAGGGCACAAGCACCAGAGACAGTGGATTACCTAGTCAGGCGAACGGACACACCATTCAAGCCCGACGTGGTGAACTACCCACTTCCTCGGAAATTCAAAATGCCATCCATGGAGACCTTTGATGGAACGAAGGATCCATTGGACCACCTGGAGACTTACTAAACTATAATGCAGCTGCATAATATCCCTGACGAGATTATATGCAGGGCATTCCCAACCCACACTGAAGGGTTCCGCCCGACAGTTGTTTGCCAATCTCCCCCCAGCCTCTATCCCCACCTTTGGGGAATTGAGCAAGTCCTTCATGTCACACTTTATTGGAGGGCGCCGCCACCAGCAGCCTGCCACACACCTGCTCAGCATAAAGCAGAATAAAAACGAGAGCCTCAGGAGCTACCTCACTCGTTTTAACGAGGATGTACTTCAGGTCGAAGAGCCCGACGACAAGGTGTCCATGACAGCCTTCTTAGGAGGCCTCCGCTCATCAAGTTTCCTCTTCTCAATAATGAAGCGCCCGCCAAAGAGCATGCTGGAGTTACTGGCCAAGGCCCAGAAGTACATGAATGCTGAAGATATCACAAGGGCCAGGCGAGGGGAATCCTCTAGAATGGAGGACAAGGGGAAGGAGCAAGACAGAGATGAAAAAAAGATACAAGCAACAAGCGAAGCAGGACAGAGAGGGTACCTGTCAGAGACCGACTTGGTCCTACTCCGCAGAGAGACCGACAAGCATTCACTCCTCTCAATGCTACTGCTGGACACATTTTGCTCTAGATACAAGATGACCCCACGGTAAAATGGCCTGGGAAGATGAAGTTTCCTCCGAACATCTGGAACCCGACAAAATACTGTTGCCCTCACGCGGGCCGCCGTAATAAAGGCATCAGCGAGGCCATTCGCTAAGTCCCTCTCAGCCAGGGCAGCCCTCTCCTCAGCTTGAGAAGCCCTCTCATGTGCCGCCCTCATCTCTGACTCCACAACAGTCTCTCTAAGCCACACTGAGCGAAGCCCTCTCGCGGGCCTTCACAAGCTCAGCTTCACTGAGTGAAGCCCTCTCACAGGCCTTCACAAGCTTAGTGTCTGCCTTGGCCGCCCTCTCGTGGGCGGTTGAGAGCTCAGTCTCAAGCCCGGTTGCCCTCTCGCGGGCCGCCGTAAGATCAGCCTCGGAAACTCTTCTAGCAGCTTCAAGAGCAGTAATCATTCCTTGAGCAGCGGAGAGCTCCTTTTGCATAGTCTCATTATCTTGTTTCAGCTGATTATAAGATCGGGCCCTTGACAACAAACAGACGGATGCAGTGGAAGCCTGAAAAATAAGGGGCAAAGGAAATGAGACAGTGCAAATATATAAATAAAAAAAATGAAAGTCTGGAGAAAAGGGGAATAGTAAACCTTTACCTGAGCCAGACTTTCCAAAAACATGTTTATAACCCCCCTCGGTGCCTAAAGCATTAATCTGCGTAACCTCAGGCGGAAACACAAATCTCCCGAGCTTTTCCCAGATCACCAGCGGTTTGCCCAGCATGGGACTAGCCCAAGTCGGTGCCCCTGTAGAAGTTCCCGAGCGTGGAGGACACAAACGAGGGACAGAAGGTGTGGCCAGCGAGGAAGACTCCGGAGTAGCAGTCTTGGCTGAGGAGGTCAATCAAGGGACGTACCGAGTTTTTTGGCGTCAGCCCATCGTATGGGCACCAAAGCCCGATCTACCTCAAAGACCCACTCTCCACCAATGAAAAAGAACCAAAATTTCCAACTGTGGCAATTGGAACGCAATCCCGTGAGCAGCTTGCCACCCCTAGGGGTAAAATAGTACCATCTCCTATTAGGGGCCGGGGACTCAATCAAACTGTAGGCAACATGAAACTCTGCAGGAGAAGCGTCCCCATGATGTACCTTCCTCCACAGTACAAGAAAGCCGAGCATAACCCTCCAGCCATTGGGTGCTAACCGCCCCGGGGTTAATGACAAGTAATGAAGAATGCGGCAAATGGAGGAGGACAAGGGAAACCTCAGCCCAGCTTCGAGCATCTCCTCATAGATGACAATGTCACCAGAGGAATCATCGCAAGTAGGCTCATCCATCTCGGCCTGGCAACACAACATGGTGGGAGGAATATGATAAGAAACGACAAGCTTCAAAATGTCACCGTCAGTATTGAACACACTAAAAAGAGTGCTCACCTTAGATCCGTCATCGTCAACAACAACTTTTCCTCAATACTTTTTGCGGCGAGGACGCGACTTGCCTAATACATTGGTACTGTCTCCAAATTCCTTCATGTGCAACTGACCGGCAACGAAGCCCACACCCACCGGGGCTGCGGCGCCCACAGCAGGGGCCCCCTCGCCAATTGCCGCGGCTAGGGCGGCGCCCGCCACTGTCTCCTCGCCCGCTGCCGCGGCCTGGGCAGCACTCGCCGCCGGGCGTCGCGCTGCTGCCCCCACGCCCGCGGCCGCGACCTAGGCGACGCCGGTGGCGAGCGTTGCGCTGCTGCCTCCATGCCCGCGGCCTCGCCCTCCGCCGCGACCTAGGCGACGCCCGCCGCCGCCGGGCCTCGTGCTGATGCCTCCACGCTAGCGGCCTCGCCCACGGCTGCGACCTCGGCGACGCCCGCTGACGGGCATCGCACTACTGCCTCCATGCCCGGAGCCGGGCGTCGCGTTGCTGCCTCCACGCCCGCTGCCGAGACCTCGGCGACGCCCGCCGCCGGGCGTCGCGCTGCTGCCTCCACGCCCGCTGCCGCGACCTGGGCGACGCCCTCCACCGGGCGTCGCGTTGCTGCCCCCTCGCGGGCAGCGCCTGCCTTAGTCCCCTCGCCTGCTGCCGCAACCGGGCGGGCTGCGGCGCCTGCTGTCCTTGCGCCTGCTGCCGTAGCCAGGTGGGCTGCAGCACCCGCTGCGGTCTCTTCTCCCACGCCGACGCACAAGGGGATCTTCTCCACTGCACGAGCCAGGTCGCTGACAACGCCTGGGGCATTTTTTCCTACAAGTTGCAGGTTCATCTTCTTCTTTTGGGATGACCTCTCTCCACTTCGGTGCTCCATTACTTTGAAAACTCCAACTTTTTCCTTCTCTTTGGAATGCCTAGGGTTTTCAAAGAATGAGTTTTTATAGCCTAGGGTTTCAAGATAAGCCCCAAACTACAGGACTCTCCTAAAAGCACATCTGCGTAGAAAAAGGAAAGACTGCTAGAAATTCTTGGAAGGGAGGAAAGACCTGGATATTCGAAATGCCCCCCTTTCAAAGCTTCTTTGGGCGCGGGGCATTGAGGGGCAAATGATGAGTCAGGCCCAAGTGGCCCAGTCCGTGATGAGCCAAGGCTTAAATTTATGAAGATCCGTTTAGTCCAGTGAGATCCCGGCCCAAATCAACAAGGTCTGGCCTCGTCAAGGCAACGCTCGTCGCTTCGGAAATAGTCAACCCTTAACCTGCTTTTACCAAGTCCTGCGGAGAATATCTCACCTGCCTCGTTCATCGAGGGTTAGTTCGAAGACTCCATCAAAGTAGAGCGTTCCTGTAAAGTCATCCTCATCTGTTAGGGGAAGACTATAAATAAAAGAGCCCCACCAGCACTTGGGGGGCAAGAGAAATGTTTTCCCTTCTACACACTTTCTTTTATTCTCCTACCTTGTAATCTTTGCACACTCGATATATAAACATACGACGACCTCTGGCGTTCTGAAGTGGACGTAGGTCATACTGACCGAACCACTATAACCTCTCTCTCCTCTTTAATTACCCCAGTCATCATTTATTACTTGACCAGTGGTGTCCGAAACTAATTTAGGCATCATCAGATCCTAATTATAAGCAGTACCAAACTAACTAAAAGGATCATTTAACAGTTAGCAAATTAGTATGTATGGTAGAAGAGAAAAATATAGAAAAGTCACAAATTTGCATTCACCACAACTTCTTCAAACACATATATTTACAATATCAAAAGGAAAAGATACACCACTTTTTTGGAATGGATTAGGAATTTTGGTCAATGAATTGTGTTCTATACACACACAAACACAATACATACAACTTAGTATACATATGGGTCCAAACCCATTTCATAAAGTCACTACTCCTTTGATATAAACCATTGCATAAACAACCATGCATGCACATCCCATGATGGAGTTATATACACTACAAGAAAACTGTTCTTTTATGGCAAACTTTTTCCGGCGACTCCTAAAGTTGCCGCATATACGTGATTTATTGTGGCGACGTACAGTGTCGCCATATATTTCCATAGTTTTTACGGCGACTAAAACAGTTGCCATATATTATCACAACCTTATACGGCGACTAAAACGGTTGCCATATATTGTCACAACCTTATACGGCGACTAAAACAGTTGCCATATATTATCAAAACCTTATACGGCGACTAAAACGGTTGCCATATATTGTCAAAACCTTATACGGCGACTAAAACGGTTGCCATATATTGTCAAAACCTTATACGGCGACTAAAACGGTTGCCATATATTATCAAAACCTTATACGGCGACTAACACGGTTGCCATATATTGTCAAAACCTTATACGGCGACTAACACGGTTGCCATATATTGTCAAAACCTTATACGGCGACTAACACGGTCGCCATATATTACCAACACAACCTTATACGGCGACTAAAACGGTTGCCATATATTGTCAAAACCTTATACGGCGACTAAAACGGTTGCCATATATTGTCAAAATCTTATACGGCGACTAAAACAGTTGCCATATATTATCAAAACCTTATACGACGACTAACACAGTTGCCATATATTATCAAAACCTTATACGCGACTCCTGTTTAGTTCTTTGGACAAAAGCCAATGAGGGCTGTTCATTCTTAATTGAATTTGGATTTTTAGCACTCTCTCTTTACAGTTAGATTCAAATATTTCTACCCATAAAAAAAGGTTTAAACATTTAATTAATAGAGCAATTTGGTCCACTTATTACTTATGCAACTCACTCCTCCCATAGTGAATTGGCACTTAACCCAATTTGGCGCCCTTCAAATCCATATTATTTATTGTTGGATTGAATCTATAAAGACATAGTTAAAAAAATCAAATTGAGGGGCAAGCAAATCGGATTAAGTTGATCAAATTGATAAGTATGTTTGTTCTCCTTTCTTTTAGGTTCACCTTGGCGCGTGCCAATCACAGGGGTCAGGGTGACTAGGAATTTGGAAGATCAGTGTGGCAAGTGTGAACATCACTTGGGATATATGATCATATTTGGGTCCATATCTTAGAAATTCATGAGGTCAAAATTAAATGAATTTTTTGGACAAATATGGCAGCCTTGTTTTAACATTTAATTATTAACCTACATGAACATTAAATATTTATTAAAACTCGTTTAACTGATAGTTCTCCCCGGGTTATTAATTATAATTATATGGTTAATGGACGTAAAGGAACCCAATTAAATAAATTGGACTTCTATATTCAATTTGTTTCATTTTCACCGGGTGTGGTGCTCAAATAAATCCATAGCCCAACATATTGGCCCTGTTCTTTTTCTGGACAGGAATTCCGGTTGTCTGGGAATTTCGGAATTCCTGTCAGGAATTCAGTGTTTCTTGGCAAGAGAAAGCGAATTGTTTTTGAGACAGAGAAGAGGACGAACAAAAGGTAACAGTTGAGTAGTCAGGAGGAAAGAAGAAGGGTTTATTTATTTTTCAAGCACCCATTTCAGATCCCCCTGAGAACCCACCTGATTCCCAGCAGACCCATCTCACCCACCTGATTCCCAGCAGAACCATCTCGCATCTTGAATCTGTATGATCAGGACTAGGGGTGTACATCGGGTCGGGTCCCGGGTTATCGGGCCGAGTTTGACCCGACCCGATTAATTTATGAACACCGGGAACCTGACCGAATGTCCGGTTAGCTATAACCGGGTTTGTCGGGTTCGGGTTACCGGGTTACTGGGTCGGGTTACCGGGTAACCCGGTTACAAATTTTAAGTTTGTTTTTTGTTTTTTTGGTTTTTTTTTTTTTTTTTGGAGTTTAACCTGTTTCTCTTTTTTCAGTCCATCCCATTATAAACTATTATGTCAATCTTAAAATATGTTTAGTGGTAATGCTGAATCTGTTTTTTTATTTTTCTGCCATTACATCAGAATTTGGGATTATGAGATTTTTAGACAATTATCATGAGTGGGGTTGGAAGAAGTGGTACACCTGTGTCACCCCAGGCTTCGGTTTCAAGTAGTGCACTGAGAACGAGAGACGGAGAGAATGAGAGATGTCTAGCCAGACTAGGCCTAGGTATTATAAAATATTAAAATTTATTTATTTTAATATTTTTTATAATCGGGTTATCGGGTCACCCCGATAACCCGATTAACATAAAATGCTTAACCCGAGGCCCGGTCCGGATTAATACGTGCCGGGTCGGATTAACCCGACCCAGTCTAAGACCATGTTTCACCCGTCCGAATACATCCGGGCCGGGCAGGGTTACTGGGTCGAACCGGGTTTCCAAACCCGGTGTACACCCCTATTCAGGACAACCAGACATGAATTCCAGGAATTTTAGAAAAGAAACGGGCCCTAAATTTATATCCTTTTTGGACTTTTATGGGCCTAGTAATTATTTCAAAAAGTGAAATTTAGACTTCTATATTCTTTTTGGACTTTTCTTGGGCATAAATATTATAAGCAAAAAAAAATGCATAGTCGATTCTAGACTCAGAACATTTCATCTCCCGCCCTAAAATCTCTATCTCCCTCTCTGTTTTTTTTCCCCAAAATAAATACTCCATCGTTCTCCTCTTTGCCTCAAACGAAGAGGATGCGTGGGCTGTGAACATGGAAGCCGTCTAGGATTTCCAAAACGACCAACACATGAGAAGCTTCTTGTTGCTGTAGATGTGGAAGAAGGTACCCGATGAGGCTTTTTGCATAAATTACCATTAGCAGTTCATTGTTATCTTCTTTCTTTCTGTGGTATTTCAAATGGAGATGTAGGTTATTGGAAAATATGCTGGTCATTGAATAAGGCGACAAGATTTTTGGGTTTTCATATATTTATGCATCTTCAATTGTTTTGGTTGGGAATAATGATGCAATCGTAGCAAATGAATGGTTGATTCCATTCTGTTCCAAAACTTTGATTCTGTAAACACTTCACCGGCCTATTTTTTATTCTATTTCAACAGCTCAGTTGTGAGAAGAATACTGGAACTCTTGGAATATCAGTCTTTGGAGACGGTAGGCGGTGATTTGTGCCATTTTCAATTTTTGCTAAATCTTTTTTTTTAAACAAATATGGTTACTTTGTGGGTCTGGTGGCTTCTGCAGGAAGCCCTCAAACGCTGGAGTTTGCTCTTGAGGGCTTTACAGGTTCGTTTTGATCCAACTATTTTTTTTTTCTGTCCTTTGATAATATGCTGTCTTGTAGAGGATGTGGCCTTGGCCACAGGCATAATGTAGAGAATGATGAGGGAGACCCCAGACCTTTGTGACTTTCAGTTCCAGAATTTGCAATAACAAGTTGAGAACTTGACTCAATAGTTGGAACGAGTCAATCCCCACCAATCACATATTTTTGGGATGGTTACAGGAAGTGAAAACTATTTTGAATAAAAAGAAATATCAGTTTGAAAGAAAGTAAATGAAATTTGTGGCTTCAAATATTGATTATGGTTTTGTAACGGAAATGAGATGGCCAAAGTGGAGCACTTCCCCTGTTTTATATTCTGTAAACAACTTGTACAAATTGTTTATACTTGAGATGGTTATGCTGGTGCCCATCTCTTGCTATGCAGGTCATGTTTTCCCAACACTCTGAGTCACAACATACGCCCTCCAATGATGGTAAATACACTGCGAAACTGAACTCACTATGTGTCTTCAAGTGAATCCGGTTTACACATTTGTTTGCTTTTTTATCAGTTGTCATGAAAGAGAGAAGGGTGCGAGGAAAATCCAGGGGCAAACATTTAGCCAAATTATTAAAAGCAACTCCTGCAAAGAAACTACCAATTGTCATACCTAGGGATGCAGGCGTACCTGTGGGTGAATATGCTGCAAAGTTTTCTTCGGAGCTGAGTTTTGCTGTGAAAAACACTGCACCACTTAATGTAAGAAAGTGGTTGGAAGTTAGTGCCGAAGTAAAAAATAATATTTATAAAAATATGCAGGTAACAAATTTAGGTTTTCTTATTAATAATATGAAGTTTAGGTTTTTAATCCATTTAATATGCTCTAAATGTAACGGATTTAATTTTGATTTTTCTTCTTATTCTTTTATTGGTTTTCTTAGCGGTTGTAATTGTATGTCTTTAGTCAAAGTTTATATTTGAGGATGACTCTATAAATAAGAGTCACATCCTCCACCATGCAAACAAGCTCTATAGGGAATGGCGTCATACTTTGCATCGAGATTATTACATGAAGTATGAGAGGGATGCCGAACGACTTCAAAACCGGCCTGAAGATGTGAGTGAAGCTGATTGGGCCTTCTTGGTTGATTTCTTTGGAGGAGATGACTTTAAGGTACAAATAAAAAATATATATATATATAACATATATTTTGAAGATTACTAGTAATGCTATTTTTTTTATGTAAATTTATCACAGAAAGTGTCAACAAGAAACAAAAGGAATCGAGAAAAGGAAGGAGTGACACAAATTACTGGAAGAAAATCATTCCAATCCATAAGCTATAATTTGGTGAGGTCTTAGTTCCTAAAGTTAATTATGTACATGGTATATCCAATTACATATAATTTACTCATGCAAATAACAAATGGTTTACAAGTGTAGCGAGATCCTGAGACTGGAGATAGGCCTACTGAGATCGAGTTATGGAGAATCACGCATGAAAGGCCTAATGGAAGATGGGCTGATGAAAGATCTAAGAATGCCTATGTAAGGGATTTCAACACCTCAAAATTAATTTGTAAAAATAATTTAGTTATATTATCCAAAGTCTTTTTTTTTCATATTCTTGCCTTACTATATGGGTCCTAATTTTTTTTCTTGCAATAATGCAGGAAGAGATGGTTAATCTTCTTAATCAGCCACAAATATCACCGACTGGAGATGAGGTTGTGCTAACTCCAAGACAAGCTCTTAATAGGGTTGTTGGTGAAAGGTCTGGACATGCTAGAGGATTGGGTTGTGGTCCTAGAGGTTTTTTAAAACCCAATAGCAAGAGGTATACACAAGATGAGATGGACCAAGTGAGGAATGAACGTAACGAGATTGTAGAAAGGATGACGCAATTGGAGGATACATTTGAAGCACGCGTACAAGCTACCGTGGCAGATGAAATCAAAGCTCAAGTAGATAATGCTGTTCGGGAAGCTTTATCTAAGTTTATGGAGCTTTCTCGACGACAATCCGATTCTAACTTTGATGTAAGTATGTTACTATATATACAAGGATCAAACAAGAAGATGAGTTGTGTTTTATTTTTCATGTCTTGTACACATAATTTATTTTTTTAACTTCGTGTGCAGGCAAGTTTAGAATGAATTTACTTATTTTGGAGAAGTAAAGCTAAGGTATAACTATCCACTCTTAATGGTAAAGTAGCAGTCTATTCTTGCTAGTCTTTTTTTTTTTTTGAAAGATCTAAACTTATGGCAAATGCATAAACTATCACCTATAGCTTCTGGCAATCTATTCTTGTTGTACTTGCTAGCTATTAAACCATAAGTGCCTGTCATGTGGCTTACCTTTATTTGTTGGATCTGACTGGTTATTCGAGTTTGGCTCATTATTAGGAAATTATATATACTCTATATATTGTATGTTTTTTTAATAGGTTCGTTTTTTTTTTTTTTTTTTTTTACTTTCAGGTTCTTAAGTATTCAAAGCTCCATGGACGTGCATTTGGAAGAAAACGGTCTTTTTGAAGTTCAGTCTGCTAAATTGGAGTGCATAATATTGTTTATTTTGATGACAAGCTAGGAGTTTAAGTTACACAACTTTGTCTATGTTTAGTTTCGGTTTTAGGTCTTTTAATAAGACCTAGTGAATGATGTGTCATTTGAACTTTAATTGTAAATGTTCTTTGTATATGAATGATTTTTGATACCCTTTATCTTTGTTTTGTAATTAATGTAAAGAGTAATAATTTGATCAATAACCAACATATAATAATATAATAAAAAACTTTCTACGCTAAAATTATATCACAATATTTACAATAATTAATATACTGAAATTAAAATAAAAAATAATATCTTCTATTATGGCGACTACAGTTGCCACAATGCGTAAAATGTATTGCATATTAAAATTGAAAATTCGTTGTTTTGCGGTGACAAATGTTGCCACCTTAGGCTATAGATTTATATGGCAAGCCGTATAATATAACCTTTCACGGCGACTTTATGTTGCCACAATAGGATATAATAGACTTTCCGCGGCGACGGTATGTTGCCACAGTAGGGTATAACTTTTACACGGCTATCAACGTCGCCACAAAAAAGAACTGTGGAAAGGCCTACATCAGTGATTTTGGGGCGACTTTTTTATCCTTTTATGGCAACTAATAGTCGCCGTATTGTATATCCTTTAACGGCGACATAGCATGAATCGCCGTATATACATTTTCCGACGAGGCCTTTTGCGGCAACGTTCGGCGACCCATTAGTGTCGCCGTTATATACATTTTGCGGCGACAAAACGACATTATGTGGCGACTATAGGTCGCCATAAATGAGCAGTTATGTTGTAGTGATACATCCAACTCACATGAAGTATATGGAAGTATAAAAAAATGCATGCGTTCAAGACTTTCAAAACACCCCATGGAAAAAAAAAAAAAAAAAAAAAGAAAAGGGCAACTCAAGAGTTGGACAAAATATATCTGTTCACTTTAAACAAATTAAGACTACTGTCGAGCTGGTGCGTTGCGACATCTTTGTCGATTATGTCCAACTTGATGGCAATTAGAACGCTTGACTTGGCTCCGTTATCTATCTTCCGTACGAATTCAAATTCTGTTCTTTCTTGGTTGATTAGCTTGTCTCTGTGCATGTGGAGGTAACACCATGGTTTAAAAAAACGGTCGATACCGTTTTATAACGGCCATACCGTTACGTTATTTTCAATATAACGGTCACGGTATATATATATATATATAATCAGTGAAAATAACAGTCCATAACGGTCATAACAACCAATATAACGGTTATAACAAACCATAACGGCCGATATTTTGAAAATAACAGTCAAAATATCGGTTCACGGCCGGTGATTTTTTTTTAAACTTTCTTTTGCCTTCCTTTTCATTTCTTTCTTTCCCAAACCATTTGTGCAGCCTCTTAAGACTTTGCTAGAGCTTCCCAAGCTTCTTTTTTAACCAAAATTCAAGTGATTTACAAGAATTTGGTAGATTCTCATATGTTGGTTTCTTCCCTCCTCAACCACGATACCCTTATGGTCATACTTCGTTGTTTTAATTAATTAGTTAATCTTGATGTAGTAGTAAATGTTAGGATGTAATGACTTGGGGGGATCAATATTTTTCTTTAAAGTGTTCACTAATGGAAAAAAATATTGTTTTCTGGCATTTTAGAATATTCTAGACTTTTTGGATATTTTTTCAGAGTAAAATAAAAATTCGCACCGTGATGGATCGTGACGACCGCGAACCGCAATGCGATGACCGCGAACCGCGATACGGCGCGATGACCCCGATGACGACCGTGACCGCGATTTTGAACCAAGGGTAACAGACGTAAACCACTCCTGGTACTCCACTGACTAATATCCCTTATTGCATGCACAATGTCATGGTAAGTTGATCGATAAACATCACTTAAATTGTGAACTAATGCTCACAATAGTCATATGGGTTGAGCCCTAGCCTCTTATATGAATTGCTACAATAGCATGGGAAGAGCATGGGATTCCAAGGACATCCCACTTGAGACAAGAACATGATCGACGATCAAGGTGTACCACATCTATGTACTAAGTGGAGTGTACTGAAATTCATATCGACTTTGCTGGTTGGACTCCCAACCGACGGGCGTGTTCAGTCTCTTTGATAAGAAGCTTTTAAGCATAAAGAGTTATCCTTGTATGCATATCATGCGATATCCGCCGACGCTTCTCATAAAACTCCATTATTTTACAACGAATAGCCTCAACTTACAAATTCACTTGCCTAGTGTTGTCGCCTGATTTCTTCAATCCATTTGAACGCACTTTCTGAGAGATCTCTTATGTCAGTCATTTGTCTTTCTGAGAGCCAATCAATTGCAAAAAAAATTACTCCCTAGATGATAGAAGTAACAATACACAGCTCAAAGATGGAAATCAAAGTGGTTGCCATTGTTGAACAAATCGAGAGTGATTTAACATTGGCGATACCCCATTCTATTTCCATCACTTAGTTCAGTAGCTCAAGATTACCACAGCTGAGGGATCCCCATTCCATATGCTTATTAAAAAAATTAATAGATTTTTCAAAGAAAAAATTAGACAAATATAAGTTAGAAATAGAGATACCTAGACTACTTTAATTTTATTTTTTTAGAGTTTTGTTAGTTAAATTGGATGGAGGTGTACAATGCAAAATTTTAAAGTTGTTTTGGGCAAAAATAACCTCATAAAGTTCTCAAATGACACAAATGATGAGTTCTACATTATGATTTTTAGAATATTGGCCCCAATTACCTTGTAAATTAAGAGCTTTTAATGATTTTATTCAACAGGCTAATTGTAAATTAAAACTTAAAATTAGAACTTTAATTTAAAATCTTTATATCTAATTAGCTCATATTAATTTAGATTAGAGTTTCCAGAAAAGGCCTAAGTCTCAATAAGATTAATTCAGTTACCATTGTATTAAGTAATTAAATAACGACAAATGAGTTTTTTTTCTTTTTTGGGTCATTGCAAAGTAGCCTTCATAGAGGGAGGGGACTTTGTGTCATGAGATTAAAAAAAAAATCTTGAACTTGGTCACATCATTCTAGGTTAGATTCGATATGTATAAAAAATAAATAGATGTTTGGAAGCTCCTACTCCTACGTGGCTTGACCACGGATAAATGGTCACTTTATTTTGATTGGTCAATAGGTAGGCAACCTGAATAAAAGATGAACTACACTTTGTGTTTACACCAATCAAATGGCACAGGCCCCTCTGCTTAAACTATTTCCACACTGTTGGCCATACCTGTTGCATATAGGACTTTCAATGGGTCATATCCCAGTTTCCTCAATCCATAATTGGTCAAGCATGTTAAATTGCCAGTTCTCCCATGTCCGACCCAGACCTGCTCACAGGCCTGGTTCTATCGTTCAGTGGCTTGCAGAATTAGCAAACACCCATAAGAAGTAACGCCTTAATTTGCAAACAATGTATTAGGAAATGTGCGATGATAACTCAACATAACATTTAAGTCAAGTCAACAGATCATTTGTAGAAACAGCAGACACAGATTCAATAGCTTGTATAAATTATTTACTCTTTTCAACGATTCCAAGAACAACATTTTTTGAGACTCCAAAAGCAAACTCAGCTTTTCTCAAAATGATGACTATGTCCCCGAAAGCACTAAACTTGTACCAATGACCACTCAAATGACCCGATCGGTACTCTAATGTATAAAGCTTATTGACTACTATCTAATGAGCCTAGATTTAACACGTTTTAAAATTTTCCAAAATACTCTTGGACATTTTCAAAATTCAAACTAGGTCCTTAAAGGTGCCAAACCAGGTCCAAATGATGCCAAAACTTCCCGAAACTTCTCAAATACTAATCTAACTCACTAACTTAGTGAATTAACCACTGGATACACTTAGAAATTATTAGATTAAATTCATTAATATTAAACACAATAATTAGGGGTAAGGCTCTTATAGACCTTTCATGGACGTATTGCTTCTCGGGCTACTCTAGATTTTCTTTCATCTTCTAAGTAAAGATCATAACATAATTTTAGGCATAACATAAACCTCATTTTATTGTATTTCATAATTAGTTTCAAATATGAATTTAAAAATAACTGCGCAATTCATAGACCAACAATGAAAACTTACAATGGGGCCCACCTGTTGAAAATCTGAGCTATTCAAAACGAATGCCCTCATCCTAAATGGAATATTCCCAAATTTGACTCCAATAGTAGTTGGACCCACCGAAAGTCTGAGCATATGGTGAATAACATTCAAGATTGACCACATATGGTCAATCTTTCTATGGGGCCCACTTCTTTTGGAGTAAAATTTGAAAAATCTCATACACGATTAAGGTGTTCATTTGAGCAGATTGGATTTTCAATGGTGGGGCTCTCTTTGGAGTTTCACTCCTTCAATTTTGTACTCTAACTCAAAGACCAAAAGGGCCCAAACTCGAAACTAGGATGGTTGATATACTGGTCCCACCATTAAAGGAGAGTTGTGAATTAACCATACCGCCAAGCCAGATGAATGGAATGACCCTTTCTTCAGCTCAGGAGACGATGTATGGTTTGCCTCACCTGCTGTATTAAGGATTAAGGGTTTGACAACAAGGGGTTGCTCATTAATTTGGTTGGCAATCCAGGGATTGATACTTGGGTATGCCGCTCTTCCCACTTGTGTGGGCTTCTATTCCAACTTTGTGAACTTCCTCTTCCTACTTGTGTGGGCTCTCTTCCCCATGGTGTGGACTTCCTCTTCCCACTTGTGTGGGCTCTCCGGGATTCTGGGTACCAAGAGAAAAAACGAGGATGCACCTAAGTTCCTTCAAGCCCAAATTTTGCTTGGGGTTGGGCATGACGTGCTTGACATATTCAAATAGTCCACCACTTTTGAGCCCGTCCAGCACATTGAAACCCCGGTTCCATCATCTGTTGTCTTGCATTGTTAGCAAAAATCCAGATAAAGTATACACCAATTGGGAGATGTATATATATTGAGAACTTAATCAGAAACATTGAATTCAACTCATTAGATACCACATGTTTTTGAATAGCGTGTTAGGAATTTTTCTGCATTTGGTTTTCTCATAATCTAGTCTTTCGTTTGACATTTGCAACCGATGAGGCTAAGAAGGTGAACTAACGACACAAAACAACCACCACCATCAACACCTTTCCAACACCATAGGAAAACCAACAACTAAACCCAGATTTGTTCACCATATCAGAAACTACAATCCAAGCTCCTCATATCAACACCTATAAAATGCCCAATCTAGCTTCTGCTCATCCCATCCAGCACCATCTCTTCTACTACTCATATCTTTTCTTCCCAAGTCCTTCCTCCTATACATACTATCATGGCCTCTGCCACTGTTTTCTTCTCATCTGTGCTCATTTTAATGTCTTTGGGTAGCCATACAGGCTTAGCGGCTCGCCATTTGCTGGACACACAGCCCGCAGCTCCACCACCATTGCCAACGATTCCAACCATCCCGACCCTACCCAAGCCCACGTTGCCACCTTTTCCTGAGATGCCAGCTATGCCAAAGCCCACACTGCCACCATTGCCGGCTAACCCGCTACCGGCTCAACCAGTTCTGCCCAAGCCCACATTGCCACCACTGCCTAGCATGCCAACCATCCCCACCTTGCCTCAGGCGACTTTGCCCCCATTGCCTGCCATGCCAACCATCCCTACACTTCCTAAGGTCACCCTACCACCACTGCCTTCTATCCCAACAATCCCTTCAATTCCCTCCATCCCTACAATCCCTTTTTTCTCTCCACCCCCTTCAACTACTAGCCCATGATTCTTCGAGTCGTGTGCCATGCCACACATGCTCTATTACTGTGCGTAGCTACCTTGCATTCTTTTAAAACATTGTTATTTGTTACTACCATTTTCATGGCGCCTTGTATTACTTCCCGGCCTGGGGCTTCAGATTATCTTCATTATTCTCACCAGAGTTATTTTCAACTATAAATCCTTCATTTTGAAAGCGAATAAGATCTCTGTCACTTCGCATTTCCATTTTTATGAAGTTGTGGAGGGTGCATGCAGCAATCACAATTTACTTCTGTCTTCATAAAGAATATGGTGGCATGAGCTTAAGGATAGGAAACTTTGCCTTCAAAATGCCAAAGCAACGTTCAATCACATTCCGCAATGATGAGTGATAGTAATTAAATAACTCTTTCTTTCCTGTTGGTCGTCGTCCACGTCCCCTATATTGTGACAAGTGGTATCGCTCTCCTTTATAGGGAACAAGATAACCTGGTGTACAACTATAGCCAGAGTCGACAACATAATACTTACCTGCAATGACATCTTTTCATATTTTTATTGTTATTTCATAAAAAAAAAAAAAAAACTCATACACGTATATATTGTCATCAAATGAGATTTACCTGTTGGAGGGTGCAGAAAATGTAGTTCCGAATTAGTTATAGCTTCAGCAAACACTCGAGAATCATTTGCTGTTCCTTCCCAACCAGCATACACAAATGTAAATCGCATGTCAAAAGAACATGCACACATTACATTTTGTGTAACTGAAACCTTTCTGCCTCGATAAGGAATTTGATCCTTTGTAGGAACTGATGCACTCACGTGTGTGTACCATCAATGGCCCCTACACAATCCTTTAAAAGCTGAAAAATGAGCTTAGTTTTCTTTTAAAAAAAGTAAGACATTCCCTTCATTAAAGAAAAATTGGTATCATTAAAAATTACCTTAAACCAAGGATAATATTTTGGATTGTTGATAATTTCTGGAGGTGTATCTGTAAATGCTGGCAGAATAATAAGTTCATTTCCTAAATTTACTATGGCCTTCAACACTCTCTTGAAATGACGACTAATGGTCTCGCCTGAATGTTGGAACCTATCTGCCACCATTCGGTTCCGAACGTTATGACCAATGGTCATAAAAAATATGGCTACTTGTTCCTCAACTGATAAGAATTTTGAATCATGTAATAGGTTTCTGATCTTCAATGCATTACATAAGCCACGAAAAACATGCTTTTCCATACGAAATAGATCGTAACATCTTTCCTCATGTCCACACAGGACCTTATTTACAAATTCATATCCAGGTTCACCCTTATCTCTTATGGCTTGTCTAGATATACGTGATTGATATAGATCAATCATTAGAAAAATACATACAATAAAATTTTCCTCATCACTGTCTGTCTCATCCCTACGTTGATCCATTTAGCCTGAAAAAAAATATATTCATTATACATGTATCAAAACAAATCAAGCAAAACATTAAAATAAAACATAATCCACATGAATCTTAAATAAAATCCATACACAACAACAAAATAAACTCAATAGAACTTCATTTCAATAAAGATCGTATTTAACAATGTCATAATCCTGTTAAACAATGGTCTAAATAGAATGACACTAATTTAAACTAAATTCAAATAAATATTCCTATGAACTAAACATAACTTTATTTCCTTTAAACCCATATCGATCGAAGTAATAATACTATTAGTACCGCTCTAAATCGGAAAGATCAAGCATGAATGACCTTATCTCTTCAGGTGCAGATATAAAAAGAACTCTCCAACTACGGTTCGAACCAATAACATGGAATGCCTTCAAGTAGATCTCTCTAGTAACATTCGGTATGGTAGATAACAATGCAACACATTTTTCAATAGAGAATTTGTCATTATCCTCATTATGATTGCTTTTGAGACTGGCACAAGCTTGGTCAAAAGAACCTGCCCCTTTCTGTCCACGTCTGCGACGAGGAGTCCTCGATCGAGCCCGAATGCTAGTCTCCTCCACAAAGTCTGCATCATCATCCAAATCCACAGCAACATCCTGTTCCGGACTAGTTTGGTTTCTGAGTGGCACACCGTTATTCTCATCATCGGTGTCTACTGCTCCTTGAGTTGAAGCTCCAGCATTTTCACCCGTAGCAGTAGCATTGTCGTATATAATCTCTAGTTCATCAAACAAAGGACAACCTTTGGTCCTAAATTGTTTTGCCTCTTTATTGATCTGCACATATGAGTATCTAACATCCTTTATGAGCCATTGTAATAACATTTATTATATTGACAATTTTTGTAAATGTTGAAATGCAATAAAGTACCTTTATATAATCATCCCAAACATCATCCGGAGCTGTGATGGTTTTTGTATTAGGGTCCCAACCAAACCCAGTTGGAATATCACGAAGCTTCTTAAACTCCCTATATACTCACCTCATCTTATTAAATTTGGTCTTGAATTGTTGCCCTCTCATATTTATTGCCTGTCTTTTTATGAAACTCACTCATTACTCATGCCATGCCTTGGTTGAGAAAGTCGTTGTCGGCCTGTTACCTTTCTTAACCTGATCAACCATTAGTCCTACTAGAATTTTCTCGCCTGTATAACTCCATTTTGCATGGACTACAACTGACTTATCTTTTTCATCAATAGTTGTCATCTATTCAAAGCAGATATTAAATAAAAATTAGATTCTCACAAAACATGATATAAACAGAGAACAGCCTTCCATTGTTACATAGTTGAACCATGAAGTGCACCTCAGAATAATTCTTAAAAGATAACAATTAACAATGGTTAACCTTGAAGACATTTCTGAGGTGCCTTGAAGACATTTCTGAGGTGCCATTTAGAATTAACAATGGTTTAACAATGATATATATACCTTAGACATTCAGAAAAGAAAAGCACAAAATATTCAGAAACAATGGTTGTAATTAAAAGAAAAGAACCTATTCTGAATAACTATAGGGTATGTACATGTATGTACATTCTTGGACATCTAAACTAAATTATAAAAATCTCCATAAAACAGGGAACAATAAAGGTGTTGAACCATGATGCTTGCATAGACCATAAAGATTATAGGTTGAATAGTTAGATGCATTACTTAACTAATAGATCCTTCTAGGTTATAATTCCGTGCACTTTTTTACTTGTCATTTGTTACTAAATGGATCTCTTAATGTCACTTCAAGCCAGCCATTTGTTTTGTTCAGTCCACTTTTAACATGCAAACTTGTAACTATCGCATTGATTATGCGATCCTTGGCATCTAGAGTTTGGCCAATTTTCATGATGATCAACATTGCTATTTCTCATCCATCCTAAAATTATTTATCACTTCGCAATTTAACATCTCACTTCCAAGCACCTCACTCCACCTAGTACTATGAACTAGTAACACTTAAGTTCTCACACAGGAAATGTTTCTTATACGCGCCAAAGCCATTTAAAATGACATTCTAGATCTTCTCTTGGAGCCATGAACAGATTTCTTTTAAGACACATACACTTAAGGGTATCTTTTTTCTGAGCATTAATCAAAGCATATGCATCTCAACCACAAGCACCTTTTATCTTCTAGCCACCCGTTCATCACCAACATTCAACTCTAATTGGAGGCTAACAATCATCCTATAAAAGTTCTCCTAAGTTGGAGGCTTACAACACTCCCTAGCTTGTCTCTACTATACCCACTCTACATTGACTGCTTTCGCAATATTCTCTTCAAGCCCTCTGTTCTGTTCTAATAGTTGCTCCTAGATAATAAAATTCAATCCATCAATACCCCAATTTTCTTGTTCTTTGTTTCTACTAATTTCGAAATCAATACCCCTATCATCTATTCATCTTCTTTCTTTGTTTTCTACTAATTTTCAAACTGTTTTGACTCAAAAGACTTTCTCAAAGAGTGTTCCCACTTTAATAAAGAAAAAGGCAGAAAGGGAAAATGGGGTTTGGATAAGGAGAGATTTACAAGGTCTGTTGTTTAAGCAAGCATCATCACATCTATTTTTTCATACTCCTGGGGCCTTTTTTCTCCTAGGTGTTTCGGTAGATGAAACCATGAAATTATGCATTGATTATAAAGGTCCAGAAATGATTTGAATCAGAATTCAAAACAGAAATATTAAATTCCAAATGAAAATGAAAGTATTAAATTTAACGGGCCGGTGTAACCATAGTTGCAGTTAGTAGTGAATAATGGACAGGGGAATCACATTCTTAATACCATTACTCAATCCCTGTGGGCTGCTATGGTATTCTAAACTGCCAACAGTCCACATTGAATCCACATACAGGGCCCACCTGATGAGTCGACTAAGCTGGGTTTTCCAGATCACCTGGAATTTGTGGACTCCACCCAGGCTTCACTTGAACTTCATGTAACTGCAAATCTTGCATATTTGCAGCACATGGAAATGAGTGTGGAAATAGCCAGGTGTGGTATTAACAAATAAAAAGAATGGAATTATAAGTTTTCAATATTATTCAGCATAACAGTTTAGGTTTTGTTTTAACCAAAGAAATTAGCTTTTTAAAGAAAACTAAAACATTATATAATTATAGCATAAAACTAGAACAAATGATAAACTTGATAAATAGAAGTTTGTAAGGCACACGTACCTCTTTTATTCCACATGAAGGTGAACCTTTGAGACCAAACAGAACAAGTGATTCCTGCTTGAGGCAAGGGTCCTACAACAATATTTACAAAGGTAAAAAAAAAGGCAAAAAGGAAAATCTATGAAAAAGAACGCAATATTAAATAGTTTCATTTCATGCAACATTAATTTTGATATTACATATTATGCTAGACACTGAAGTTACATTGTCATATTTTTCATCATGTCCCAACTATATATGCACTTCCATGTAGGTAATATCTGTGAACTCATGAGCAAGCACAAGTGAGAAGAGATGGTTCGGTTTGTGGAATGTGGTTGTGTGGGTGTGTGGTGATGATCTTAAGTAGAGTTTGGTGGTATGGATCTAAAATGGGGTGCAGATTTCTTTTTGATTTTTCTCCAAATATGAGCAATATATGGTTATGTGAGCATGTGCCCTGGTTGGACAACATAGATGGTTTAAATACTGATAATAGAACAATTACCAAACAGTCAAATGATAACAAAACAATTGCAGAGAAATCATTAAATAAATTACTTAACCATCAAAAGATATTTATTACTCAACCATCAAAAGATATAAATTAAGAAACATCCAATATGACTCAAATCATAAAAGATTAAATGAAAAATACAAACATGGGGTTTGTGTGGTTTAGGCAAGAGATAGAAGGGAAAGGGTCATGCAATCCATTAAGGGGTGGGAGAGTGAGAAGACAAAGAAAAAGAGGAATAGAAAAATAGATAGAAAAAAAAGGAAGAAAGGGAATATGAGCAATAAAAGAAAAAAACAGAGGAGAGAGGGATAATATGCAGTGATTGGTTGGGGAGAGGAGATAGGAAATAAGATGGTACGGAGAAACCATGGGAAGATTTTGTAAATTTAAAAAGAAGTTTTTCTCTCTAAACAGTAGCATACCGGCAAAAGCCCTCGATTTTAACCTTGCTGGCAGATGAGCAACTTCCAACCGAAATAATGGCCTGCCCTACCCACTCCATTACATCTGAAATAGATATAGAGGGGAGGGGTTAAGGGGGAGGGAGAGGGATTCGGTGTGGTGGCTGAGTGGGGGATAGGAAAGAGGAGAGAACTAAGGCAAACAAAAGAAATAAGAGGAACCGGGTCGTCAAATATGATGGCAGTGAGAGAGAAAGAGGGATTGAGAGAGGGTGAAGGATGGAGAGTTGCAGGCCTTAAAGAGTATCAATAGGAGAAAGAAGACACAGAGCAAAAAAACTTACCGGAGAGGTTTACAAGCTTGGAAATGAAGACGGAACGAGCAGATGAGGGAGGAGACAGAAATCTCTCTTATATCGACTGGAACACGCGGGAAATCCTCAAAGATCGATTCGTTCCAGCGGGACTCTTCAAAAAAAAAAAAAACAAAAATTTTTTCGTTTTTGCTTTCTTACTCCCGCCAGCCCGATTTTAGGGATGTGCCAGCCAAAACATCCGCAAGAAATGGCATATTATAAATATTCTCAAATTTATCCGATGGGAACGAAAAAACACCACGTCGGCATGATGCCAAACAGGGCCTTATATAGAGCAGTAGGCAGTTTTTAAGCAAAAGAGGATATGATCGGCTTAAAAAGTTTCTTAGTTCCTTACCTCAAAGGCCTGCAAATTCTTCGTTTTGAATAATTGATAGTTTGATTCACAGGAAGAGTAGCGAATTAGTCTTACCTATTTCTCCAAGTCTAAGTTTACGAAAACATTAGTGGTGCCTACCAAAAATTCCAAGCCACTCAAAAGCCAATGCACCCTTATTGTTTATGCTAAGAGAAGACTTCAAAAGGTATATATTATTGTTGGCCTCGTTTTAAAAAAAAAGTATATGAAGATAAAAAATATTTCAAAAAAGTATAAAAGTTTTTCATAATTCTTTCAATGAAGTCCTCTCTACAAAAAAAATTTTTGAGAAATGCAAAAATACCCTTATTCCATTTTTCATCCCCCCCCCTACTTTTCGAAATATTTTTTATCTTCATATACATTTTTTTTTAAACGAGCCAACCATAATATATACCTTTTTGAAGTCTTTTCTACAAAAAAAAAAAATATTGAGAAATGCAAAAATACCCTTATTCCATTTTCATCCCCCCCCCCCCCCCCCCCCCCCCCCCCCCCCCCGTTTTTTTTTTTTTTTTTAGTAGCACAGAGTGTCCCAGCCCTTTGGGCCAGAACAATCTCTACGGGCCCAGGAGAGAAAGCTTGGTAAAATTCCCCTGTGGCCCCAGTGTGGTAGTGCAGTTTCAAAACCCACAACCTCCAGGTGCAAACCATGGTCCTAGGCCAACTGAGATACCCCTCATTTCCTTTAATAAATCATTTAAGAGAATTGATCAAGTCCAACCCAAATGAGCTACTGGGGCCTACCTCAACTACCTTTATGCATGGATGGTTAAAAAAGGTGATTCCAAATGACTAAAAAACAAGCTTCATTAAATGGTTATGATCATCAAAATCAAAATGACTAGTTTAAGGGAGAAAAGAAGTTTAAAAATATAAAAACTTGTCATAAGGGAATGGTATTTTTGTAATTTCTCAAAAACATTATATGGAAATGAATTAAAGGACTTGATTGAAAGAGTTGTGGAAAACTTCTATATTTTTATTAAATATTCAAATCTCCATGTAATTTTTGATAATGAACCAAAAGTTATATTTTTTTTTATTTTTAATTGCTTTTAGAATGTTTTAGATGTAAATAAAACAACATAATGGAATAAAGAAGTGGTGTAAATAGTTTCTATATTTTCTTGTTTGGGATGTTGACCGTGCGAATGTTCTTACATGTGATATTTGCACACAACAATCGAAGTTTATATAATTCCTGTATAATTGTTTGTACAATAATAGTGCGATATCGCACCACCTTAGGATATCGCACAGTATAATGTGTGCGATATCGCATGAGAAAAATACTTAAACTTTGACCTCTTAAAGGTGAATCTCAGGTCTCAGGGCTGTTCTGTGAGCAACATGCCTTGTGAATCAATAAAACATCTTTTGTAGCATCTGCATGTTAGAAACCTTTACGTGCAGAGGCAGTACAGCTCGGATCAGTTGAGTTTTAAAAGTACGGTTATTATATATCCTGTTTAGACTCTGAAATAAAGATAGTAATAACAATGATGATTCCCACTTGAGTGATACGATCACAACAGTTCCACTAAATTTTGAAGACCATCTTATTATAGTAATCATGATGGCCCACTCAATGATGGAAATATTAGTGGGACTATTTAATAATTGAGGACAACAATGATCCCACCTAAATGACAATCACAATGTGCCCCCGGCCAATCAATTGCAAAAAAATTGCTCTCTAGATGATAGAAATAATAATACACTGCTGAAAGATGGAAATCAAAGTGGTTGCCATTGTTGAACAAATCAAGAGTGATTTATCATTGGCGATGCCCCATTCTATTTTCGTCAGTTAGCTCAGTAGCTCAAGATTACCACAGCTGAGGGAGCCCCATTCCATGTGCTTATTAAATAAATAAATAGATTTTTTCAAAGAAAAAATTAGACAAATATAAGTTAGAAATAGAGATACCTAGGCTACTTTCTTTCTTAACAGTTTTGTTAGTTAAAGTGGATTGAGGTGTACAATGCACAATTTTAAGTTGTTTTGGGCAAATATAACATCATAAATTAAGTTCTCAGCTGACGCAAATGATGAGTTCTACAATATAATTTTTAGAAGATTGGCCCCAATTACCTTGCAAAATAAGAGTTTTTAATGATTTTACTAAATAGGCTAATTGTAAATTAAAACTTAAAATTAGATCTTTAATTTTAAACCATTATATCTAATTAGCTCTTATTAATTTAGATTAGAGTTTCCAAAAAAAGCCTAAGTCTCATCAAAATTAATTCAGTTACCATTGCATTAATAATTAAATAAAGACAAATGAGTTTTTCTTTTTCTTTTTGGGTCCTTGCAAAGTGGCCTTCATAGAGGGAGGGGACTTTGTGTCATGAGATTAAAAATAAAAATCTTGAACTTGGTCACATCATTCTAGGTTTGATTCGATATGTATAAAAAATAAATAGATGTTTGGAAGCTCCTACTGCTATATGGCTTGACCATGGATAAATGGTCACTTTATTTTGATTGGTCAACAGGTAGGCAACTTGAATAAAAGAGGAACTACACTTCATGTTTACACTAATCAAATGGCACAGGCTCCTTTGCTTAAACTATTTCCACACTGTTGGGTTACTTATGTCAAGGCCCACGTCCGATTGAACACATGTGGCCCACCAAAATAAATGGAGGGAACCTTCGGCCCAGGTGTGTCACGATCCGGTCCCGAGATCTAATTAGTTCGGACAACCCGAGTCGCGAATGCATACTTACTCCCGTAAACTCCGAATTAACATAAAGTTAAAACAAAATCCACAAGGGATATCAAATACAATACCTGTCAAATGTATAAAATTTGCGGAATATATACATTGACTAAAACACTATTAATTATATGAGTTCCTTTACCAAAAGTGAAGTTCATATATATAGATTCGTATTGTAATAAAGTCAACCACTGCATACTTAAATACAATGCAGGGAACATTAATTACATTTCAAACCTATAAAATAGAACCTTCCAAAATACTTTCAGAATATTTACAGTCGATTCGCACTCCGAATATTTACTTCCATTCAATTAACCTTCTCTGCCGATGGCGCGGACAACAGGGCCTGCGATGTCATCAATAACACCATGAACACGACGGTTCAACAATGTACATACAGTTCTATGATAGTATATGCTATCATTCTACACAATTCCGTTATATAAGAATCTGTCAATTTACCATTTAACAATTCTATATAAGTCGATACAGTTCTAGATTAAACAGGTCTAAACAGTAGAGTCAAGTAATAACCATTACTTATGACTATAATAGTAGATTACATCTCATCTCATTTTTATGCTTTCAAACGGAAGCTGTTCGGTATATTTGTTAATACCAATATCAGTCAGTTATGTATGATCCTCTTTGGCTCATGGGCTCGCGCCACCTGGCTCTGGCCTACATGTTGCCTCAAGGCTTTATTTCTCTTTTTATTATATGAGTTGTGTCCTTCGTGGGTCATGGGCTCGCGCCACCTGGCTCTGGCCTACATGTTGTCCCAGCTCATGGACTCGCGCCACCTGGCTCTGGTCCAAATCTTGCCTGGCTCATGGACTCGCGCCACCTGGCTCTGATCCAGATCTTGCCTAATAATGTGTGGGATTTCCAGTGTCTTGATCAGAGATCACTGGTATCACCACGGAGCTCCGGAATGCTCCCAGATCATCTACTGCAGTAGGAATTATTAATTCTTCATTACATTCTGTTCAGTAATTCAGTGTATGAAACAAGTTCAGCTTTGTACAAGCTGTTCATTTAATAATTCAGTTCATAATGTTAGTATAGCTCAAGAATGAGCTTAGAAAATTACAGTCTAATATATAGGCTGTTCATTCATCTCATTTAATCCATGTAGTTCAGCTCTATACGAGCTTTACGAAACATTAAATAGCATAGCTCAACATTGAGCTTAAGATTCATAATACCATTTTAATGCGGAAATCAAATTTAAGTCTATGCAACTCTATGCAACACTATTCAGACTTCTAAACCAAACAATTGAGTGAAACTTTCGTTATCCAATGCACGTGTTATCCTTGATGACCATCACTTTATACATTGAATTGTGCATTCGAAGAAACTTAGTTTACACCTATGAAGGCTTAGACATTAACGAGAAGCAGCCTATATAAATTAGGCTTCGAAACAGGGAAATCATATTCCAATCTGAACTTCCTTCACTGTCGGTCAGCTCGTCGGTCAGCTGTCGGCTGACCGATAGCTCCATGTCGGCTGACCGGCATCACGTCCGGTCAGAATTCCAGAAACATGAGCACACTGAAAAGGAATCCCAGACTTGTTGGTCAGGTTGTCGGTTGACCTATCGGTCGACCGACGTCTATTGTCGGCTGACCGACCTCTCGTTAGTCAGAAATCCAGAGACACGAAAATTCCTGCACTTGTACGTCAGTTGACCGACGTACATTCTGTCGGTTGACCGACATGAGTCGGTCCACATCGGTTCATTTCTCGGTTCGAAAACCAGAGACGTGAATTTCTCCATTTTTCAACGTCGGTCAGCCTTGCGGCTACCGAACTGGCATGCGGTTAACCGACGCGTAAATTTCGGCTAACCGAACTGTATATAGGTTTTTATTAGAATTCGTACAGAGTTCTGTCTTCTCACCATTTCATTTTCAATCTACACAACACATTTGAACCTCCTGTTCCCTTCCTCATTTATCATTTAAACATCAATTAACACTTCTAATCCATGTAAACATCACTCATTCCATTCAATTCCATTTAATCAAATTAATCCTATTCTATCAAGAAATGGGTTCAACACCCTATCTCTTATAAAATAAAGAGGAAGCCATATTAATTAACATGTAACACAAGAACCATTTATACTTGCCTTTCACTTGATTTTAGCACAAACCCCTTGTTTCCAAGCTTTGAGCCTCTTTCCCAAAACCCACTTGCATGCACATGAAACAAGGGAAACAAAGAAGAAGAAACGAAGAAATCCCCAAACTTGATACAGTTCCTGCTGGAACATTTTTGTGAATGATGTGTTGTGTTCTTTGCATAATGAGTACTGTGCTGGACATGAAAATGAACAACACCTGGACTTTGTGTTGGATATTTACATGAAGAACATCTGGGTTCTATTGCTTCATCCAGCTCTTGGTCCTTGTAAATGTGCTGGAACATGCAACACTTACCATTTGGATTCTGTTAGTTGTACTGGGACAACTATATGAATGACACTTGGTTGTCATTTTGCAACTGAATTCCACTTCCAAAACCTTATTTACATATTAAGTCAAATCACAAGTTAATCCATGTAATATCTTGTAAATCATCCCATTAAACTTAATTCAGTCTGTCAAGACTAATTGGATCCATTCCAAATCCTTAATTACCATTAAGTTGACTAATCTTGCATAATCTGCAGTAAGCTCGATTAATTAGAGTTAATCAGGATTAACTTGGGATGGGGTGTAACAAGGTGACATTGATGGCCATATATATATAGGACCTTCAATGGGTCAGATCCAAGTTTCCTCGATCCATAATGGGTTAAGCATGTTATATTGTCAATTCTCGCATGTCCGACCCAGACCTGCTCACAGGCCTGGTTCTATCGTTCAGTGGCTTGCAAAATTAGCAAACATCCATAAGAAGTAATGCCTTAATTTGCAAACAATGTATTAGGAAATGTGCGATGATAACTCAACATAACATTCAAGTCAAGTCTACAGATCATATGTAGAAACAACAGACGTACAAGTTCAATAGCTTGTATAAATTATTTCCTCTTTCCAACAAGTCCAAGAACAACATTTTTTGAGACTCCGAATGCAAACTCAGCTTTTCTTAAAATGACGACTATGTCCCCGAAAGCACTAAACTTGCACCAATGACAACTAAAATGACCCGATCAGTACTCCATTGTATAAAGCCTATTGACTACTGATCTAATGAGTCTAGATTTAACTTATCTTTGAAATTCCGAAAATACTCTGGACATTTTCAAAATCCCAACTAGGTCCTTAAAGGTACCAAACTAGGTCCAAATGATGTCAAGACATCCTCAAACTTCTCAGACGCTAATCTAACTAGAGCTACACAAAAAATCCAGTATCACCGTAAAATTAGACCGAATTGACCGAACCAGGTGGTTCGGATCGGTTTTACGTAGATCAGTTCGGTCAATAGTTTGAAAATCATAAAAACTGTCTTACATCGGTCGGTTATCGGTTTTAACCCATGGTTAATCGCCTAAACCAAACTGGCCGTATGTATTAACTTGAGTATCGGGTCTTGACTATTTTAGCCTTAGGGGAAGCTCTTTTATGTTCTATTTGCATGTTACATGTTTCATGAAAGTTCTACAAGAAGTGTGCATTATTTGGTTTTTAGTAGCACTGCCTAGGGGTTTGGTTTGGCCTAAGAGACAGTGAACTATGAAGAGGCTCATCTCAATTATTTCAAAATTGGGGCTACATTCCACTTGAACCCATCTTGTTGGCAAAAATAAATAAATAAACTAGTTTTTTTTTATGTTGAATACATTTCTAGATCAAGTAATGTAGTCTAGTCCAGGTTTTATGCAGAGAAATAGGTACGTGCCGGACCATTTTGTTAGTGTATTTTACCAGAAGATTTGAACTGCTTCGGCTCATTGGCCTGAAAAGTTGGCCGAACCTGGCCTGGTTCATTCAATCACGTAACCGGATGATGGAAAAAAAGAGTTCATCCATCGTTTGATATATGATTCCTTGGTTGAAAAAAATTATGAAATATATTTTAGTGTTCATTACAGCTTCTCCTCATTCTATTTGAAGGACCAAGTTTGAACTGTAATTTTTTGCTGAAAATAAATATAATAAAAACCGTAACCAAACCGAACTGAACCGGTTTGGTTCGATTTGAGCACATGGGCGGTTTGGTTGGGTTTGGGAAAATAGAAAACCGATGGGTTCGGTTTGGTTGATGGTTTCCCTTCTAAACCGATCCGAACCGCTTATGTGCACCCCTAAATCTAACTCACTAACTTAGTGAATTAACCTCTAAATACACTTAGAAATTATTAAATAAATTCATTAATATAAAACATAATAATTAGGGGTCAGGCTCTTATAGACCTTTCATGAAAATATTGTTTGTCGAGCTGCTCTAGATTTTCTTTCCTCTTCTGAGTAGATATCATAACATATGAGTTTAGGCATAACCTAAACTTCCTTTTATTGTATTTCATAATTAGTTTCAAATATGAATTTAAACTTAACTACGCAATTTATTGACCCACAATTAAAACCCACAATGGGGCCAAATTCAAGCCGTTCAAAACGAATGCCCTCATCCTATATGGGATATCCCCAAATCCGACTCCAATAGTAGTTGGACCCACTGAAAGTCTGAGCATATGATGAATAACATTCAAAATTGACCACATATGGTCAATCTTACTATGGGGCCAACTTCTTTTTTAATAGAATTTGGAAAATCTTACGGACAATTAGGGTTTTCATTTGAGCAAATTGGGTTTTCAATAGTGGGGCTTACTTTGGAGTTCCACTCCTTCAACTTTGTAATTCTCGAAGTCAAAGACCAAAAGGGTCCAAACTCGAAACTAGGATGCTCTATATATAAATGGGCCCACACACTGGTCCCGCCATTAAAGGATGGTTGTGAATTAGTGATGAGTGTTAAATATTGCATATTTTACCCCTCATTAGTCTGGGTTTTATCAGCATCTCATATGCATATCATTTGCTTTACACGGAGGTTTTATCATTTTATCACATTAAACGTATTATCGAATTATAATGCATAAATCTGATTATTTATAGCGCATTTTTATGTAATTTCTCTTGTGTAGGTGGACCCCACGACTACCCCAACCTTTCGACTAGTATCATGAGGCATCAAGAAGATATTTCAATAAAGAAGTTACATGAAGAAATCTTAGTGAAGTGTTGAAGAATTCCAAAATGAGAGGATAAGATTTTAAGTATAAAAGAAATCATTTTCTAACACAAAGGAGTGGTTGTTGTATTGGTTAGAACTTGGGTTCCTATGAAATAGGTTATGGGTTCAAACCCCAGCCAATCAAATTGAAGCAATCCATGTGTAAGCAAAAGAGTCAATCAAAAGCCTTCAAGTTACAACCAATCAAATGGAAGCAATCCTTGTGAATGGAAATGAGCCAATCAAATGTCTTCAAAGTTTCTATAAATTGGAATGTTTTTGTAGAGAAAGAGATCTTTTGGCAAGTTAGTCTTTTAGCAATTTTATTTTACCTTCTCTATACTTTTAGATTGTAATTACGAGCTTCTTTGTAACTAGTCTAGAGAGAGTATGTGTAATTGAAGATCATTAATGAAGATTTGGAGCTCTTTCTTGATGTTTAGTGGTTAAAGCTCTTGGATTAGGCTCTCCTTTTGAAGCTAAGTACTGTGATTAGTTCAATTCCATACATGTTTTAGTTTAAATTCCCTACTTGTGCCTTAATTGATCAATAGATCTTAGATCTAATTGTGCTAGTCTCTCTAACTCCGCCTATGTTGGGGTATCCTTGACATAGCCGGTCCCAAGCCCGGACAAAGGAGGAGGGTTGTGCGTTAGGTAGCCGACAGCCAGCACAATACTCAGTCGGATTTTTTATGGATTTGAGACCTAATGAAATTTTGTTGGGGCGTCCCCTACTTAGCGACGCGCTGTATGGTCCGGGTACAGTGATAAGTGAGCAAGGACCGCTGCATCGGCGCCCGGGTGCAGTGCTAAATAGGCAAGGGTCCTCACACTTTATTGGACGAGTGTGGGGGGTAAGGAAGCTAGTCCAAAATAGAAGGCTGAGATTGGGCACTTGGAACATTGGGAGCCTAACTGGGAAATTTATGGAAGTGGTGGATATAATGGAAAGGAGACGAATCGCAATTGCTTGCTTGCAAGAAACAAGATGGGTGGGACACAAAGCAAAAGAGATTGAGAGGACCGGGTATAAGTTATGGTATACGGGACTTAATAGATCGAGGAATGGGGTCGGCATAGTGGTAAACAAGGACTTAAAGGAAGATGTAGTGAATGTAAAGCGCTATGGAGATAGGATTATTGCAATTAAGTTAGTATTATGAGAAGAGATAGTGAACGTAATTAGTGCTTATGCCCCCCAGGTGGGCTTAGGAGATGGACATAAGGAGAAGTTTTGGGAAGACTTGGAAGGAGTGCTACTAGAGATACCCCAAGGAGAAATGGTCTTCATAGGAGGTGATTTGAACAGTCATGTAGGACGTGACGTAGATGGATACATAGGAGTACACGGGGGACATGGGTACGGTAATAGAAATGAAGAAGGGAAGGATATCTTGGAGTTTTCAGTGGCTTATGATCTCATGGTAACTAACACATTTTTTAGTAAGAGAGAGGAACATTTGGTGACTTATAAGAGTGGCTCATCGAGGACACAAATTGACTTCTTCTTAACTAGGAAAAGAGATCATTTAGCTTGTAAAGATTGTAAGGTTATACCGGGGGAGAGCTTGACTTCCTAACATAGGTTGTTGATCATAGATGTGCAGTTACAAAGGTGGACTAGAAAAAAGAAGTTGTATAGATGCTCAAGGACTAAATGGTGGAACCTGAAAGGTGATAAGCAACTAGCTTTAAGGGAAAGAGTACTAGAGGAAGACGTTTGGGCGACAGATGAGAGTGCAAATAATATGTGGGATAAGGTAGCAAAGTGTATTCGGAGGGTAGGGAAAGAAGTCTTAGGAGAATCTAAAGGGGGTGCTCCGGTACAGAAAGAGGCATGGTGGTGGAGCGAAGCCGTCCAAGACAAGATAAGAGTTAAAAGAGAGTGCTTTAAAAACTTGGCAAAAGGATCGAATTGAAGCGAACTTGGAGAGGTATAAAGAAGCAAAAAGAGAAACCAAAAAGGTAGTTAGTGAGGCCAAGGCAAAGGCATTTGAGGAGCTATATAGGCGACTTGACACTAAGGAAGGCGAAATAGAGATATTCAAGCTTGCTAAAACTAGAGATCGGCGGACCAAAGACTTAAACCAAGTTAAATGCATTAAGGATGAGGATGAAAAGGTATTAGTAAAGGAGGAGGAGATAAAGGAGCGTTGGAAGAGCTACTTCTACAAGTTATTTAACGAAAGCAGTAGTAGTGACATACAATTGGGGCAGCTTACCATTTCTAGAGAAGAAGCGAGTCATATGTTCTGTATGAGAATCAGTAGGGAAGAAGTTAAAGAAGTATTGAAAAGAATGAAGAATGGGAAAGCGGTTGGGCCAGATGGTATCCCTATTGAGGTCTGGAGGTGCTTGGGGGAGGATGGTATTAGTTGGTTGACAAAGCTTTTTAATGTAGTGCTTAAGAGCAAGAAGATGCCTAATGCATGGAGGAAAAGTATTCTTATACCCATATACAAGAACAAAGGAGATATTCAGAACTGTGCGAACTACCGCGAGATTAAATTGATGAGCCATACGATGAAATTATGGGAGAGAGTTATTGAGAGAAGACTAAGAAGAACAACAAATATTTCAGAGAATCAATTTGGTTTCATGCCTGGGAGATCAACCATGGAGGCTATCTCTCTCCTGAGGAGGTTAATGGAACAGTATAGAGAAGGTAAGAGAGATTTATATATGGTGTTTATTGACTTGGAGAAGGCCTATGACCGGGTTCCTAGGGAGATTCTTTGGAAAGTTCTGGAAAAGAAAAGAGTTTGTGTCGCTTATATTGAGGCGATAAATGATATGTATGATAGAGTCGTGACATCTATAAGGACGACTGGCGGTGAAACTAAGGAGTTTCCTATCACGATTGGTCTACACCAAGGCTCAGCGTTAAGCCCGTACTTGTTTACCCTAGTTATGGATGAGATTACAAGACATATCCAGGATGAGGTGCCGTGGTGTATGCTATTTGCAGATGACATTGTTTTAGTGGATGAGACGAGAGAAGGAGTGAATGCTAAACTTGAATTGTGGCGGAAAACATTAGAGACAAAAGAGTTTAGGCTAAGTCGATGCAAAACGGAATATATGGAATGCAAGTTTAGTCAAAGTATGACACCTGGTAACATAGAAGTAAGTTTGGGCACACAAAAGATAGTAGAAAAAGAAAACTTTAGGTACCTTGGATCTATGGTGCAACAGGATGGAGGGATTGATACTGATGTAAGTCACAGGATTCAAGCCGGGTGGACCAAATGGAGGAGTGCTCCGGGGGTCTTGTGTGATCGGAAAGTCCCCCTCAAGGTTAAAGGAAAGTATTATAAGGTGGCGGTACGGCCAGCGTTGTTATATGGATCAGAGTGTTGGGCAGTAAAGCATAATCATGTCAAGAAGATGGAAGTTGCGGAGATGAGAATGCTAAGATGGATGTGCGGGATCACAAGCAGAGATAGGATTATGAATGAGGAGATTAGGGGCAGAGTAGGAATAGTACCGATTGGCGATAAAATGAGAGAAAATCGACTGAGATGGTTCGGCCATGTTAGAAGGCGTCCAACAGAGGCACCTGTTAAAAGGTGTGAAAGCATGGAGTTCGCCAAGAGTAGGAGAGGGAGAGGGAGACCCAAGAGAAGTTGGAAAGAAACTATTAAACATTATCTTGCCTACATGGATCTAACGGAGGACATGGCCCTAAACAGATTTGATTGGCGTCGTCAAATCCATATAGCCGACCCCACCTAGTGGGAAAAGGCTTGGTTTGGTTTGGTTTGGTTTGTGCTAGTCTCTCTCATTTCTCATGTTTTATCTCTACATTGATGCTTGGATAATCTCAATTGATGCTTTGTAGTTGGATTAAGTTCTCTCACATAGTATGCTCTAGAGCCGTTATCTTTGATCTTTTGTAGCTTGATTTTGATGATTTATTATTAGGGTATAGTTAGATGATGATCTAAGATCTTGGCCTTTGATTTTCTTTTACTTTGATCTTCATTGTTATATCATCCAATCCAATTAGGCAAGAGATTGTTAATTGGATTGTAGGAGTTGAATTAGAACATGCATTGTTTGAATTAATTATATACTTAGTGGATTTTGGATTGCCTAATCTCTTATCTTGATTGTTGTTAATTTTAATCTTTGTTTGATTTATTATTTTCACTTCTAGATTGTTAGATCTACATCTCACATAACTTGTTTTAAAATCCTACACATTTCACACCACATCTTCACCTTAAATCTTCCATTTCCACCACCATTCACACACTAGTTTAGTGTAGCTTGTTAGATTAGCTTAGACCTAATTAACTTCATATTTTTAGATTGTTAATTAATTATTTACATTGCATAGTTCAATAATTTTAATTGTTTACTTCAATTGTTTATATTAACTATATCTTAGTTCAATTCTATTTAAATTGGATTATTTGCTTGTTTCATCCTCTCTTCGTGGGATCGATAATCCGGACTCTTTAGCCCTTTACTACTTGACGACACCGTAGTCTTGTGGTTAAAAGTTGCACATATAAGTGTCGATTAAGTTCTTGGCGCCGTTGCCGGGAAGAGGCATCAAAAAGCTTTAAATTTCATAGAGTTGAACTCATTTTTAGCTTCGTGTACTTTTTATTTTTCCTTTATTTTCCTTGCGGATTCTACACAATATTTGTGTTTGTTTTGTAGGGAATTCCTCGCTTGGAGCAAAGGAAAGTGGAAAAGTGCATTGGAGAACTTGAAGATTTTACTTGCTTTCCTAGTTTAGAATTAGTTTAGACATTTATTTTCTTTCTTAGTTGGTTGTATTAGGTATTTATTATCAAGGCATTGTAATAATTTTGGTTGCGGGTCGGCCCGTGACCCATTTACTTTACTTTACGCACTTTACTTACTTTAAGTAGTTAGTTGTTTAGTAGAATTGTAATAAATTTCTTATAGGGAAGGACGGTTGGACTATACCGCCGCGGCCCCTCACATTCGTACACGGAAATTGCTGTCCGTGGTGTGAGTCGACGACAACCGATTCGTCCCTCGAAATTAATCGAGAGGTTTGTATTTCTTAACCCCCACAAATCCCTTGTAAGCGAGTTTACTTTATTTGTTGTTCCTTACTTTGTAGTGTAATTATTTTAAACACACTTGTAATTTGGTGCACTACTAGTAAAGGGAAAATTACCCCAACAAGATAAGGATTCGGGTTTCATCACCGTTTCCTTTCCCTTAGGATTTCATCTTAATTCTCACTTAGTTTAGAACTAATAAATCATAATAAAATTGAGTAGAAACGTGACCTTAGTTTACGAGCTCACTAGGGAAGACCACCACGGTTGTACCAATTGTGTGCCTTGATAGATTTTCTGGTGCCTGAGTAAACCTTGTCCCTTGGCTACCATCTTGCCAAATAGGGAGACAACTTTGTTGTTCGAGGAGTTGGTTTTTAAAAGGAGCATTCGCCTAGCGCGTCGAGATCTCACCATCTACCTGGGGGTTAACTAGACAGAATTTCCATTACATAGGTCCATGTTGCAAGCCAGAGTGTCCTCTTCACAGTTAGGAGCTGTCTAGAATTCTTTTAGATAACCTTAGTTTAGATTAGCTTTTCATTTAGTTTTCAAAAAATTTATGTTGTAATCATTTCATTAAGAGGACCATTACATTGCTAGGTTAGTCATAGTTGTATGGGAGTGTCGATACGTGATCAAGGCCGATTAGTGAGGATTGATTACCTTGCTTTACCCACCCCACCCATAGTACCCACAATGACTGCCCAAAACCCTCAGCAAAGGACCCTCAATGAACTATTTGCACCCTTTTCATCAACTTCACCTAGTTGTACAGTTTTGCCATAAAATAATGCAGACCAATTTGAAATCAGGCCTGCCACCATCAACATGTTACCGAAATTTCATGGATCTGAGTGTGAGCAGCCCTATATCCATTTGAACAAATTCATAACCATCTGCCACACGTTTAGAAATCAAAATTTGAATAGTGAAGCTGTGAAGCTTAGGTTGTTTCCCCTCTCACTAGAAGATCATGCAGCCGCCTGGCTGAATTCCTTGACTCCAAACTCTATTACCACCTGGGATGAGCTTGTCAAAAAGTTTATATCCAAGTTTTTCCCAGTGAGCAAAACTGAGCAGTTTAGGAGTGCCATCAGGAACTTTAGGGGATGACTCGAGGAAGAGTTTGCCGAAACTTGAGAGAGATTCCATGACCTATTGGTCAAATGCCAACATCACGAGATTGACAAAGGAAAGTTGATACATTCTTTTATAGGGGTCTTACGAATCCCCAGCGTGTCTTGATTGAATCAATGCACAAAGGAGAATTCATGAATCAGACTGCTGATCAAGCATACGAATCCTTGTCAAGCTTGTAGAAAATTCACAAAATTGGAGCAGTAATAGGAAAGATTTGGAGAGAGATGAGACAGGGATCCAGAAGCCTGGAATGTACAACATCAAACAGGACCTTGAATTAAAAAATGTGATGACCAGTTTAGTTCAGGGAGTGGAAAATTTGAGCAAAAAGATAGGATCTATGTCTGTGAGTCATGCCAATCCACCCCTCAACAACATAAGCCCACCTTGAGAAGTATGAGTGAACCGAATCATGTTTGTGTGTTATGCGATAGTTGTGAGCACGCGGTTGATGTTTGCCCTAGTCTGCCATTTGTCAAGGCCGAGTAACCCAATGCGCAGAATTCTTATGGAAACTTTTCGAAACCAACTGTTAACACTTTCAGTCAGACCTACCACCCAGACAATAGGTTCCACCCCAATTTTTCGTATCGTCAATCCGAGCCTATTCAGTCCCACGGAGGTCAACTAGGATTCCAGCCGCAGTATCTTAGGCAGCAATTCCAGCAACCTGCTCAAACCAATCATCCTATGGTTCCTCATCTTTAGCAACCCACACAGCAGAATCAATTTCACCAACAACATCAGTTCCAACCACAGAACCAATGTAGGGCACTAGTCCCAGATCAAATTCCTAACCACTCTACACCAGCACAAGCCCCTTAGCAATCCTCTCATATGGAGAACCTTTTGACCAAATTCATTCAAATACAAGAGCATACTAACCAAGCCCAAAACCAATCCATTGCAAAACTAGAGGCCCAATTAGGTCAACTCACCTTATAGTTGTCTGGGAGAGAAAAGGGCCAATTCCCGAGCCAAACCATTCCTAATCCGAAAGGACAGCCCAATCAACCCAGAGGCCAGTGTTTGGTAGAGAGTAATGAGCATGTGAAGGTGATCCATACTCTAAGATCAGGAAAGATTGTTTACAATAGAGTTGAGATGCCTGAAGATGATCAAAGAGAGAAGATTTTTTTAGGAAAACCAAAGAGTTCGAGGAAAGTTGTCGAACTCGAGAGAGAGAATTTGAAGAAAGATTTGAAAGAGAATGCAGAAAGAGAAAAGGAGAAAAAGAGAGAAGAATCCATACTAAGAGGAGAGTCATAGAGAAAGAAGATTCAGAAGCCCATTGTAGTTGAACCATCATCTTTAGAAGTGGTACATAGAGCACCATTCCCACACCGATTGAAGGAGACTAGGAAGAAGGATCACTTTGAGGGAATCTTAGAAGTTTTCAAAAATGTCCAGATAAACATACCCCTCATTGATACCATAAATCAAATCCTTTCCTACTCCAAATTTTTGAAAGACCTGGCCACTGTCAAGCGGAAAACATCAATACCCAGAATCGCTGTGATGGCAGCCCAAGCATCAGGCTTTATCCAGCAGATCATTGCACCCAAATACGAAGACCCTGGCTGCCCTACCATTACCATTCAGATAGGAGACTCTGTCATAGAGAGGTGTCTCCTTGATCTTGGGGCAAGTGTGAATTTACTGCCGTACTCCGTGTAAACGCAGTTGGGCCTGGGAGGACTGAAGAAGACTGATATTACCCTCTGTCTTGCTGATAGGTCAGTCAAGTATCCAAAAGGTGTGGTTGAAGATGTGATCGTGAAAGTTAAGGATTTTATTTTTCAGTTGATTTTGTGGTTTTAGATACCGAACCAGTAGCAGCCCCCGACCGACATATTCCTATCATTCTTGGTCGACCATTCCTTGCATCAGATGCAGTGATTCGATGCAGGAATGGGGTTGTGACACTTAGTTTCGAGAATATGAAGTTGGAGTTGAATGTTTTTCGTAATGGACTCCAAACATCAGACCTAGATGATGATGAGGAAGTGAACATGATTGTCACATTCGTTGATCAAACAGTTCAATCATCATGTTACACAGATCCGCTGGAGGAATGTCTGGCTCACTTCAATGCTGACATAGACATCGACGGGTCCAAATGCAAAGTTAATGCATTATTGGATTCGGCCTAGCTGATGGATGTTGGCCAATGGAAGCGGAAAATTGAGTCTATCTTTACACCCACCTCTGAATCTATGGTCGAATAAGAATCAGTTATTGTTAAGCCACCCAAGTTAGAACTGAAACCGTTACCCGAGAATTTAAAGTATGCCTACCTGGGGCCCTCTGCTAGCAACCCAGTAATTATTGTCTCAGACCTTGAGGAAGAGCATGAAAAGAAAATACTGGATGTGCTAAAAGACCATCAGAGTGCCTTAGGTTGGACCATCTTGGATATTAAAGGAATCAATCTCTATATAGTTATGCACCAGATTCATCTGGAAAAAGGTGCCAAACCATCTTGTGAACCTTCAGTCCATTCCCACGTTGCAGTTGAACTTTTGAATCCTAGAGACGGTAGCACATTTCAAGTTAATGGGCACATATTAAAAGAGTATCTTAAGTTTGTGGATCCTGAGAATGTTGCTGAGAAGGTCCTTCATGTGGACCCATGATAGATTGGCCTCATACATTGTTAATTGCGTCTAGCTTAAGATGTTAAACTTAGCGCTTGTTGGGAGGCAACCCAATATACCCGTGTGTCGGCACCCCATGGTGAGAAATTTCAATTTATCTTCCTTGTTCTATTTTATTTCTGTTATGCATAAACATTGAGGACAATGTTTAGGATAGGTTTGGGGGTGAGGCACTGCATTTCATGCATTGCATTTTGCATGCACATAAGTTATTTTGTTTTCCATTTATACCAAAAACCCTAAAAATTTGAAGAATTTCCAAAATCACTAAAAATCTTAAAAAGATTTCAAAAAGTGTCCTTGGATTTTGCTTGAAGAGTTGTCGTTTGTACAAGTCCTAGAAATTTTTTACACATTTAGCCACATGAGTGTAGTCCAAGAGAAGAGCAAAGCACTTCTGAAAGACCTGGAAGAATCATTAGTGGAGACTAAAACCCATTGAGCGATTGAGCCTATCTATATCTGTTTGGGTGAGGACTCTTCTGCGCTATTCTTGAGTAGAATGAAGAGCTACTCCTAGAGCTTCTTAGTCCAGCACTTCTGATCTCATAAGTGCAATTCCTTGTTCTAACCATAGAGGTGACATCAAAATGCGAAGACATCTTGACTTGTATCTTATGATGCATTTTTCGAACTTAAGGGAAGATGATAGGCATTCTAAAAAAAAAAATCAATGGCCAAATTTTGAAATCACCTATTACATTTTATACCCTTAGTAGCCCTCTTGAGCCTATTTTATAAGAAACCTTCCTTCATTGTCCCAAGCTTCACCACCCACATATATATAATCCTTTTTGACCTATTATTTTTTAGAAGGGTAGAGATACATGAAGAAATAAAGGATTTGAGCATTAGCAATGAAGACTTCACATGGACTACCAAAAGATAAATGTTCTACAAAGGGATGACAAAGGAATAAAGGAATTTGAAGGTTGAAAAAAAAAAAGAAATGAGAACCAAAGGAAAACAAAAGAAAAAGAAAAAAGATATGGGAAACTAAAGAAAAGCAAGCACCAAAAAGAGATAGAGTGGAATAAAGAACACAAAGCAAAAGGAAGAAGTGAAGACCGTGGAAGACCTTCCTATGAAGACTCAAAGACCCTTACCTTCTCAAGAATACTTAGCCACATTTAACCCTTATCCTACCTATTAACTCTAACCCCATTGCAACCTATGAAAGACCTATTGGATCCTAGGAAAGGTTAGGTGCTGAATGAGTGAGAAGTTGAGTGAGCATTTTCGCCTTCTATTGGTTGTATCTTATTTTTTGAGAACAATCCTTCTATACATAAGCTCTGTTCTTCATCAATTATGTGAGTTCTTAGCCTTGTTCATACTCACATACTGAGAGTTAGTCAGTAAAATATGTGTGCTTCCATTGTTGAGAGTATGACCTGTAAGGCTGTAGTCAAGGCGAAATATATTCCGAAGGGGATTAAGGTTGTGTGAGCTTCGACTTGAAGTTTGCATGATTATTGGCTAAATACACACACATACACAGTGGGACTTAGGTATTGACTGGCATATCTTCAGGAGTTGGCTAGTATTCCTAACTCAGTACTCATTCTTATTAGCTTGCTAAAGACTGTTGAACATCAAAAATATTTTCTTTCCAAAATAAAAAGAATTTTGTGGGGTTTATTCAATGAAAACCTCACGAGACAAAACTCGTCCACTAGGGCAAACCTAGGGGTTTAACGGCTTGTTACACGAGCTAAGTGCAACCGCAATTCCTGCGAAAGTGAGTTAGGATTTTTATCGTGTTTTCTTGCATATAGTTTAGTTTTTTCTTCATAGTTTTTCTCGGGACTAGCAAAATGTAGGTTTGGGGGTGTGATAAGTGTTAAATATTGCATATTTACCCTTCATTAGTCCGGATTTTATCAGCATCTCATATGCATATCATTTGCTTTACACGGAGATTTTATCATTCTATTACATTAAACGGATTATCGGATTATCATGCATAAATCTGATTATTTATAGCACATTTTTATGTAATTTCTCTTGTGTAGGTGAACCCCACGACTACCCCAACCTTCCGACTAGTGTCATGAGGCATCAAGAAGATATTTCAATAAAGGCCTATGCCAGGTCATATCTAAGCCCATTGTCATCCTCGAATACAGTGGGGCATCCTTTTCCTTCTCACTACTTATTATTACTATTTTTATTTTTTTAAAAGTCTCTCTTCACTATTTATGGAAGAGGTTTTTATATATACCGCTCTAAGGTTTGTAGGATTTGTAAATAAGCCCCTGTGGCTTCAATATTTGTATATACCCCCTTGCCTTTTCATTTTATTTTTCATGTCCCAAAATTAGTAGTCTTACAGCCACCATAAGTTTTTAGAGTAAAATGACAATCGTACCTATCTCTTTATCCTTATATGCATAAGTTAAAAAGCTTGAATTTATTTTTCTTTAAAGCTTGTAACATTAACAATTACTATAGGGAAAGTAACGGGGCGGGATTGGGTTTCAGTGGCATGTGATACCAAACCCGCCCCATTTGGACATGGTTAGGTCAAATTTAAAGCTTAAGAATTTTTAAATATATAAATGCATGGGAAATAGTATGGTAGAAATCAAACACACAATCTTATTTTCAAAAATACTTTAAGTTAATGCCTCAACACCCCTTATACCATATGAATTTAGTTTTTACTTTTAGTATATATATATAGGGTAATATTCAGGTGAGAACTAGTTCTCACATATTATATGAGAACTTTTTTATAGGGCCCCATTTGGGGATAGGACCAGGGGGGATGGAAAGATCTATGTGAGACACCCCCCCCCCCCCCCCCCCCCCCCCCCAAATATCAAGTTTGACCCCAAACCCGTGCCCTTAACCCCTTCATCCGTGACCCACAAGTTTAATGGCTTCATATTCAAAAAAATATTCAACCATCGATCCAACGGTTCAGTCCATTCGAATGTGTGTCAATCCTTGGGATTAGTGACTATCAGGGGGTTCCCTATTGGTTGCTAGGTCTGGATGGGTTGCTAGTTGGGCCCCACAAAAAAGTTCTCATATAATAGGTGAGAAGTTCTCACTTGAATATTTCCCATATATATGTACATGTGTGTGTATATATAATATGAGAATATATATATATTATACGAGGCGGGGCGGGTTACATCAATAAACCCAAACTCGCCTCATTCCAAGAAAATCAGTACCAAACCCTCCCCTAATAGGAGTGGGGGGGTCAGGTCCCATTTAAACCCAAACCATTGTCTTCCGTAATTACTATAGTACATTTAGTGGGAGATAATAGCCCGACATGAATCTATTTTGGTAAAAATATTTGTAGGGTGAAATGAAGTGAAGTGAATATTGAAGAGAGAATAAAATATCAAGAGGTCTAATCATAGCATGATGAAATTTTGTTTTTGAATCATTTTGACTTTTCTGGTAAAAAGTAGAGGGATTTTTGTCTTTTAGTGACCTAAGAATTCTGTTTTTTAGCCTTTTTATTTTTAAATTAAGCGGGGGGATTTTGAAATTTTGTACTCTTGATATGACCCCTAGTCTTTTCTTGTCGGGTGAAAAGAGGCTTTACTTCACTCCACCTTACTAGTGGAGTGGGCAAACAAGCCCTTAAAGGTATAGAGGCAATATGACTCGGTTCAGCTGAGTTTTAAAACTATAGAGGAATTTACCTAGTAGAGCCCAGTAAAGCCCTATACGTGCTACGAGGACCCCTTTTCACGTTGGATACGAGAGGGGTCCTCAATGTCCCTTTTTTTATTTTTTTTTGTCGTTTAGTGAATGGTCGATATCGACTATGGTCGATATCGATCATTCTGCATCCTGAAAAACCCAATTTTTATTTGGGTTCACGCAAAATAGCCGATATCGACCACTTTTATTGTCGATATCGACAACATAACTGAAACATAAAAAATACAGTCATTGTCAGTATCGACCACTTTTATTGTCGATATCGACAACATAACTGAAATACAAAAAATACAGTCATTGTCAGTATCGACCACTTTTATTGTCAATATCGACAACATAATTGAAATACAAAAAATATAGTTATTGTCAGTATCGACCACTTTAAAACAAATGGAAAAAAAAAAAGGATGATGGCAGATATCAGTGCTCCGTTCGGGGATACAAAACCTGTAAATTAACCTGCTCAATAACACCCATTTGTAACTCTACAAAGGAATCCATTCTGTTTTAAAAATAAAAATCCATTAAACCAAAAAAAATGTACACAATATGTACCCCAATTCAACAGCCAAAAGGTTTACATCCTGTCTACTATCTGGATGGTTACAGGCTGAAAGAACACATAAGAAAGTTACATCATTTGGTTTGATAGGGCTTCTTCTCATCTCCTCAAACAGCTTGACTGCCTCTTCCCCAAACCCATGACTTCCATACCCATCTATCATTGTGTTCCATGTAGTCACATGCTTCTCATCCATCATGTCAAAAAGTTTCCGTGCAATATGAACACCTCCACACTTTGCATACATGTCTACAAGTGCAGTCGTCACAAAAATATTGTTGTCAAGGCATGGATCCATTTCCCTTGGCGCAAAACCGATATGTCTGCAAGTGCAGGAATAACACTCACCAAGGTAAAAGAGTCTGGTTTCACATTTAATCGTTGCATCTTGCAAAAGAGACTCAACGCATCATTTGGACGCCCATTTTGTCTCATTGGAATACATAGCAATCAAAGAATTCATAACAGAAACATCAGAACCAAGTCTGATTCACAGCAATAGCTCATGTATTTGTCTCCCTTGTTCAGATCACCCAAATTAGCACATGCATGTAAAGCACCCATAATACTAACACCAGCAATCCCAATCAAGCCGCATTTCGCATACATGTCCACAAGTGCAGTGGAAAAAATTCTCTTACTTCTATAAGTAATTTCCAGTCCAACCCTCAACCCTGCAATCCCAAATATCATCATTCAATTCAACCAACAACGGCTAACAAAGTAACAACTCCATTCCACCCTGGTGTATCCCTCCAGAAGGAGCTCCCATTGTACCCAGTAGGACTAGGCGCACCATACTGCAAAGAACCATTGGAACCACCACCCAACCCCGCACCACCACCCAAACCAGGACCATACCCACCAGCACAGCACTGCCGCCCAAACTGGCACCAAAACCACTAGCATTGCCACCTCCTAATGATGATGGTGCCTGGTTCCCAACAGATGACAGCCCCTGCCCACCAATCGAAGATTGCAAAGGTGTGTTCAGATTGTAATGGCTAAGCCCCAACACTTGGTTACCGCCATAGAAACCACCCAATCCCCCATATGAAGAGAGCCCGCCCGGCGCGCCATATTCTTGATTGGCCGGGGCACCCGACAGCTCCTGAATTCCTCCACCCATCTACCATTTCTTCCCATCAATTGCTATCTTGCATACCAGCTGATGCCCGTCCACATTTTTTATTGGCTCGACCAAAGCCGCCCTCGCCGCCTCCACCGTCCTGTAAATAAATAGCGCAGAACCTCTCGACTTCCCAACGAAGAGCTTCCTCTGAGAGAGGTCGACAGCAGCAGGGGCATTGGCGGTGGAGCCGACTGCAGCAAGCTAGGCGACGGTCATCCGGTCGTCAATCTTCTTGCTGGGCTCCTTGAGGGCGAGGAGGACGCCATCGATGTGCTTAAAGGTGATAAAGCCGAAGCCCTTGCTCTTGCCGGTGGCCCCTGTCGAGGATGACAGTGGCCTCTTCAATCTCGCCAAAGAAGGAGAAGTGGGAGCGGAGGACGTCGGTGGTGGTCTCCCAGCCGAGGCTGCGAATGAAGAGCTTGCGCTGGGCAGGGTCCGCGGTCGGCAACTGAAGCGGACGGCGTCGAGGACGTCGGGGTTGCGGAGGGCGGAGGGTGGCGGACTGGAGGATGTCGAGGAGCTGCTCAGTCAACAAGGGCTCGATGATTTTGCGGGCGTCTTTTGAGGTCAGTTGTATTGATGGTGCGAAATCGGCCCCGTTATCGTCCAGCTTGAGCTTCGTCGACGAAGGATCATCCATGGATTCGATTAGATCAGATCAGAACTGAAGAAGAGATTGCAGAAACCCTAGCCCTAGCGATGGAGAAAGGACTGCAGAAACCCTAAACCCTATAGAGGATGAGAGAGATTAGAGAGAGGGAAAAGTGCAAAAACCCTAACCCTAGCGGAGCAGAGAGAGGGGAAATTGGAGAAGAAACCCTAGCGAAGAAGAAAGATATTAGAGTTGTTGGTCGATATCGACAATACCACTAAACGACAAAAAAAATATACGAAAACGCACCGTATGGCCCTTATCCGTGTCCATTATAAACGTGGCACCTCCAGTGATGTATAGGGCCCTATGAGGGTCTGGTGGGTAATTTCCTCAAAACTATATGGTTATTATGCTGGTTAGACTCTGAAATAAATATAGTAATAATAACGATGATTCCCACTTAAGTGATAAGATCACAACAGTTCCACCAAATTTTGACGACCTAGTGGGACTCTTTAATGATTGAGGACAACATTGATCCCACCTAAATGACAATCACACTGTGCCCTGAGCCAATCAATGGCAAAATTGCTCTCTAGATGATAGAAATAACAATAAACTCTCAAAGATGGAAATCTAAGTGGGTGCCATTGTTGAACGAATCGAGAGTGATTTGTCGTTGGCTATGCCTCATTCTATTTCCATCATCGCCACTTAGCCCGGTAGCTCAAGATTTCCACAGCTGAGGGAGCCCCATTCCATGTGCTTATTAAATAAATAAATAGATTTTTTCAAGAGGATTTTACCAAAAAAAAAAAAAAAAAATAGGTGGCCATTGCACAAAAAAAAATGTCACTTTTAGCGAAACCCACACCAAATCAGCCTTCCCGCCCAAAAATCCTTTTTTTTTTACTCTTTTTTTCGAGGGTCGACGCCGACCCTCATTTTCTGTATTGAGGGTCGAGATCGAACCTGGTTATAATGCACCAAGGTCGACGTCGACCCTAGCATTCTCATTCTGCCAAGGCAGAATGTCAAAGCCTGCATCACTATCGACCCTAATAGTGTCAAGAAGATTTAGAGGCACTTCGAATCTTAAATTAAGAATTGGGGTTTGATTAAAGTACCCCATTCATTCATACAAAAACAGTGTCGGGACATTTAATTTGCTATTGTCGTGGGTCTTAACCCATTTAAGCTAGCATGCCACTAAAGGATACTTACGACAAGGTGCCACTTCTTTTGCAAGAGCACCATCCGTTTTTTATTTCTTTATATAATTTTTGGTACAAATATTTTTATATGAAAATTGCACCTATGTCCAGATTGTTAATAATCCATTACCCATCCCCAAGGACATCAATCCACACCTGAAGCACTTGTTGGAAGTACTTTGACCCTACCCCTTTCTAGTTTCTCGAAATATTTATGTTACCTTGAGACCGAGAATACTGGATTGTCTTGGAAGACGTGGTTGTGCATTCATGGGTGGTTGCAGATGAAGGGCCAATTCCTCAGTACTTGTGCCGGTGCAAGCGCATGAAAAGCGTAGAGTCTGCTGACAACAAAATTAGTCTAGAAGTGACACATTAGACTGTTATCCTCTCTTCCAATGTACAGTGACAAAGGCAACTAAAGGATGTTGATCTCGGCAGTCTGATCTATGGTGAAACCTTGAGTTTTCAAACAAAACATTAGTAATTCCCGCAGTGAGAGCTATTTGGATACTTGTGCATGTTTTAAATTGGTATGTACAAGTTCTTAACTTCAGCCATGGTGCAAATTTATTGTTTGATTTTAAAAGTGTGTCCCTATGTGTTTAATTTCATGTCTTTTAGTATGTTTCTTACATGAGTGGCATGAAAGTTTTGTTTCGGATATTTGCCCAATCTAGAGTTTAGAGCCCTGAGATACTGTATCAACTGGAGTTGTGATCTTTGATTGTAGGAAAATCGATGAAGAGATAACTCTTTATGATTTCTTCCTAGAATGCGTTAAAGCTCTTGTATAGTTAACACACAATAATGAGAACTTTGTTAACTGGGGTCAAAAGTGCTCGAGCTGTAGAAACTTTTGGAAATGCTTGGATAGAGGAGTTATGTTTTTGCCATAGGTCGAATTCTTGGGCTCAAGTTTGTGGTGACAATTCGGGCACCACTCGTTAAGATTTGTCTTCCACTTTGGATCCTTCTGACCCTTGACAGCAAAATAGCAAATTAAATGTCACAAAACTGTTCTTGTATGTTCTTGTATGAATGAATAGGGTATCTCAATCAAATCCCAATTCTTAATTTTAGAATCGAAATACCTCTAATCTTCTTGGGCAGTTGAAGGGTCAATAGTGACACAGATATTGACATTCTGTCTTAGCAGAATATGAATGCCAGGATCGGCATCGACCCTAGTGCATTATGAGCCAGGGTCAAACGTCGACCCTCAACAACAGAAAATGAGGGCCAATGTCAACCCTCGAAAAAAATGATAAAAAAAAAAAAAAGAAGGGTGTTTGGCGGGACTTGTTTGGTGTGGGTTTGGCTAAAGTGGCCTTTTTTGGTGGCAATGGCCAGCTAAAGTAATTTTTTTTTTTGTAACATTTTCTTTTTTCAATTAAAAAATTGGTCACTTGATTGTAGTCGCCAGGGGCATTTGGTAACCATAAAAACTAAGCTCTTATGTAATAGGTTAAGAGCATTTGATAAACCTCCTAATTATATTTTCTATTTTTTGAGCTTATTTACAAAGTAGAGCATTTTATCTCCAATAAATAATAATAATAATAACAAGCTGCCTTGTTAAGGAGAGGCTAAGCTCTTATTTTCATAGCCCAGAACTGGGTCTTTCATGTAGAATTTGCCTCTATTTCCCTGAAGCAGATAAGGATAGAATTGTGTACCAAAACGCTCTTATTTTCCAAACCTGTATCTGCTTAGTTTGACAAAATAAAAGTTAAAAATAGAGATACCTAAGGGGAACTACTTTTTTTTGAGAGTTTTGTTAGTTAAAGTGGATGGAGGTGTACAATGCAAAATTTAAAAGTATTTTTTACGAAAATAACCTCATTAAATTTTCAAATGATGAGTTCTACATTATAATTTTTAAAAGATTGGCCCCAATTACCTTGTGAAATAAGAGTTTTTTATGATATTATTAACAGACTAATTGTAAATTAAAACTTAAAGTTAGATCTTTAATTTTAAACCTTTATATCTAATTAGCTCTTATTGATTTAGATTAGAGTTTCCAAACAGCCTGAGTCTCATCAAAATTAATTCAATTGCCATTGAATTAATTAATTTAATAAAGACAATTTTTTTTTTTTGGGGGTCATTGCAAAGTGGCCTTCATAGAGGCATGGGATTTTGTGTCATGAAATTTAAAAAAAATCTTGAACTTCGTCACATCATTCTAGGTTTGGTTTGATATGTATAAAAAATAAATATATGTACTCCTACATGGCTTGACCATGGATAAATAGTCACTTTATTTTGATTGGTCATCAGGTAGGATGTACTCCAACATGGCTTGACCATGGATAAATAGTCACTTTATTTTGATTGGTCATCAGGTAGGCAACCTGAATAAAAGAGGAACCACACTTTTTGTTTACACCAATAAAAACTGGCACAGGCCCCACTGCTTAACCTATTTCCACACTGTTGGCTTACTTATGCCAAGGCCCAAGTCGGATTGAACACATGCGGCCCACCAAAAAAAATGGAGGTAACCTTCGGCCCAGGTGACATTGTTGGACATACCTGTTGCATAAATATAGGACTTTCAATGGGTCAGATCCAAGTTTCCTCAAGCCTTGGGTCAAGCATGTTAAATTGTCAGTTCTCCCATGTCCGACCCGGACCTGCCCACAGGCCCGGTTGCATCATTCAGTGGCTCGCAGAATTAGCAAACATCCATAAGAAGTAACGCCTTAATTTGCAAACAATGTATTAGGAAATGTGCGATGATAACTCAACATAACATTTAAGTCAAGTCAACAGATCATAT